>JAYESD010000002.1:21132122-21652084 GCA_036927565.1 Tuctoria greenei
ACCCAGGTGAACGGTTGTCATCAAGAGGCGGGAAGCCCAAAGGCGGCGGCCTGACAAGGCGCGCGGAACTGATACGATTTTCGTATCGGGAACCGGCGACCTTCAATTGCGTGAGATCTGCACGCCAAAGATCTCATGTGCCGCACGCGGGATACGCCACACAGCAAGGATTTAATTCCAAGTCCTTGCCAACAGCACCCTCAAAGACCCTTGAAGACTCAGTTCAAAGGTCGCGAGGATGGACCCACCTCTGGCGGAGTGACTTCCCCGGAGGTAGGTCCAGAGGGCCACTGTCGGTACCCTATAAACCGTACAGCCCTTGAGGTTATAAAGATCTCAAAGGAAAATCATCTACTTGGTTTGAAGACCCTCGAAGGCCCACATGTCAGACATAACCGGACCCGCTTCTCTAACATGGTTAATCCCTGGGTCGCCACGTGTACTACCAAACCGGAGCTACCGCCCACAAGGGGGAAGCTCCAGGCCATGTACCGAAATAGCACCTCCGGACTTAGCCCCAGATCGAGAGAAGCTCCGGACCTGACACGTGTCGGGTAGCCCCGGAGCTAACTGTTTCCACGGTATGCTCCGGAGCTGCCACGTGTCCAACCGTCGGGTCTTCAGCCTCTAACCTCCGGAAGACCCCACAACGGCTCCGGATCTTCAGAGGGGAATCAAGGACTTCAAGACCCGATTAAGTTTCATTAATACCATATTAATGACACTTAAACGGACGATCTTAACACCAATAACGGTGCTGTCAAAGCCCGTTACAAGGTCATTAAGAGCAATTAAATGTGTTAAATAAGTGTCAATACTAGTAACCGTCGGGGCCACATGTCGGGCCAGGCTAACTTGTAACGGCATGCCCTTGTACTATAAAAGGACAGGCTGACGACACACGCGAGAGACACACAGGCCATTGACGCTCAACACAAGCTCATACAGCTAATATAACAGCAACACATCCGTGGAGTAGGGTATTATGCTCAGGCGGCCCGAACCACGTAAACTCCCGTGTCTCCTGTGTCAATTACTACTCACCTTCTTGAAACTCCGCGCGCCCACACCGAACATTAAACTCCCCTATCACTTTAATAGTATAGGGAGATCTGCCGGTCCAAACCACCGACAGACCCCTATTAATGTATGAAAATATGAATCTCTTGTCGCGGCACCCCAATTCCACAATCTAGGTTAAACAAATGAAGGAAAAGATTATTTTTCGTGTTTGTTTTATACCTGTTCATTATCAATTGTACTAACAATCTAACACACCTCTTTACATGCTTATCATTTTTAGACAACACAATTTGTAACGGTGCACACTACATATCATCACACGGGAACTTTAATTTCCATTTAAGGCAAAACATACATATGTTGATTTTTCATTTCTGGTAGTTATTTTTTTCTTGCTTTTCTCCCCAACTTTGGTAAATAAAGTCCAACACCCATCTCCTACCTCTCCCACCTCCACGTCGAGGCTATGGATCACTTTAGCACCCACGAAAATGAGTGTTGCATTTCCTATCCATCATCATCAGCTAATCCTTCTACAATAACTATGGTTGCTCCTTAGCAACTCTCCTACCTCTCCCACCATTTTTTTTAATCTTTACATGACGGATGAGGCCATTACTTAGTGTTGTGGTTGCTACCGCCTATTTTCGTCGTGGAGGCACGACTGCAATTCTCGGGCCTTCTCTAAACCAATAATCACTACTGTCCACGCATACTTTTAGGAGCATTTATTTTTAAATCGTCTGAAAATAAGGGGTACCTTCATTTGACGCATCATGACCATTGGATCTAGATCAAATTACTGTAGTTGTTTCTTCTACCTCCAGCACAACATATGCTCGCTCTATGTCACGCTACACACATCGGTATCGAGCTCCACCGCACGATCCAATCCCAATTGCCATCTCGAGTTAGGCAGTGTCCTCACTGTCTCCGCCTTCACCGTCTCTCCTGCCTCCACCGTTGGACCGACATATCACATCGGAGTATACTTTATCAGTCGGATCTCATTAAACTCCCCAAAAAGTCCTCAACATATTAATGTTGATAATATTTGAACTTGGACAAAAATCATCACTTATTTCAGTGGACTAAAAATGAACATTCACACTAATTTGACGCTAACTATCGGCTCGACTTGGAGTGATTCGTGCACCAAACGGAGACGGGTACAACAACCACCGTCGAGCCACCCTCATCATGGGCGCCACGGATCTGGGTGTCCGCCCTACAAGTCAGTGGGCGAACTAACCTCTTCGCCGCCTTCACTGGGGGACAAAGCACGGCATTCCACTCCACCACGCAGCCGCCATCTCCCAGCCAACACCACCACGTCACGCAGAAAAAAGAAGGGGAAAACAACCCAAACCTGCACGAATCGCCTCGAACCTGTCCGACGAAGCTATAGATAACCCCGGCGCGGCTAGGGTTAAGGATTTTCCTCCATTTCCCTTCACTTCTCTTCCCGCTCGCCGCAGCCGTCGAGGAGATCGACGGAGGAGGAGGAGCGCGGATCCCCGGGGCCGAGCCTCTCGAGGTCTTCGGCGGGTTCCAGGCGCGGGATTCGTGCAGGAGGTTCCGGTGGGGCCGCGGCTTGTGGCGCTTGGTTGATTGGCCGATTTGGTGAGGCTGGGGCGTGGGGGCGGGCGATCGGGCCACTGGAGCTGCGCCCACTGGCTGCGGGCCATGGCCGGGATCGACGCTGGCGAGGGGGCGTCCGCGCCGCCGCCGGATATGTCACCGCAGCAGCGCATCGAGCAGGTGCGTTGATCCCTCGTGAACCTTCTTCAACCGCGTCCGGTGGTGGAGGTTGATTGCCGTGTGCTGTTTTGTTTTTGCGGTCTCCCTGTGGATTGGTTAGTTCCGGATTCGGTGCTAGTTAATATCTCTTGGTGATTGCGCTTGCGGTTTCCTCGGCAATGTGCGGATTGTCGTGTTCTCCTTGATGCTTATTAGTGCTAGTTTTATTAGAGGTACACAATTCCAATTTGGTGTTTCTTCTTCCTAATCTTTGTTAGGATGAATCGTTTCCTTATCTCGTGAATATCTAAGGTAAGAACTAGACATTTATTCATAATTTAGGTGCCTTGGGTTAAAACAGAATAAGCTGTCTTTCTTTACTTCTGGATGGATTTAGGTGATTCAATAGGGCCTTATAAGTTCACTTTTAGAAATTACCTAATGTGCGTGGCAATGCCCTCTCATCTGCAGAAGCTCATTCTCTATGGGGTACCTGAAGGACAACTGCAAGACCAGGAAGGCTTATTGCTCTACATGGAGGAGCACAAGGAGAAGATTCCTGATATTGTTAAGCTTATCCTATCAGTGGGTACTGATATACTGGAGTCCCGGAGGACTTCAAAGAAGGACGCAGGCAGTAGCAGCTGTGGTGATGCATACAGTGAGAGCTTGTCTTGGCTGCAGTGGTTAATGTTCAACCATGAGCCAAAATCAATGCTAGAAGATCTGGAGCATTCCTCTGCAGGAGAGCGAGCAGTCTGTGGGTCTGTCTGGGGGCAGAATGACCTTGCTTACCGTTGCCAAACTTGCGAGAATGACCCCACATGTGCGATTTGTGTCCCATGCTTCCAGAATGGCGACCACAAGGATCATGATTACTCCATCATGTATACTGGGGGTGGATGTTGTGACTGTGGGGATGCTACTGCCTGGAAGCGTGAAGGTTTCTGCTCAAAGCACAAGGGGGCTGAGCAGATTAAGCCTCTTCCAGAGGAGCTTGCAAGTTCTGTAGGGCCCGTGCTGGATGTGCTCTTACAGTTTTGGAAGGAGAGGATATGCATGGTTGAACCACCCCATGCAAAGGGTGCCAGTGGTAACTCATGCAAGAGGGTGGCTGAAGAGCTGACAACCTCTGTTGCCAGCATGCTTCTTGAATTCTGCACATGCAGTGAAAGCCTTCTTAGTTTTTTGTCCCTAAGGATCCGTGAGTGCCCAGATCTGCTAGACACATTAACTAGGGCAGAAAGATTGCTTGACAAGAAGGTTGTGAAAAAAATGCATGAGTTGCTTTTGAAGCTTATCAGTGACCCAGCTTTTAAGTATGAGTTTGCCAAGGTTTTCATACACTACTACCCTGTTACATTTGGTGAAGTTATTAAAGCATGTAACGATTCTCTACTGGAGGAGTATCCGTTGATGCGAACCTTTTCAGTGCAAATATTTACTGTGCCTACATTGACTCCAAAGCTTGTCCGTGAGGTTAATTTGTTGGGTGTTCTCCTTGGATGCTTGGCAGATCTGTTTCTTTCTTGCATTGCAGAAGATGGCCGTTTACAGGTATGCTCATGCTTGTTCTCCCCTCTTCCCCCCTTATGACTCCAAGAATTTAATGCCTACTCCAATCTATGCTTGGGTAAAATGGTTACATATTTTCGGATCTGTTATATTATGTTATTCTGTGAATGATTGGAAATTATATTGTTAAAACTAAGGCCACACTGCTTTTGGTTTCATAAATTCATACTGAGAGCACTAGATTGCAAAAAAAATTATTACTATCTCCAGTTTTTAATTGATATATTAGGACACTATTTTTAGTTTATTTCTTTACTAAAAAACTTGTCCTAATGACATCTAATATAAAACATTGGGAGTAGTAAGATTGATCATCTGACTCTGTTTATAAAAGCAACGTCTAGGCGCTGAGCGTTGCTCCAACGCCTCGCTTTCGTGAAAGCGGTCGCTACTAATCGCTTGAGCGCTTAAGCATTCAAAAGCGCGTTTTACCGCTTTTGGCCGCTTATCTCACTGATTGAAGAATTCATCATTGTCAAATTTAAAAAATTACAATAGCCCGATGCATGTAGCTCCCACTTGCATAGGGTCCGGTAAGGGTCCGACCCACTATGTTTGTTTCTTGTACGCAGTTTTTCCCTACATTTATGCAAGATGCTGTTTTCAGGACTCAAACCCGTGACCTCATTGCCACAAAGCAACAAGTTTACACTGAGCTAGAACTTCCCTTCCAAAAATTTACAATATATAATGAAATATTTATAGAGTTGACTCCACTTTTTACAAAACACCTAGGTGGTGCTCCACCGCTTTTATAGACATTGTCGTCTGATAGTTTTGTGTCATTGCCATTGTTACTCTCTTTATACACAACCAATAATGATTCCTAAAATGTTATTTCATATGGTCACTGGAACCTGTTTACCTTGTTATGTGCAGACAAACAAGTGGGGGAATTTATTTGATGCGTCTATTAGATTACTAGAAGACACACGCTATGTTCTGAGTCATGAGGAGGTTTCTTTGTATGTTGCTTATGAGAGGCCTGATCTAACAAGGTCATGGATCAAGCTCTTATTATTCTTGCAAGGAATGGATCCTCAGAAGAGAGTGACAAGTATTCACGCTGAAGATGAAAATGAGCATCTATCTGCTCCATTCGTGCTGGGGCACTATCTTGGCATTGTTCAGAATCTTCTGATGAAGGGATCATTTTCTCCTCCTGATCAACATGAATCAACTGATGTTACTGTCTGTTCCACCGCGATTAAAGGTACAGAAAGTGCTGAGAATCAGCGGAATGCAAAAGTTGGAAGGGTCTCACAGGAAAGCTCAGTATCCAATTCAAGTATCAGAGGCAGTTCTTTGGGTTGTGGAGTGCCACCGCCTGCTGCTTGGTTAATTCTTCAATGCCTGAAAGCTATTGAAAGTTGGTTGGAGCCTGATATAGCTCTGAGGAGCAGGCTGTCCTCCCTGGATTCTAACAGCAGGGATCCTCACAATTTTATGGCTTTTCTTGAAGAGCCTTTGACTTCTGATATGGGAAGCCCAAACACAAAGATGGCTGCAGAGGGTATCAAAATAAATGAAGGATCAAAATCAGATGTTATTGCATATTATCATGAAACATTTAGTTCTGTGCAAGAGCATGGCACCATGATGCATGTTGATCACAATTTGATGCCTCAGGCTAGTAACAGGACATGCAAAGGAAAGATGATTGAGAGTAGCAATGCAACAGATATATGGTTGCAGCCTGAGAATGCCATATCTTATACTCTGACTGATGGCAGCCTTTTGTATGCTCACCCAGATTCAAGAATTGAAGAACTAGGTATACTCAACACTAGACGGTGGCCTCATGTTGTCTTCGACGTAAGTTCACAAGAAATATCATTTCATATCCCTCTACACCGTATGCTATCATTACTTCTGCGGAAGGTATTGAAGAAATGTTTTGGAGAGGATACCAAGCCCGATGAACGTTCGATCGTGCAGTCGAATGAGTTCTGGTCAATTGTTCTTAAAGGTTGTGAGCCTTATGGCTTCGCTTCAATTGTGATGGAGCATCCACTAAGAGTGAGAGTGTTCTGTGCCCAAGTACGCGCTGGAATGTGGCGTAAGAATGGTGATGCAGCTGTATTGAGTGCTGAGTGGTACCGCTCTGTGCAATGGTAATTCCCTCGCCATCTCATCGTCAATTTATTGTTCAAGTTATGGTGCTAAAAAGTTAATCAACCCTATTTCCAGGCTTGAACAAGGCTTAGAGTCAGACATTTTTCTGCTTCAATGCTGTGCTGCGTTATCTTCTCCTGAATTCTTTGTTAGGACCATTCAAGAGCGATTTGGTCTGTCCAGCTATACATCTTTGGATCTTGCAGAACAGAATGAGTAAGGCCCAACATCCTATTGTCACACAATGTCAATTTCTATTTCTATCTTGGATTGATTCTTCAACTTTTGGTACCTCTGATATCTTGTTTTGGGTGTAATAAGTACAGTTATGAGTGTAACAAAGTTAAAAATGATCCTGCCTTTCATATTTACTTATGGAAGTTATGGCCCTAGCCAATGTTCCTTCTGTAGATTTTATCGATCAGAACTGATAAGGAAATCCATCCATCTTCATTTGTTTGCACCTGTGTGACACCAGGCGTGGCCACTCGTGGTATTTTGGAATTCTGCTGTTTATCGTGCCATTTTTTTTATTTTCGCACGTTGGAATTAATCTTGTTTGTAGTTAATATTAGATCAGGTTTAGTGGAGTTGGATTCAGTTCTGATGTGGTTGGTTTAAGAAAGGATCAGATCAAAATTGGAAGTCTTAGATAGAGTGCAGTTTGAGTCAATTTGGACTGTCCAGATTAGCGAAGAGATGGAATTAGTTTCTATCCCTAGATTAGTTAAATTATGGAAGGATTGTATCCGTAATGGGCTATGAATAGCCAAGTATTTCCGAGGAATAAATCAAGTAATTGTGTTAGGCTACTATGCATTGACCGGTTGCACCAAAAGCTTAAGCTGGTGGGGAAAGATAGACAATTCACCTTTACACTCTGACATTCAACCTCATGTGAGACTCCCTCGGGTCTCAAATGTGAAAATAGGAGTGTTTTTGGGCTGCCAGGATTTGAACTTGAGACCCCTGGCTCTGATACCATGTGCGCTGACCGATTGTACCCAAAAGCTTAAACTGATGGGAAAGGGTAGGCAATTTACTTTCACACTCCAACACCCTCCCTCATGTGAAGCTCTCATGTGAAGCTCCCTCAGGACTCAAACGTAGAAATAAGAGTGAGTTTGCGCTCGCTAGGATTCGTACTCGAAACCTCTGGCTTTGATACCATGGCTGTGATACCATGTTAAGTTACTATGCGCTGACCGTTTGCACCGAAAAGCTTATGTTGATGGGATGGGTAGGCAATTCACTTATACACTCTAACAATTTCAATTTAATCTCGTCCAGATTTCCAACATTTGTGTCAACTTGGGTTCTAGGTCCTTCCCTTGGGAGGACGTGATCCCGGAGGTGGCCAACAATGCAAATTAGAAGATATGGTAGGAGACCTAGGTCAGGCGTACCTCGACGAGGTTTGTTGTGGGGGTGGATTCTGTCCTTCTCAAGGCTGATCAAGAGTAGGATGTGTAGATTGGGCGAGATTTGCGCAGATCCATCGTGAAATGGGCGTGGCCAACCCGGACGTGACAGGATTCGACGTAGAACGCGCGTACGAGCGAGTGAATTTGGTGCGGTTCCAGGTGAATTGTGTGGATTCGACGGAGATTGAGCGGATCAAGCTGGGCTGCTGTGGTGTATCACGAGGCAGCCAAATAGAGCATACCTGAGGCGTTGGTGAAGAACAGTCATAGATTTTGCCGAATCAGGACAAATCTTGGCGAATACGACAGTTGATCCTGGCGACTCGGAGATATTGGTGAAGGGGAGTGTTGTACAGTGAGCTTGATGGAAGGCGCGTCGCAAGGAAGCTCGCTCGGCGATAGCACGAGGTGATGAGAGCACCTCACAACGATACTAGGACGGTGGCTCGACAACATGAGTGCTCAACTAGATGGGTGCAACGCGACGTCGAGCTCGTCTCCCTGGTTCGATGTGGTGTGCGAGCGTTGTGGAGAGAAGACTAGAGGCTTTCTGTGTCTCACATGCGGGAGCGAGCAGAAACAGGAGAGCAGACTCGGTAGGTGTTGCTGGAGAGCATGAGCTCGGCTAGGCTAGGCCGAGTCTAGCGATGCACATAGGGGGAAGATCTTGGATTGGTCTAGTGACAAACCAGCAGAGGAAACTTTGATGTGATCTCACATCAAGGTGTAGTCAGGATGAAGATGTGCCCATTCCAAGAGGAGTGCAAGATGTAAAAAGTTGTGTCACCATCCCACGGATGAAATTGTGCCCATCCCGAGTTCGAGTGCATGGTGGAAAAATTGAGCTTCTATCTTGGTAGTGTATATGTGTTCATTTCAAAATTGAGTGAAGGTTGGAATAGGTATGTCACATCCTAAACTAGAGCAAAGTGTGTTCACGAAAATAAGATTAAGGGATGATTGTTAGAATTAATCTTGTTTCTAGTTAATGTTAGGTCATATTTAGTGGACTTGGATTCGATTCTGATCTGGTTGGTTTAGGAAAGGATCAAAACATAATTGAAAGTTTTAGATAGAATCTAGTTTGAGTCAATCTGGATTGTTCAAATTAGGTAAGAGATGGGATTAATTTATATCTCGAACAATTTAAAATATGTAAGGATTCTATCTTTAATGGGCTATAAATAGCCAAATATTTCTAAGGGTAAATCAAGTAATTCCACTTTAATCTCGTCCAGATTTCTAACTTTTGGTATCAGCTTGGGTTCTAGATCTTGCCGAGAGAATGTGCTTCTGAAGGTGGCCAACGAAGCAGATTAGAAGATGGTCGGGCGTACCTCGACGAGTAGGTTTGCTGAGGAGGTGGATTCCTTCCCAAGGCGGATCAGGAGCGGGACTAGTGGATCGAGCGAGATTCAAGTAGATCCATTGTGAAACAGGGATGGCCAGCCTGAACGTGAGTGGATTCGACGGATAACCATGGTTATTAAGGTGTCGCTAAAGCGTCGCTTAAGCGACACTAGGCGGTAAGGAAGTCCGTTGGCGTAAGATGTCTTGTCGCCTTGGTTCTACTGGTAAGGCGTACCTGTCCGGGCGGCAGGGGGTCGACGCCGAGCAGATCCGTACGGCGGGGAGCTGGCGGCGCGCAGATCTGGGCGACAAGGGCCCGGCGGCGCTGTGGTCGGGTGCGCGTGGCGGCAGTGCGCATCCAATTGCTGTGCGGGGGTGGCGACAAACGTTGTCGTCGTCGTCGGCAACTCTGTGCAGGTGTGGCAGCTTGGGACAGGATGGCCGGGGGTGGCGGCGGCGATTGTCCAGAGCTGGAGTGAGGCATGCTGGTGTGAACGGTACCAGTTAGGGTTTAGAGGCCGGGCTTTGTTTTGAGGAGTGGAGAGGGTGAGGTTGGCGTGATGGGTTGGGCCTAGTTGTAGGTGCGCTGGGGAAATCAGCCAGACAAAAAAATATGAATACACTGCTATAATTTTAAAAATATATTGCTGTATTTGCTATATTTTCCTATTTTTACATATAATTAAGGCGTCGCCTCGCTTTACGCTTACGCCTTATCGCTTAAAAGGCAAAAAGGGGGTCCGTCGCTTTAAGTCGTCTTACCGCCTTAATAACTATGCGGAGAACGCCTGTACGAGTGCGAGGGCGGGTGAATTTGGTGCGGATCAAGTAAATCTCGCAGCTTTTACAGAGATCGAGCATATCAAGCTGGGGTGTATCGAGAGGCGCCGGATAGAGCACACCTGAGGCGTTTGCGAAAAAGAACAATCATTGATTCCGCCGAATTGAGGCTAATCTTGTTGAATCCGGCGCCGATCCTAGTGACTTGGAGTTGTTGACGAAGGGGAGCGCTATAGAAGGCGAGTTCAATAGAAGACACGTCACAAGGAGGAAGCGCGCTCGACGATAGCGCAAGGGATAAGAAAAGCTCACGATCGCATTAGGACAACGACTCGGCTTCTAGACTAGATGGTTGCGGTGTGACACTGAACTCATCCCATAGTTCAACGTGGTTTGCGAGCGTTGTGGAGAGAAGACCAGAGGCTTTCTGTCTCACGTGCATGGCCGAGCAGAAACGAGAGGAGAGTGGAATTGGTGGGTGTCAATGGACAGCACAAGCTCGGCTGGGCTGGGCCGAGTCTGTTGACGCGCACTGGAGGAAGATCTTGAGGTGGCCTAGTGATAGACCAGCAGAGGAAACTTTGATGTGATCTCACATCAAGGTGTGGTCAGGATGAAGTTGTGTCTATCTCGAGGGTGAGTGTAGGATGGAAATGTTGTGCCACCATCCTGCGGATGAAAATGTGCCCATCCCAAGTTTGAGTGCAAGGTGGAAAAGTTGAGTTGCCATCCTGGGGCTGTAGATGTGTCCATCCTAAAATTCAGTGAACGGTGGAATAGGTGGGTCACCATCCTAAACTAGAGTAGAGTGTTTCAAGAAAACAAGATTAAGGGGTGATTGTTGGAATTAATCTTGTTTTCTAGTTAATATAAGATCAGATTTAGTGGTGTTGGATTCATTTCTGATCAGGTTGGTTTAGGAAAGGATCAGAACAGAATTTGAAGTCTTGGATAGCGTCTAGTTTGAGTCAGTCTGGACTGTGCAAATTAGGTAAGAGATGAGATTAGTTTCTATCTCTAAAGTAGTTTAAATACGGAAGGATTCTATCTTTAATGGGCTATAAATAGCCATGTATTTCTGAGTAATAAATCAAGTAATTTCAGTTTAACCCCGCCCGGATTTCCAACAGTGCACTGACTGATGCTGAGACCCACTCACCCTTTTCTGTTAGGTTGCTGATTCTCTCGGTACTTTTATGGCGTATCATTTGAATGCAGCTCTCATAGTGGTCCTTCATATGTCATAGACTAACAACATTTTTTTTTGTCACAAGTTGCAAATTGTTCTTTGTGTGCACATGAGTTTATTTGATCAAATAATCTGTTACAAACAATGAAAATTGTTGATATACAAAATTAAATATGGTTTATGAATATGAACGAAAACTGCAACCCTTTATGGCATGCCTCGTAGTCCAAAATAGTATGATGAGTAATTGCAACATTTTTTCAGTGATCGAATTAAGTGATCATAGCCATGGAACTCCCTGTTGATTACTGTTGGAAACATTTCAGTGCCTCCAAAAGCTGACTTGGCCATGCCAAGGCCTGGCCGGCAGGAAAAAATATATCGCATATTTTTTTTTTAAAAAGAGAGTTCCACTTGAGTCAGTAAAGGACCAATTTTTTTGGCAGCCATTTTAATTTGTTCTCCATGAGCTCCAATCATGGCCTAAGGAACTGCTACCTCCGTTTTTTTTTTGCTTGACATTAGGACAGGTGACAGTGCAGTTTGGCTTGTCCAAGATGCCATACATAAAAAGTTGAGGTTTTATTACTTTCTTGATTGCTATTTTTTCTTTTGCATTTTTCTAACTATTTTCCTCTGCTCACATTATTATCATTTACACAAACTTTGTGTTAAGTTTGGAACATTGGTTTTATGATCTGGTTCTGATCTTATGTTGTTTTCAGGTATGAGTCAGTTTTGATGCAAGAAATGCTAACATTTATCATACAATTAGTTAAAGAACGGCGATTTTGTGGACTGTCAACAGCAGACAAGTTAAAGAGAGAGTTGATTTATAAGTTAGCTATTGGAGATGCCACCCATAGCCAGATTGCTAAGTCTCTTCCTCGTGATCTTTCGTCAAGCGATGAACTTCAAGATGTTCTGGATTCTCTGGCAGTTTATTCTAATCCATCTGGCATGATGCAGGTATTTTTCTTTTTAATTATATCATTCTCCTGCAAATATTATTTACCATTCAAATGTGTGAGCGTGACTAACATCAAAACTTATGACAGGGTAAGTATGTACTCCGCAAAACATGCTGGAAGGAATTGGACTTGTATCACCCCCGCTGGAATTCCAGGGAATTACAAATTGCTGAGGAGAGATACTACCGTTTCTGCAAAATATGTGCGCTCAATGATCAGCTACCTCAGTGGACTCATGTTTTTAGCCCCCTGAGAAATATTTCTAAAGTTGCAACCTCTAAGGCTGTCCTTCAGATTGTTCGTGCTGTTCTATTTTATGCTGTGTACAGTGATGCGACGTCAGCATCACGTGCCCCTGATAATGTTCTTGTGACGAGTTTGCATCTGCTTTGGTTGGCACTTGATATATGCGGATCAGAAAGTCAACTGTACGCCAATCAGTGTGGGATGGACATAGTGCAGCATGATGATGAATCATGGATTGTCTTATCATCATATACAGAAGAGGCTTTTCCCATCTTGACCTATTCTACTGAACTAGTTGCCCCAGAATCCAGTACGAGAAAGAAAGAAAGCATGTTAACCTTGCTCGTTTCATTAATGCAGAAATACAAAGAAGAGAAGGATATTACCTTTTCCGGATCCAAGTACTGTAATATTCCATCTCTAGTTGAGAACTTGTTAAAGAAGTTTGCCAAGTTAAGTAAGGACTGCATGTTCACACTAAGACAAATGGTACCACATATATTCCCATCTACTCCAGATCATACCAGTTCAAAAGAAAGCCAAGATATTTCATCAGATTTCTTGGAAAAGAAAGCAAAAGCCCGCCAACGCCAAGCTGCAATAATGGTAAGAACTCTATTTGTGAACTTCACATTGCTGGTTACATCTTACCCAATCCCAGCCTTTAGTTCGATGTGATATCTTTGTTTTATGAGCCTTCATATATGTAGGCTTTTGAAAAATATACAACTTTATTATTTTTTAGTTTAGAAATGCTTGTTCCGTTGTTTCTTGCTTTGATGCTAATTTAGTTTTTAAGCCCTCTTAATTCAGCTGCACTCTACACTTTCGTTATTGTAAATTGTAAAGTTATATGCTGACTTGGACCTTTCCTAACTTCAAGCACAAAATTCTTCTTTTGGACCTTAGGCAAAAATGAGAGCGGAGCAGTCCAAATTTGCTGAAAGTATGAAGTCATCTGTAAATGATGGGCATGATATTCCAATGCCTGAGACAGATGTGTCCAGTTCAACTGGTGCTGTGTCTGAGGATTCATTACCAGTTTGCTCTCTGTGCCGGGATTCAGATTCAAAAAGCCCTCTGTGCTACCTGATCCTTCTTCAGGTAATCATTGTTGACTTGACAACGATTTGCTTTATCTGGTGAAGCCTCATCTTCAATTAGCAATTGTCCTTTCTATAATATTTTAGAAATAGTGTTCCGAGATAGTCTGCTTTCTAACTTTTGTTTTAAACGCTGACTAATCCAACTTTTTTGTACGATATAGTGTGATGCTATATGTTAGTACCATATTATAAGCTTTACTATGTGTTCCAAAATCCAGAAATCTCGTCTTGCAACTTTTGTTGACATGGGTAATCCATCCTGGGAAAATCCAACTCAAGCGAACAAGACTGGGTCTATCAAAAGGGAAGGTTCAACTGATTCCTCAGAGTCTGATTCTTCTTATTCAACTACGTCTGAGGAGGCTGTCCATGACACGACAGTAGATCCTTCTTTTGATTTAGACAACATGGAAGTTGACGCGTTTCTTGATCTTTCAAATGAGCAACGCCCAATGGTTAGATATATATCCCCTTTCCCTAGTGGACACTGCAACAGCAATGCAGATGGCATGGTCTCACTTGAAGCTATTGAGGCTGATATTTATACATCTATTGTAAACGATATATTTGGGTCCAATAATGTGCCCACTCAAGATGGTGAGCAAGCATTGTCATCATCTACTTCAAATGTCACAGTTGGTTCCAAGAAAATCAGAAGCCCCAAATGTTCTATTCTGGGAACATATGTTAGTTGTCTTTCAGCAAAACACCATCAATCTTCACTCTATGATGTAGCTTCCAGGTCATCTGTCTCTGTAACTACAAGGAGTAAATTTGGTCCTATTGATTGTGATGGCATCCACATATCTTCTTGCGGACATGCTGTACATCAGGAATGTCATGATAGATATTTGTTCTCCTTGAAACAAAGGTATGCTGACCAGTTTCCAGTTAACTCCTTCAGTTTTAGTTATTTCATATTTTTTTCACAGATCTCCGTTTGTTTGATATTGTATCAAGAACAGGAATCTTGCAGTTTTGGCTGTGCAGAGGCACAAATATCTCCAATTTATAAAATTTATGTGATACATATACATTTTGCTCATTAACTTTCCAAGGACTCATGCTCAGCGTTCACAGCTTGAATAAAGATATACAAAGCCTATATGAGTTGGTAGTGTCTGGTGTATAATGCTGGCTTCTCATACTTCTGTTGATTGACCTAATTCTTTTCTACAGGTATATCCGGAGACTTGGTTTTGAAGGTGGTCATATTGTTGACCCTGATCTGGTAATGTTTATTTGTGTTTAGAATAGTATCTTTCTATTCTTGATTCAATGCTTACATGTTTCTTTGTCCAGGGAGAGTTGCTATGCCCGGTGTGTCGGAGATTTGCAAATTCCATTCTTCCAGCTTCACCTAATTTCTCAACATTGAGTTTGATAACACCATATGTCCAAACTGTGTCACATGAAGATGTTACAACTACATCAGATTTGGGTATAAATAAGTTACAGTTTCCTCGCGCACTGTTACTACTTGAAAGTGCTGGAAAGGTTGTTGGACAAAGCAATATTTTAAATGCTTTATCTGGGAGGCTTAATCACACTACAGAGCCCTCCCTAGATCCTTGTCTTCGGAAATTGACAATGCTTTACTATCCTCGCAACCACAGCAGTTTTTCAGCATCTGAACGGCTAAGTCCATCTCTTTTTCTCTGGGATACACTGAAATATTCTCTAGTATCTACAGAAATTGCTTCTCGTGGTAGGATGCCAAGCCACTCTTCTGAATCCAAGTCCTGCTTAGAAACTTTGCATGGTGAACTGAATTCATCAAGCGGATTCATATTATCCTTATTGTTCCGTGTTGCTCACTCTGCACAAAATTTGAATAACCTTGAGGTTCTCCTGAGGTTTGAAGGTATCCAACTATTAGCAGGGTCTATTTGCTCATGTGTTTCTGGTTATAAGGACATTCTAAATGCTACTAGGCGGAAAGGTATGTAGTACACACCCTTATCCCTTTTTTTCACATATTTTGCTATATCTTAGATAGTTTTTCTGGACAACAACAACAACAACAATCAAGCCTTTGTCCCAAACAAGTTGGGGTCGGCTAGAAATGAAACCCAACAATTTTTTGAAGAAAAGTAATAGAAAATAAGATGAGTAAAAAATACAAATAAAATAAGGTTCTACATTTTATTTATTTTAGAAATGGATTAATAAGAAAGAAGATAAGAGTAACAAAATACGAATAAACTAAGATTCTGGCACATGAATTGCTAATTTTCATGCAGTCCTATCATGAGTCAAATCTCTAGTATGTCTCAGTCCTTTAAGTCTTGTTTCACCGCCTCCTGCCATGTCAACCTTGGTCGACCTTGGCCTTAGATAGTTTTCCTGTATTTTGATTTTTGAAGTGTCTTCAGTTTAATGAGATTTCTGATCACCACTTTTATATATGTGGATTTCAGAGATTTTCTTGTGAAGTGATCCAATTAGTAATCATGTTAATGCTACTGCTTCAGTTGTGGAACATATAATAAAAGTCTTTATGCAACGTAACTATTTATTTGTTTGCTTTATTGTACTGATTGCTATGAAGGATCGTCCTGACACTGTGGTAGAGTCTCTCCACTTGTGCCCAGGAGGTCCTGGTTTCGAATCAGCCCCCTTGCAAATAAGCAAGGGGAAGGCTGCCTAGAAATTCTCTTCCCTAGACCCCACAATACATGGGAGCTTTCAGCACTGGTACACTTTGTTTTACCAATTGCTACGTAGGAAAGAATATGCATTATATATGTTTTTTTTTTTGTTACTTCAGTTTTCATTTTATCTATGAGTATACTTTATCTCCTAAATGTCATGCGTCATTGACTGTTGGCTTTTGCATTTATATTGAAATCCTTTAACATAATAATATAATATGCATGATGGAAGATATCAGCAGTAGGCAAAATTGCATTGGATATTTGTAGCAATCAGACTACGTTTTGAATAATCTAAGCCGTTCCTGACAAGTTAAAAAATGTTCATGTGAATAGATCACTTCTCACTTTTATAATGGCCTTCTAAGGATTTGTTTGCTGCTGCTTGTTAGAAGAAAAATAAACTGACGAAGGTGAACTTTAAGGCCTTGTATGATTGTGTAACCATAAAAAAGAGCATTCATTTGGAACTAACATACATTATTTTTTGCTTGAATTTATCAGAATCCGGAATTGTCAACAGTAGATGTTTTGAAACAAGAGTGAGAATCAAGTGGCAGTATTTAAATTTAGTGGTCTCATGGTGCCAAAATGGACTTGTGCAATAGACTTCTAAGATCAAGTTTATTATCCTGTTTGAAACATGAATTATTCTCTATGTTTTGTGCACCCACTTCCTGCTGCATTTCATAGGATAATATATTTTTTCTTTAACCCTTCTCACATTTTCTATTTTCAACAGGCTCTTTGCCACCTCTTGTTGATCCGTCCAGTGAGGGAGGACTCTTCCCTGATATCCAATTTTGGAAGCAATGTGCTGATCCAGTCCTTGCCCAAGATCCATTTTCGTCATTGATGTCGGCACTTTTCTGTCTACCTGTTCAAGTTTTGTCATCCACTGAATTCTTCATCTCTTTAGTCCACCTATTCTATGTTGTTTGTATCATTCAGGTATGCTGCCTTGCATTGCCTTTTCTCGAGATTTGCATATTGTATGTCAGTTATATTAATGTATAGCATGTTCCTGCATGCATCTTTTTGTAGGCCCTAATAACATGCTACAGAGAAGAAACTTTTGACAGGTCAAGCTTCAATGACTGCCTTCTTAATGATATTTGCAAGACAATGTCAGGATATGACATCGCCAGAGAGTATTTTGTTTCCAAATACGTAAATCCCTCTTGTCATCCGAAAGATATGGTGCGGAGATTGACATTTCCTTATCTTCGACGGTGTGCATTGCTTTGGGAGCTGCTAAAATCATCGTCGGCAGCACCTTTGTATGACAGTTCCAATATTTGGGAAGGATCACATCTTTACTTGAGTAATAGCACACAAGATGGCTGTTCTTCACTGGCAATAGAGCTGAACGGGTTAAGAGAACTGGAAGACCTGTTTCAGATTCAGTCATTAGACCCGATTCTCCGAGATGAATCTGTACATATCCTTGCCCTAAAATGGTCTCAACATTTCTGTGAAGAATACAGTTCCCGTAAAAATAGAGGAGCTCTCTTTTTTACCCCTGCAGTTCCATTTAGGCTGATGCAACTACCACCTGTCTACCAAGTTCTCCTAGAAAGGTTTGGTCTTATTCTAAGCTGTAACAATCTTTGTATGTGTACTTTTTGTGTTGGATGTAACAAGATACCATTCTTTTTTCCCCACTAGATACGTCAAGATGCAATGCCCTGATTGTGGCTCGGTGCCTGATGAACCAGCATTATGTTTGCTTTGTGGCAAACTATGCTCGCCTAGTTGGAAACCATGCTGCAGGTGGTTGTGCTTTTTTATTTCAATTCCCATTCCAACTCGTGGTGTTTCTGCTATGATTTATCAAATGCTAAACCCATGCCTTGTATGTTCTTTGTAGGACTGGTAAATGTCTGAATCATGCGGTGCAATGTGGTGCTGGTGTTGGCATATTTCTTTTAGTGAGGGTATGTTATGTATTAGATCATTACTTCTTATCAGGAGAAAATGTTATGGTTTGTATACTGTTTTTATATCAAACTGCTTTCTTTGATGGATTCTCTGTGCAGAAAACTACAATCCTGTTGCAGCGCTCTGCTCGCCTTGCTTTCTGGCCGTCTCCCTATCTTGATGCTTTTGGGGAGGAGGTATAGACTAATTTCTTAATGCACAGTTATATTTATTTGTTGCAATATCTGCCAAATTTACATTTTGCTGATGGGCCTACTTGTGATCTTTGTTGCTATCCTGATGTCAATCTGCCATGTGCTAGAAGTTCCTTGCTCACAAATTTGCACATTTTCATGTTGCACTCAAGTTGAAATATCTCTAACTAAATCTGAGATGCTTGATTTCATGATTTGTTAAGAAAATACAATATGTAGTCACTGCTATGGTCTTTTTGTTGTTGCCTGTGCCCAAGTTTTCTAAAGATCATTACTATTTGTCCTCGACCATGACCCTGAGAACTCCTTACTTCCTCCCTGGGGATCTTACTTTGAAAAAAATTAAGGTAGTGGAGTCCCTAACCCTAGCTGGCCAGGAAACAAGCTTCTTAGGGAAGTACCTACAAATTGGTGCACGCTGGCTAGCTCGTAAGGCAGTGCCGTGAGAAGTGAGATAAATGCACACATGACAATATGAAAATATGTAATAAGAAATTGTGGACTACTATCAGATGTCAGAAAAATATTCCCGTCCCCTTATGAATTTCTGTTTCTATGTAGGATCATGAAATGCAAAGAGGTAAACCGTTATATCTGAGTCCAGAAAGATATGCTGCCCTGACATATCTGGTACATGTCCATCCTGTTTCCTCTATGTTTCCCTTATTTGGTCTCTATCACTAATTTGCTTACCCAACTTGTGTGGGACTAAAGTTTTTTGTTGTTGTTGGTGGTGCTGCCATCATGAATTTGCACTGCCATTACTAATGGGACACATGCCTTATATTTCATAGGTGGCATCTCATAGCCTTGATAGAACTTCTGAAGTACTTCGGCAAACCACTATCAGCTTTTATGGATCCGATTAGTTTCCAAGGAAAAACTATCTAAAGGTTTGGACTATATATATATCTATGTCATGTTTTATTCTAGAATGCTGAAAAATATTGGCAGCTTGACAGATAGGCATGCTTACCTACTTTACTACTCCCTTCGGCTTTTAATTGATGACATTAGGACAGTATTTCTGGTTCATTTTTGAACTAAAAATGTGTTGTCCTAACGACATAAAAAACTGGAGTAATTCACTAGACAATGTTTTTGGGCGTTGATATGATGGATTGCTTCAGTGATAATCAAATTTATTGAGGCAGCAGGGACATAACTTTAGGCCCCATTTGGTATAGCTCCCAGCTTCTGATTCTCTAAATTCATTTCTGATTCTCTGATGAAGTGATTCTGTGACTGAAAGTGATTTTCAATGATTTTCTAGAATGAACTCTTAGAATCTGGATTGAGAACCAATTCACAGAATCAGAAGAAGTTACTTTTTTCAGCTCTCAGCCTCTTAGTTAAATTTAGAGAATCACTCCTTAGAATCAGCTAAGAATCACTTCTCCTGAAAAATAGTGTTTGACACAGCTCCACTGATTCCGCCTGAGAATCAGCATCGTGAAGCTCCCCAAAGGGGGCCTTACTAGGGTTCGTGGGCGCTATTCACTTCTCTTAATAGGCTTGCACAAGTCTTAACACATCAAATAAAACAGTTCTGTACTTTGATTAGCTGTTTTTGAGGAAGTTCCATAGCTATTGAATGAAGGCTTTCATCTCTCCAACTCTAGTGGGGCAAAATCCACGTAGACACACTGATTCCATTCATTGAATGACACAAACTGTGTTAGGAAAGAGGTTGACTAATAAATCCACAAGTGGGGGCCTCTCCTACTGCTTCACGGCCACAAAAAAACCCCACAGAATCCAGAAATAGTAGAAACAAAATACGCAATGGTTTATCTTAAAAAAAAACTTTAGGGTTTCAGTTTAGGATTCCTCGTATTATATACTGGATATTGGATTCAGTATGCAAAATTCTCCCAGGATTGGTTATTGGCGTATTGCCCAACTTGAGTTAATTGCTGCCTCCGACACATGGTACTTGTTTTTGGAACTTCGGTTAGTGGTTGAGCCTGTTATGCGGTAAAGAATGAGTCTTTACTTCACTATTCTCTATCTAGAGGGGATCACGTGTTTCCATTGGGCAACTATCCCCACTGCTTGTTTTATACTTACACGGCTATCACATCTTAAAGAAATAGCCAAAATTTTTCTGATCTTTTGGCTTTACAGTAGTTTTCCACGAGTTGTTTTCTTTTTTTGGTCTTGTCTACTTATCTGAATAATTTGCAATAGGCTTTGTTGAAAATCCGGACAATTATTGAACTTGAATTTTCAATAATAATATTGCTTCAATTACAATAGGGGGTTCTCCAACTATATATGGTTGTTCTCAAGCAACTTGACTCCTCCTAGGATTCTATTTTCAATCTGATTAGGACTCTTATCTATCTTGTACTAGGACTCTTCTCTAAAATGAACTTGGACTCTCCTGTACTCTATTAATCTAGAAAACAAAATTATATTCAACAATGACCCTTCTAATATTGTTTTCTAGGACTCCCACACTATTTTGGGATACATTTGGGGTGGGCACTACACTCCAGGATGATCACATTTTCACACTGCACAACTTTGGGATGGTCACATCTTCATTCCCGGGATGGGCACATCTTTACCCCGCACACAAAATTTGGGTTGGCCACATCATCAACTTCAGGATGGGCTCATCTTCGTCCTGCACTCGATCTCGAATGAGCGCATCTGCATTCCTATCACCCGCCTCGCTCCCGACGAGGCCTGCGCGCCACCCATCCTCGTGATTCGGCCCCATCGCGATCGGTCCATGCGAGCTGAGTGCATAGCGCCTCTCGTGGAGCAGCTCCGTTCTGCGCCGCTCCCAACCTGTGTTGTGATCTGCGGTTTCGAGGGGTTTAACTACATGCCACTGCATGGTTGAGATCTCTTGCTCGTCGGCCGCCCCTCCTCGGGAGCACGTCCTCCTGGGGAAGTAGATGGATTTTACAAACTTGTACCAGTTATGATGTCAATTGTTAGAAATCTGAACAATTATGGAACTCGGATTTTCAATAATAGTACAATAGGGGGTTCTCTAACTATATATAGCTGTTCTCAATCAACTTGAGACTTCTAGGACACTATCTCCAATCTGATTAGGACTCTAATCTATCCTTTTACTTAGGACTCTTCTCTAAAACTGACTTGGACTCTCCTATGTTCTATTAATCTAGAAAACAAGATTATATTCAACAGGCTTGACCGTTACTCTGAATTGTTGTATTGTTTGGACTAGTGCTGAGTTGTGGTACTGCAAATGCAATACATTACCCTCCACCATATCCTACGAAACTGGTACTCCCAAACGGTGCAAAACATAGTGCAAAAGGATATATGAATTGAGATGGTTGATTAGTTTGGAAGACTTGATATTCACCAAAGACATAAAACTCTAATCTATTATTGTGCTTCGTCATGTAGTAACAAATTAAAAATGCAGTCAGTCAGACTTGGTTTACCATTGATTTGTATTTTGTATTGACAGGACTTTGAATGCTCGTATCTTCAGGAACTGTAGTTCAGCTTTATATCCATGCTTTCTAGGGGCAACAAACGTGTTCCCCAAGGTCATAACAGAAAACTCTTGTTAATAAAAATTTAGTGCATATTGCTGTGGCATGCATGTTCCTTTGTTCTCTATTCTAATTGTTGTCCTCCCTTCCAGATGATGGCCCCTGCTGGCTGTTTTCATGTACAGGGGTCTGCAAACCCTTGTGCGCATCATGTACAGTGTTTTCATGCATTTTCATTTGATTATGGCTCGTTCTTCCCAAGCCGATGACAGGTCAGGACTGTTGGCCTTGTAAAAATTCAATGATTGACCGCATGGTCTGTACAGTGTATATACAATTGTCAGTACAAAATGCTGCCATCTGTGTGCCATTTCGTCTCGTGTCTACTACAGCATGCTCGTTCTCAATCCTGCGTTATTGTGAAGTGGGGGCCTTATTAGGATCGCTTTTTATCCTTGTATAGCAATCTGAACACTAGGATCAAGTTTACGGTAGTAGCAGTAGCAGTGGCCCTGACTACGTCAGAGGCACGGGAGGTAAGTGATTAGGGAACGGTACCAAACATAACTTTTGAATCTTGTTGTCACATTTTCTGTGTTTTACTGCCTTTGTTCTGAAATAATTGTTTTTCAAACAATTAAAAGAATTAAAAATGAACTAATGAAGGTTTTTCTAACGACAAATAAATTGAAGCGGAGGGAATACTTAATTTGGCTTGTGAAATTTTAAGACCATCCGCAGTGACATGCTGAAAATATATTGTATTGAAATGTAATTTATATTACATATTGTAAGAATAGAAGGAGAATAGTGTAGAGTATGCTTTAGAGTACGCTGGTGCGGATAGCTTAACATTGCAAAAGATGGTGATCGTGTGGAAGTCGTCAAACAAACGTGCAGCCAGAAAGGAGGTGAGAAAGAAAAGATAGCATAATTATCCAGTTACAGGGCATTGCATCATCAAGGTCAACAATTCAAAATGATGAACACACCTGTTGGGTCCGGTGACCCGTCAGGATTCCGAAGCCATCTAGATGCTTCATTCTAGTGGCTGCTAGGATAGAGATGCAGGGGTTAAAAAAAAACTGATCTCTGCGATGGTATAAAACTCATGTATGATCTTTGCTTTATTTCTGAAATGGAAGTCGAATTTCGGATTCTAAAAAGAATCTAGAAACTTCATCCTCGCGGCTGCCTCCTCGCTGTCAACCGGCAGGAGAGCGGATCTAGGCCGACGAACAACTATGGTTGGCTAGGATGGGTCCTCTCCCCGCCGCCTTGATATCATATGTGTATCTGCGATCCGTCCCTTCTCTGGAGTTCATCATCTGAAGCGAGCAGTTGGTGTGCGTGACTCACCAGTGCAGATTCTGGATATAGATGACGACGTTCAGGAGTCGAGCCGGTTGGTTGACTACGTGATTTCAGTTAAGACGGTAAGCGCCATGTTGCACTGTGATGACCGGAACCCTAAGGAGCTAACCCTAAGGAGGAGCGGCGACCGTCGGGTCGGAAGTCTTTGGTGTGTGTGGGTGAAACGCGAAGACGCGTGAAATGTAATGGGCCAATTGGGCCAGAACCAGTATAAAAATCCATCGACTCTTGGAGTCCAAGATAGAAACAAAAAAAACCAAAAATCCGTTACCTCGTTCCTCTTTCCCTCACGCGCTACTCATCTCTGCTGTGAGCTCGTCGGCGGGCTGCATCTCCTCACGTCGGCTGTAGCGCGCCGGCCACGGGGTGGTGACAGTTGGTATCAGAGCCTGCTCGTCCTCGGGCAGGGGATGGGACGGATTCCTCGACGGAGGAGGAGGAATTTTGCGGGGAGGCGGTTGCAGCGAGGAATCCGGCACGACAGCGCCTCCTACCAAGCCCTCCGTCCAGACGCGATTCGTGTTGACGGCGATGGAGTCGAGTACGAAGCTGGAGGAGGAGCGTTGGGGCAAGGTCTTCGCGGTGCTCAATAATCTGTCAAACTGGATGGATTCACTGACTAAGCAAATTGATGGAATGGAGGACACGCAACAACAATGGATTGGGAGGCAGATTCTGGCAACGAAGGCGGAAGAGCAGGCGAGCAAGGACCGAGACCTTCTATTCAAGCAACTGGATGATGTTGGTAAGCGTATCTCGCTCATAGCTGTGGATCGGGTGGAGGATTTGGATAGAGCACCTGTTGGTACTTCTGTAGGAGGAGAGACTCGGGGTGAGGTGCATGGTGGAGAGCGGATGGAGTTCCACAGGGCTCGAAGGGATGATGGAGGTGGTGTAGATCGTTCCTTGTTGAAACTACAATTTCCTAAGTTTCACGGGGAGGATCCAACTATTTGGCTGGACAAATGTGTGGACCATTTCAACATTTTTAGAGTTCATGAGTCCTTGTGGGTGCGATCTGCGTCGATTGACTTGGAGGGGAATGCTGCCAGATGGTTACAAGTGTATAAACTAAAAGTTGGATTAGGAACTTGGGAGCAATTCAAGAAGGCAGTGAAGGATAAATTTGGGGCTTATGAATACCCTAAAGCCATGTATGATCTATTGCATTTGAGACAGAAGGCTGGAATGGAGGAGTATATCAGTGCATTTGAGGAGTTGAGATATTCCACTTCAGTGCACAATCCATTTTTAGATGAAGTATTCTTTGTTCAATAGTTCATGAGGGGGTTGAGAAGTGAATTGCAAGGACTAGTTCTGGCTCAGGTGCCTCAGTCGGTCATAGAGCAGTGTTGCTAGCCAGGTTGCAGAAAGACATTCAGGATATGAACAAAATTAAGGGACCAAGAATAGGAGGTGCTAGGCAACCAGGAGAGTGGAAGTTGGATAATAGACTAGGTTCTGGACCAATTGACCTCAGCAAGGAACGCCAACTGAGATATTTTAGAAGGGCGAATGGTCTTTGTTTTGGTTGTGGGGAAAAATTTGAGCCAGGACATGCGGCCAAATGCCCTAAGAGGGCTGCTATGAGCCTGAATTGCTTAACTGCTGAAGATATGAACATGACATTGTCAGATGAGGTGTTGGAGATGTTAGAAGCAGAGGACAATCAGTCAGATGACTGTCAACTTTCATTGCATGCAATTTCTGGTACTGAAGGGAAGCACTGTTTGATATTGGAGGCATTGGTTCACAATCAAAGATTTCTATTGCTAGTAGATTCTGGTAGTACAACAACTTTTGTGAATAAGGCATTTGTTCAGAAGTTGGGATTAACTAGTATGAGATGCACACCTTTCAAGGTGCAGGTGACTAATGGGGAAGTCTTATGGTGTGATCAGGAATTGGTTGGAGTTGAATGGTGGTGTGGAGGACATTCCTTTATCACTAATATGAAGATCTTACCCTTGGGTGCTTATGATGCCATATTGGGAATGGATTGGCTCTATGCGCATAGTCCTATGTTGTGTAATTGGAAAAACAAGACATTGGAATTCAAGAGCAAAGGAGTGGAGGTGAAACTGCAAGGACTGCATAGTCAAGCTACAACAGAACTGTCAGAGTTGTCTGCTCAGCAACTTTGCAATTGGATTCAAGGAAATGAAGTATGGGCTATGGTGTTATTGGAGCCAATAAAAGAAGATGAAGAGAACCATAAGTTACATACTTCAAAGGAATCAAAGGAATTAGTATATCTGCTGAAAGAATTTCAAGGAGTGTTTGAGGATCCAAAGGAGTTACCCCCATCCAGGGTATTTGATCATGCTATACCTTTGATTCCACGATCCATTCCAGTAAATTCTAGGCCTTATCGATATTCCCTACTACACAAAACTGAGATTGAAAAGCAAGTGAAGGAGCTTCTGGAAAAAGGGCTGATTGAGGAGAGTGTTAGTCCCTTTGCTTCTCGAGTGATATTGGTGTAAAAAAAGGATGGCACGTGACGGTTTTGTGTGGATTATCGTCGATTGAATGATTTAACCATCAAGAATAGGTTCTCTATGCCTTTGGTGGATGAGATATTGGATAAATTGGCTAGAGCAATATGGTTTTCATCCTTGGACATGAGGGCTGGCTATCATCAAATTCAGATGCGACCAGGAGAGGAATTTAAGACAACCTTCAAAACTCACAATGTTCATTATCAATTCAAAGTGATGCCTTTTGGATTGACTAATGCTCCCGCAACCTTCCAGTGTGCTATGAATTCTATATTATCTCCTTTTCTAAAGAAATTTGTGCTAGTGTTCATAGATGATATTCTCATTTATAGCCAAACCATGAAAGATCATCTAGAACATGTGAGATTGGTATTAACTAAGCTGCAGGAACACAAGTTTTATATTAAACAATCCAAGTGTTGTTTTGCATAACAAGAATTGAGGTATTTAGGACATATTATCTCTGGGCAAGGAGTGGCTACAGACCCAACAAAAACAGTGGCCATGGAACAGTGGCATGTGCCTACCACTGTTACAGAGCTGAGAGGATTTCTTGGACTTACTGTATATTACAGGAAGTTTGTAAGAGGCTATGGATACTTGGCCAAACCTCTCACCAATTTGTTGAAGAAAAAGAACTTTGTTTGGACCAAGGAGGCTCAGGAAGCTTTTATGGCCCTAAAAAAGGCTATGTGTACCACTCCTGTGTTAGCTTTGCCAAACTTCGATGATATATTTGTGGTAGAGACAGATGCAAGTGACATTGGCTTTGGGATAGTTCTGATGCAACAGGGGCGCCCTATTGCCTTCTTGAGCAAAGCATTGAATGAAAAGAACAGACACTTATCCATATATGAAAAGGAATTCTTAGCATTTATTCTAGCTGTGGAGAAATGGAGGCCATATCTACAAAGGTCAGAGTTCATTATTAAGACTGACCACAAAAGCTTAAGCTTCCTGGATGATCAAGTATTGCACTCTGAGTTGCAGAGGAAAACCATGGCTAAGTTGATGGGCCTAAATTTCAAGGTGGTCTACAAGAAAGGGAAAGAGAATTTGGCCACTGATGCACTGTCTAGAGTGAGACATATGTGTGTTATCTCTGCTGTGACTGAAATTAAACCTCTTTGGTTACAAGAAGTGTTGAATTCCTATGTCATAGATACTCAGGCACAGGACTTAATGGACAAATTGGCTATTCAGGGCTCAGATGAGGAAGGATACTCTTTGCAACAAGGAATTATCATGAAAGGAGACCAAGTCTGGATTGGTGAGAACTTAGCTTTAAGAATTAAAATTATCTCTGCTCTTCATAGTAGTGTGGTGGGAGGGCACTCTGGGTCACAAGCTACTTATCAGAGAGTGAGAAAGTCCTTTTACTGGAAGGGACTTAAGAAGGATGTCAAGGAGTATGTGCAACAATGTAAAATATGCCAAGGCTGAATGAATAACCTGAACTCTTGCAATCAAGTTGATGGCTCTCGCGCGACGCCCCTCCGCTAGCTACGCTCTTGCGCGACACCCCACCGCAAACCACGCTCGCAGCATCCCCGCCGGAAGTTCACACAAACTAGTCGACGACGTTGCCTCTGCATGCATATGCAGCTAGTAGAAGCCTGGGGGCGGACGCCTCTTCGACGTCGGAGATGGATCAGTCCAGACCAACGGCCAGAAGGGAGGCATGGTACTTGCGACCGGGAAGGATATTTCAAGCTGAAGTCTGGGCGCGGTTCCGCTCTCCGGTGCATCACCCAAGTCCCGCTGTCCAAGGCTCTTTCCTCCTCATCGCCGTCTTCAGAAGGTATACCTTGAGGCTCACGGAGGAGGCTGTGGGATGGGCGCTACACTCGGTACTAGGTGGGTCGCCGGAGGGCTTTCATGTTCAACAACTGTGTGATCGCTCGTTTCGGTTCTCGGTTGCCTGCAAAGACTTCGGGATGCTCGTGGTTTCATTGCGTCGGGTGATTACGTCCTCCTTTGACGTATACTTTCACCTGTGGCGAACGGGAGGCCCGGATTGGATCAGAGAGTTCAGAATGTGGGAGCGGGAAGAAATGGAATCATGGACGATTATATCAAGGCGCAAATTGAAGAAGAAATCATCAGCTCCGAAGAAGGTAACATTCGCCCCACCCGACATGCCCTCTCCTCCAAGCTATATTTCTCGCCTGACTGCAAGGGGTATTTGGCTAGGGAGCTTCTTCTGCCCTGTTTCTACTCAGTCAAAGAAGAGGTTCTTCGGTCGCCATTGTCCTGATGTTGGCCAGGAAAACAAAGCCGGTAGCAAGCTACTTCCGATGCCAGAGTTCAAGAAGATGAGCAGTGCCGTCGAAACTCGCCACCTAGACCACTCATCCGATTCAAAGTTAAGTGAACCCCGGACTTACACGTCATCTACTAGTGCTACTCGAGTGCCTAATGCTGACCGTATAGGTCGCATTGACTGCGCCGCTTCTACCCTCAGTTTGGTTACTGCTAATACTATACATCGCAATGCCAATGTGGCCGACAAGAGGACTCCTAGCTGGCCTAGTCCTACCCCTGCGCAGGGCCTAAGCTGGCACAAGATTCAACGTGTCGCTCTTACCGACACGGAAACCTACTGTGGAAACGGCGGTTCCCAGGCGAGTAACTCTCACACGTCTATCACCCCTGACCACCGGGCTCCTCCTTTGGACACGAAGCGCCTGACCATCGACTCCATGCGCTGCGCCGATATTAATCACAATGGGAACTCCCTTGCGCGGCCGCTGCGTATGAAGCTTTGTCACAATTGCCTTAGTCCACACCACCTAAAGTTCCAATGCCGCAACAGGGTCAAGTGCAAAGGGTGCTACAACTATGGGCACATTAGGAAGGACTGTCTTGCAAAATGGAAAAACACGAAGGTCTGGCGGGTGAAAAGACCATCCATCGTCGTTACGTCGGCAATAAAACACAGAAGCGACCCACTCGAGGACACTATGCCATACAACCCAACGGACTCTCTCCGCCTTCTTTCCTCAACTGGCGACACCACCACTGCACCTCCCACCCGCTCGCCAAAAAACTGCATGGCAAACTTCGCCGTCAACCTCACAAGATTCATCCCACATCCCAGCTTTCAAGTGGAAGACGGTGGGCCACACATGGTAGCAAGGTCGGCAGTCCATTTGCCTGGTATCCATCATCCGATGCATGAAGACTGGGTTATCGCCGTCGACGATGTGGTGCCAGAAGAACAATATGAATACTACAGGATTCAGATCAGAAATCATCTGGTGCATGTCATGGGGATACCGGTGAGACTCTGATGCCTTACTCCGCTAGGTATTGGATTGTTCTCCATGGAAACTTGTTTCTATCGTGATTAACTGGTTATGGGGGAGCCGATTCATGTGGAAGATGTCCAAGTTTTGTTCACAAGACACGATTTTGGAATCAACCGGAGGAGCCGAGACTTCACTCGTATGGGATGGATTATGATCTTAGGGTATCCTCTGGACTACAGGACAATTGAAGCTATAGATCTTGTTGTCGCCGGTTTCGGTAAACTTCTGCACTGGCACAACATCCTGAGAGCAATGGGCCTCATCCTAGTTAAATGCATGTATCACAATGCGAGGCAAATTCCAAGAAGTCTGGTGCTGCGCCAAGGAGGAAGGACCGGGCATGCATGGTCCTGGACATGCCCGATGTACATCTTAAAGTGGATGACACCTTCGGGAGCTCTACAGCTGGAGGATCTGCCTCCAGAGGACAGCAACCCTCATCCCCTAGACGCAATCCAGCTGCTGCATCAAGATCAGGAAGAAGTGCAGGTGGTACCTCAAAATGATGATGGGCAACATGCAAACAATCATTGGGAACAATGGGATCATCAGGGAAATATGCAGAATCAACAAGGACATAATTGGGAGTGGGCGCCATGGCATCCAGGTCCGCAGAATGTGCAAGCTATAGACTTAGACGCTCCGGCTCCTACTCAGTCAACTGAAGGGAGTTCAGGTTCTGCTTCTACCCAAAGTCACCTTCCTCATATTCTGCATGGGGTACCGGTACTCACACTGGGGCGTCCTGAGGATCATAACAAGCTCCCTGAGTGGCTGCAACAAGCTGACTCGGAGGGATGGAGGATAATGCTTCAAATGAATATCCCTAAACCGGTAATAGACGGTAATGCAGAGACCGTGCAAATCACAGAACTGGTCGGAAGGACTACTATCGGGGAAGGGCAGGCAACAAACACGTGCACTCAACAACAGACCATCAGCACAACAGACAATGAAGGAAGGTTCGGTCAGGTCTACAATTGCAGGAAGGGAACCTTGGCTGATCAGAAAGGAAAACAAAAGGAAAAGGAACCGCATACAATTGCCGACTCGGTTGCAGGAACATCGGGGAAAAGAACAAGACGCTCCAAGGGAAAAGCTCCCATAGATTGGGACTCCCTCAGACGGAGTAACAGGATCAAGGACCTACTATAGGGGCACAAGTTCAAGAAGGCAGGCACTCGTCCCCATCAGAAAGCGGCAAATGAGCTGACATCAGACTACTCAACTTCAACGGACGCAACTGGTAATGTTAACTTTCCGGGGCCTCTAAAGTTTCCATCTATAGATGACATAGTTAACTATAATCCTTATCTGGAAATTGACATTGCGACACTGCAGGACACTGCGGTCCGTGTCTGTGGTGTGCCACTTGAGGTGGCGCACGCGAAGCTCCCCGTACCAGCTATACATCGACATGATCAGGAGAAGGAGGGGAGCATGCAACAAGCGATGGTGGTTTATGGATATAAGAAACTATTCTGCAAAAGTAAGCTCGGAGGACAGTAGTGGGGTCAACAGATCAACCAGGTCTTTTGTTGTACATAAGGTCATACCTGGTTGTAGTGCCAGCTCAATAAAAGGGTCAGTGGCATGGTTTACCAGACTGTTTATGGACTCTATGAGCCCTCTCTGTAATTTTGCTGTTCAAAGGAATCAGAAGGGCAGATGTATGGCACTTAGTTTAAAGATCTACTTCTATATTATTCACAACTTCCTATATGTCCTCACTTACAAAGATAGATGCCAGCACATCCGTATCTTACCTCAAAGCAATATCCAAACAAATAAACGGGAAATTTCAGCTTCCGATATCAATACATATTTACCACCACCAACACTTCAATTTGGAAACACCAGGGATGTACTCACCTCTAGCATCCACCACACTCGGTTCTTACCAGCCTATTCGGTCACTGGAGTTCCCAGAACCTTGGGCCGGACTGCAGGGAACAATTACCTTACCTCGGGTGCTACTGGGCCCAACGGGCTAAAAACTCTTATAGGGGCTATTACGATATATTACCATTGCTTTTGGCTAAACGTTTACCCTCTTTGGCATCGAGTGAGGCCTACGACCCGCCGATCGGTCAGACATGAATTGTATTCCAGGCCATTAAGGAGGCCCATAGAGCTGGCTAACCATGCAGGGTTCAGGTTAAAAAGCAAACCACATCGAAAATTGTACACTGCATATTTTGACAATGCCGCCATCAAAGCGGTCATCAACATTCTCCACAAAAGTGAGAAGTGTCCTGATCAAAAAGCAACGATAAAGCACCTTTACGCAAGGTCCGCAATATGGGAACCGAGCCCATGCTTGATCACCATCATGGAACTGCAATACCAAAACAAGGTTCATTGTGCTTCAACTATAAATAGCACACACACTCATAATCCATCCGAGCATCAACACAGCAAATTTAGAAGACCTAATATCTTATCAATCCCCCAAGATGCTATGTACAAATTTCTGACACCTATATCGGACTCATCTCTGTGGCAGAAGGGGTTGAAGATGGATTTCTGGAGCAGGATCAGTACCAACTGCAAACAGACAGCCCCAAATCAAAGACTGCAACAAATCAAAAATATCTACGTTACTGCTACTATGCAGGCAAAAAGAAACATGGCAACTAACATACTCATTCCCCACATACTGGAGCACTGCAACTCGGCGGAAGTTAACAAAGTGAACAAAGTTACAACATATGATGTACTATACAGGATAGGGGTGCAGAACAAACTTGCATGGGAAATAGAAACTCAAACCAGGAGTCCTGGGACTTTTGGACTACTATGCTATCAAAAAAAGGTTCTTCATGGCGCACAACAATAACACGAGAAATTGGAACATTCTGAACTGGAATGTACGGGGAATCAATGATACAAACAAACAGAGATCACTGAGGTTCAAAATAGAACAGATCATGGACTGTGAAATCTTCTGCATCCAGGAAACAAAAAAATAAATGATAGACATTGCATTCATCAAAAAAATAGCACCTCGAAGATTTACCAAATTTGCTTTCTCTGCTTCTAGAGGAGCATGAGGGGGTATCCTAATGTGCTGGAATGGTAATATTTTGCAGGGAGAGGTGATGCAAATATTGGATTATGCTATTGTCGTACAATTCACTTCCTTATAGAATGGGGACAAATGGCACTTAGTAACTGTTTATGGCCCATGCACGGGCCAAGCAAGGCAGGCATTCACTCAATGGCTATGTGATCTAGTCATACAGCCAGAAGACGTGTGGATGATAATAGGAGACTTCAACTATTACAGAAGCGAAGAAGACAAAAACAGGGATGGATCAAACTTCACAGATATGGATACTTTCAACGGCATCATACAACATATGGGGTTAATCGAGATCCCCCTTAAGGGAAGAAACTACACATGGAGCAACATGCAAGACACACCACTCATGGTGCAGCTAGACTGGTGCTTCACTTCCCTACAATGGACAATAAAATTCCCCAATACACTGTTGTTACCCGTGGCAAGAGACACATCTGACCATATTCCTTGCCTTGCACAGATAGGCACCAATATCCCAAAACCGCAATGCTTCAGATTTGGGAACTATTGGATTAAACACCCGTAATTTTTGCAAATTGTACAGCAATCATGGGAACAACCTGTACAACACGTAAACAGTGCAAGAAGGATCTCGATGAAGTTTAAAAGACTGAGATACAAATTGAAGCAATGGAGCAAACGCTTTGGGAGCCTGTCCAAGCTAATATGCAAGTGCAATGAAACCCTGTTGATCCTCGACAAATTGGAAGAACAAAGGGGACTTATTCTGCAAGAAAGGATATTCAAAGAGTTGATCAAGTCACACATTTCGGAACTCTTACAAAGCAAGAATGACTATTGGAGACAAAGGTACATGGATAGATGGACAAATCTGGGGGATGAACCAACAAAATTCTTCATGGCCGCAACAACAGAAAGATACATGCGAAACTCCATCACTATCATCCATGACAGTGAAGGCATGTAACTACTGGACCACAATGACAAAGCTAGACTTCTTTGGGATGAATTCAATCAACGGTTGGGTCAATCCGAACAGATACATCCATGGCCGCAGCTATGGTCCATGATACAGGAACATCAGGATCTGGGACAGCTTTGTGACCCGCTAAGCACAGATGAAATTGACCGGACACTAAAAAGCATGCCAACAGATAAAGCTCCGGGCCCGAACGGCTTTAACCCAAAATTCTATAAAACATGTTGGCATATCATCAAAAGCGACATTTATTCCTTATGTGCAGACTTCTTCAACAACTCAGTCAGCCTAAGGCCCATCAACAGCTCCTACATCATACTGCTACCTAAAATAGGCAACCCAACAACTGTCAGAGATTACAGACCCATTTCATTGTTAAACTCAACGGTCAAATTGATCACCAAGGTACTATCTGTGCGCTTACAGAATGTCATCAACAGATTGATCCACGAAAACCAGTATGGATTCATAAAGAAAAGAAAAATACAGGATTGTATGGCTTGGCTTATGAATATATACACCAGTGCAAAATATCAAAAAAAGGCATTGTCATATTAAAGCTGGACTTCAAAAAAGCATTTGACATGGTCTCAATGGATTAGTGATATACTAATCACTGCATCTTCAGCAGTGCTATTGAACGGTGTACCAGGGAAGCACTTCTAGTGCAAAAGGGGTGTCCGACAGGGTGACCCGCTGTCTCCTCTTCTTTTTGTGTTGGGAGCAGAGTTCCTTCAGATTACAATAAATAAGGCAGCTGAACTGGGGCTGCTGACTATACCCATCCAACAGCCAGCTGATATGAAGTTCCCAGTAGTGCAATATGCAGACGACACTGTTCTGGTTTTAAAAGCCTCGCAACGCGAGTTATTCTTTCTCAAAAATCTGCTTCATTCAATTGCTGGCGCCACAGGGCTTCGAGTAAATTGGAGTAAATCAAGCATTATGCCGGTCAACCTAGACGCAGATCAAGCTACTATCATGGCACATACTCTTGGGTGTCAACAAGGGGCCTTCCCGTTCACATATCTCGGATTGCCGATGGGAATGTCAAGACCTAAGGCAACAGATTTTGACAACATGATGACCAAAATAGAAAGAAGATTGTCATCAACTGCAACATGGTTATCAATGGGGGGGAGATGCACGCTTGTCAATAGCATCATCTCGGCCATCCCGATCTACGCGATGTGTACGCTTAAACTGAATGGAAAGGTGATAAAAGCTATTGACAAATCCTGCAAATTATGCCTATGGAGAGGGTCAGATGTGGCAGGGAAAGACAAGCCACTGGTTGCATGGGACAAGGTGACAACACCCTTGCATAATGGAGGACTAGGCCTCAAATGCCTCCGATGGATGAACAGGTCTGAAAGCATCTAGGCCCCTATAAGGTATGTTTTCGGTGATTAATGACAACCATTGGATTTTACTAATGAATTTGTGGATGCAAGATCTCCTATATCACTCATCACACTCAAATTAAATCTATATGAATATCATCTACTGCTCATTGGATATAATTGGAGACCCCTAAACAATCATTCTATGAGATCAATTATTGTTTATGAAGATTAGAAGTAAAAGCTCACATGTCAAAATTATTCAACCAAAATTGATAGCACTCAATGCTTGATAATCATCAGAAGAATATTTCCAACCAATGCCTAAGAGGTCAATCGAGCAAATTCCAAAAGAATAACTTAGAACAACTCGAAGCAAACAAAATCAACTCACCGGATCAACCGATGATTCCAGAAAACAACACATCGGTCGAGTTGGTTCAGCAGAAGAAGAAGACCTCAGAACTAAGTACTCACCGGATCATCCGATGATGAAGGGCATGTTACATCGGTCCATCAATACAGTAAGCAATCTCCCTGGACCAAGTGTAACATCGGACCATCCGATGTACAATAATGAACACATCGGTCGATCACTCCAGTAAGCTTCAATTCTGAACTAATTCTGGATGAAGTGCCACCGGATCATCCGATGAGAAGGCAAGGGTAACATCGGTCTAACAACGATCATATCTCACACAATGACATCAGCTAATTTGGATTTGACCGATGATAACTGAAGGGGGAGCATCGGATCATCCGGTGTTCGCAGAATAGTGATGTCAGCCTACTTTTCCAACGGCTATTTCGTGGAGGCTGGCTATTTATACCCCTTCAACCAGTCTATTCGACAAGTCTTGACAACCAGAGCTACTCTACATATTATCAAGCATTCAAGACGTTGAGCTAACACTTCTAGATCATCTACACCACTTACACACCAAGAGATAGGCTAGAACTTGCTAGAGATAGTGCTTGTGTGCTTCCATTCTTGGTGATTAGAATCTCTAGTGTAGTGAGAGCTGCAAGGGAGTGTCCCTTGGTGATTGTATTGGAGAGAGCCTTCCGGAGCTTGCCAATACGGTTGTGGAAGCCCGAAGGATCCAACTTGTACAAGGCTTGAGCTCCACCTTGCTGAGGTTGGCGAACGGAGAAGTATTGTGAAGATCCCTGGTCTCGGTGATTTGGGAGTTGCTATACCCTTTGGTGGGTGCCACAACGTGGATGTAGGAAGATCTTGACGATCTTGCCGAACCACGCGATAAATCTCCGTGTCTTTGTGTCTCGTCGGGAGTTTGCGCTTTCTTCCTCTCCCCTTACACTTATGCATTTCGTATACCACAAAGTTACTATTCACTTGAATGCATAGGTTGTTTGCATATGAAATTGGGCTTTTAGTAATTAAGTTTTACTGCTTTAATTTTTGAAAAGAAGCCCAATTCACCCCCCTCTTGGGCATTCGATACTTACAAGTGGTATCAGAGCAAGATTGCTCATTGGATCATTCTAGCCTCACCGCTAGAGAGCTAAAATGGCCAAGATTGGGGGTTCGGTTCCTATCTTCGAGGGCAAGAACTTTGTCTATTGGAAAGCACGCATGCGTGCTTATCTAGAGGCTATTGCTCCCGAGGTATGGGAAGCGACCCATGCGGGGTTTGGTGAGCACAATTATGTTGGTGATCAAATCAAGTGGGATGCTAAAGCTAGAAATGCAATCTATGAATGTATTAGTCAAGATGTATTTGCTAGGATTGCTAGCAAAGGGAAAGCTTGTGAAATTTGGGCTTGCTTGATAGAAATTCATGAGGGTTCTTCTCGTGTCAAAGAACTAAAATATCATATGCTTAAAGCCAAATATGATGAGTTTAAAATGGTACCTCATGAAAATGTCAATGAAATGTTTTCTTGCTTAAATGTGCTTATTAAAGAAATTAATGCTCTTGATATTACTTCTCTTGGCAAGAGACTCATCAACTGCAAGATTCTTATGCTCCTCCCTAAGCCAAAGTACAACATCATCAACTCCATGTTTCAAAAAGAATCTCTTGATCACATTGAAGTTTCGGAACTTATTGGAGAGATTCACGCTCATGAGATGAGTGTACTTGGAATGATGGAGCAATCATCTTCAAAGACAATTGCTCTAAATGCCCCCACCAAGAAAACAAGTCTCAAGAAAAAGAAAGTGGTTGAGCCTAGCTCAAGTGAAGAAGAGCAAGCATCAAGTGAAGATGACGATGATGAGCTTGCACTGATGATGAGAAAGTTCTCTCGCTTGAAATCCAAGATTGCCAAGAAGGGATACACCTTTGATCCCAAGAAGAAAGCTTTTCTACCAAGGAGAGATGACCACAAGACTTGTTACAATTGTGGTGATCAAGGCCACATCTCCTATGATTGTCCAAAACCGGACAAAAGAAGAGAGAACCACAAGGGCAGGCATCGCAAACTTGAAGATAGTGAAGATGATGAAGAAGAGATCAAGCCCAAACTAAGATCCTTTGGGAAGAAGAAACATGACAAAGGCAAGAAGGCAAAGCTCTTCCCAAAGAAAAGAAAAGGTCCACAAAAGGTGTTCATGTGTGAGGCAAATGAATGGATCACCGACGAAGAATCAAGTGATAAAGAGAGTGAAGAGGAAGAAGAAAGTTTGGCTAGTCTTGCCATTGCCAACAATGATGACTCATCTCTTCATCCACCTCCTATGTGCCTCATGGCTAAAGGTAACACCAAGGTATGTGATGATTCTAGCGATGATGAGCTTTTCCCCGATGATTTAACTTCATTAATAAATGAATACCACACTATCATTAAGAGAGAAAAGAGTAAGGTCAAGGCTCTTGAAGAAACTCGTGCTAAGCTTGAGAGTGCTAACCTTGATTTGCTTGACAAGTATGAAAGCATACTTAAAGAGCATGACACGCTCAAATCTCATGTCAAGCAAGTTGAGGAGGATAAGGCTCAATCAAGCTAGATCATCATAGGCTTGACTTAGCCCACCAAGCACTCTTGGGAAAGCACAATGAGTTAATCCAAGAGCATCAAATACTTAACCTTGCTTATGAAGTACTTGATCAAGAATTGAAAAATATAAAGAAACAAACTCTTAATGATAAGGTATCCATTACTTCTCATGCCACTAATGTTTTGCACAAATCTTTGCCTTTGAAAGAGAATGCTAGGGAGAAGGACTTGTTGGAAGAAATTGAAAGTCTCCGCACTAGTGTGGCAAGACTATCAAAAGGAGAAGTCAAGCACAAGGAAATCTTCTTCCAACAAGCAAAGGCCTTCAACAAGAGAGGACTTGGATCCTTCCCGGTGCCTAACAAAGGAAAGGTGCCCTCACCGGAGCTTAGAACAAGCTTCATCAAGGAAGTTGGTTCCTATTGCCAACATTGTGAGGTCACCGATCACCATACAAGGGAGTGTCCTCTTCCCAACTGACCTTCTCCAAAATTGCCTACTAACTACAAGTCTACTTTCAATGATCATTATTATCTCTTGAGTAAAGTAGGCGGCAAAGTGAAGGCAAGATTCATTGGCAAGGACATAAATGGCATGAAGGGGAAGCTCCCCAAGCAACTTTGGGTCCCAAAAACACTTGTATCACACATACAAGGACCTAAGTTGGCTTGGGTGCCTAAAGTCAAAACTTGAATTCATGTGTGTAGGTGAACTACAAAGCCGGAGCAAAGCATTGGGTACTCGATAGCAGGTGCACTCAACATATGATCGGCAATGATGGTATGTTCACCACCATAGAAAACCTCGACAATCATGAACAAGTCACCTTTGGTGATAACTCTAAGGGGAAGGTAATTGGGTTAGGTAAGATTGTTATTTCAAATGATTTATCTATTTCCAATGTATTGTACGTTAAGTCACTTAGTTTTAATTTACTCTCCATTGCCCAATTATGTGATCTTGGACTAACATGCATCTTTAGCAAAAATGATGTTGTTGTGACTAGTGAAACAAGCCAAGAACTAATCTTCAAAGGATTTCAGCATGGACATCTCTACCTAGTAGACTTCACCAATAAGGATGCTAGCTTGACCACTTGTCTTTTCACTAAGACGAGTTTGGGTTGGATATTCCATCGAAGCATAGCGCACATTGGAATGAGCAAGCTCAAGAAGTCATTCAAGCTTGGGATGGTGATCGGCGTGAAGGATGTCACGTTTGAGAAGAACAAGCTTTGTAGCGCTTGTCAAGCCGGGAAGCAAGTTGCTTCACACCACCTGATGAAGACAATGGTGTCAACCTCCAAACCACTTGAGCTACTCCACATGGACCTCTTCGGACCGTCCACATATCAAAGTCTTGGCGGTAATCTCTATTGTCTTGTTATAGTTGATGACTACTCTCGCTATGCTTGGACTTTGTTTCTAGGTGACAAGACTGAAACTCCGGAAGTGTTCAAGACCTTCGCTAACCGTGTCCAAAGGGAATTTAAACTTCCCATCATCAAGGTCCGGAGTGACAACGGCACCGAATTCAAGAACTACAACATTGTGGAGTGGTGTGATCGTGAAGGTGTGAAGCATGAGTTTTCGGCCACGTACACTCCTCAACAAAATGGTGTCGTTGAAAGGAAGAACAAGACTCTTATCACTCTTGCACGAGTAATGCTTGATGACTATGGCACGTCCGAGAAGTTTTGGGCCGAATCAATCAACACGGCGTATCATGCCGCAAATAGGGTCTACCTACATCGAGTACTTCAAAAGACCCCATACGAACTTCTCATTGGGAGAAAGCCCAACATCTCCTATTTTTGAGTCTTCGGGTGCAAGTGCTACATCTACCGCAAGAAAAGGCTCGATAAATTTGACAGAAGATGTGATGTTGGTATATTTCTTGGTTATGCATCAAACTCAAAAGCATATCGAGTATTCAACCAAACCTCCGGTTTAGTTGAGGAAAGTTGTGATGTTGAGTTTGATGAAACTAATGGCTCCCAAGAGGAGAGTTTTGGTCATTATAAAATAGATGATGAGCCTCTACGAGAAGCTATGAAGAACATGACCATTGGAGACATCAAGCCTAAAGTTGAGGAGAGCTATGATCAAGGGGGAGCTTCAAGTTCCAACATCAACACATCTATGATGCCTCAAGTTGACGAAGAAGAGAAGGATGATCCATTGCCGACTCAAGATTCACAAGCCACACGACATCAAGAAGAAGAAGAAGTCCATGATCAAGTCCAACCACAAGAAGAGCAACACGCATCACCACCGCCAAGTGCTTCACAACCACTTATGAGGCATGCACGCATCTCCAAGGCGCATCCGATGGACCAAATTATAGGAAGTCCGTCAAGGGGAATAAGTACATGTTCTCGCCATTACGCTTCGTTTTGTGAGCACTACTCGTTTGTTTCATGTGTAGAACCCACTCACATTGAGGAAGCACTCCAAGATCCAAACTGGGTGATGGTCATGCAAGAAGAACTCAACAACTTCATCCGCAATGAAGTTTGGGTGTTGGAGGAGCGACCAAAGGACAAGAACGTCATCGGAACAAAGTAGGTGTACTGCAACAAACAAGATGAGAACGGCGTTGTGGTCCGCAACAAGGCAAGACTTGTGGCAAAGGGGTTCTCACAAGTTGAAGGACTAGACTTTGGGGAGACATTTGCTCCGGTCGCCCGGCTAGATGTCATCCGTATACTCCTTGCCTTTGCATCACATCATAACATAAAGCTTTATCAAATGGATGTGAAAAGTGTCTTTCTTAATGGTTATATTAACGAGCTAGTCTATGTTGAACAACCTCCCGGGTTTGAAGATCCGAAGAATACTAATTATGTGTTTAGGTTGCACAAGGCGCTCTACGGGCTCAAGCAAGCACGTAGGGCATGGTATGAACGACTACGGGATTTCTTGATCATGCAAGGATTCAAGATCGAGAGGGTGGACACTACACTCTTCACCAAAGACATCGGTGGAGAATTATTTATTTGTCAAATTTACGTTGATGATATTATTTTTGATTCAACTAACGAAGCTCTTAGCCATGAGTTTGGCAAAATGATATTTAGGGAATTCGAGATGTCGATGATTGGAGAGCTCAACTTCTTCCTTGGATTTCAAATCAAGCAACTTCACGAGGGGACCTTCGTCTATCAAGAGAAGTATACCAAGGACCTCTTGAAGAAATTTGAGATGGGAGATTGTAGCTCAAGATGCACTCCAATGGCAACAAATTGTCATCTCGACGCGGTTAAGGACGGTAAACCTATTGATCAATCTAACTACCATTCTATGATTGGTTCATTACTTTATCTTACCGCATCTAGGCCCGATATCATGTTTAGTGTATGCTTGTGTGCTCGCTTTCAAGCGACACCTAAAGAATCGCATCAGAAGGCGGTCTTTAGGATACTTCGGTATCTTAAGCATACCCCTAGTATGGGCTTGTGGTACCCTAAAGGTGCAAAATTCCATCTCTTGGGTTACTCGGATTCGGACTTTGCCGGATGCCGTGTGGATCGCAAGAGTACCTCCGGTGGGTGCCACTTTCTTGGGCGTTCTCTAGTATCTTGGTCTAGCAAGAAGCAAAATTTCGTCGCTTTGTCCACGGCGGAAGCGGAATACATAGCGGTCGGTGCATGTTGTGCCCAAATTCTGTATATGAAGCAAACCATTTTGGACTTTGGTATTAAACTTGGTTGTGTGCCTCTCCTTTGTGACAATGAAAGTGCGGTTAAGATTGCTAAAAACCCCGTTCAACACTCCCGCACTAAGCACATTGATATTCACCATCATTTCTTGAGGGACCATGAAGCTAAGAGAGACATCTCCTTGCGAGGTGTTAGGTCCGAAGAACAATTGGTGGATATCTTCACTAAACCACTTGATGAGAAAACTTTTTCTAGACTAAGAAGTGAATTAAATATGCTAGATGCATCAAACGTCATGTAAGTTGCCATGGTCATGTAAGAATGCATCACATATAGGTCTTGTCTAACTTTCAAAGGATAGGGGCGAGCAAGGGTTAGCTTGGGATGGAGGTTCTTTTAGGTTTCCCCAAGGCTTGGAGAGTGTCTCTCCCTGAAAAATCCTTTGAAAGATTCAAATTTGGCAAGATAGATTTATTTTATGTCTTGCATGATGCCTGCCATATAGACTTGCACTCACGTTTAATTTCTTGCATTAAAAAATGTTTGGCATTGCATACGGTAGATTGTCACAAAGGGGAACCCACTTCATGAGAAAGAGACTTGTTTGAAATGCAATATCTCAACTCATATGATGTGGAAAGAACAAAATGTTTGGTACGTTAATGCCTAAAGGAACATGTTTCAAAGAGATAGAAGTCTTCATCCTCTAGCTCACAAAGCATGGGCCTTACGTTTTATTTGGATTTATTCCTTATTTTCTTCGGTGTTCTATTTGCTTTAGGGCTTAGCCAAGTTATTGGCAATTAGTATTTTTGAGGGGTAAGGGGTTGACCAAAAAGTCCTAAGACATGTGTTTCTTCGTGTTTGTTTGTTTGAGTCAAAGGATATATATGGGATGTTGCTATTTTGTAGTCATCAGATTATCCGATGCATAGGCCAGAAGCTCATCGGATCAGTTTGTGTTCAAATGTCAAGGGTCAATTCAGACAGTAAGACAAATCAAGCGACGAGTTCATTCTGAGAAACATCGGTGCATCCGATGTTCACATTTCTGGAGTTGTGCTAAATTCCACCAATGCAAATCTTTTCCACGTCGGACCATCCGGTGTCAATGGTGTCTCTGGAATACCCTTATTGTACCATTCGACTGATGCTCCTATCATCTAACGTCGGTTTATCCGGTGTTAAAATTTGAGCTAGGGTTCAGGTCCCACTTATTTAGCGCCTCTTCGCCTTCGTCTTTCTCTCTCCCCGACTCTCTCACCACCACCGACGCCCTCACCTCCGCTGCCGCCACTCCCTCGCCCTGCCGCCGCCCTCCGAGCCGCCGCCGCCGCCGTCCTCTCCATAGCGCCGCCGCTGCCTCCCACACACCACCGCCACCGCCCCAAGCACAGCCACCGTCGCCCTCTGCGTCGCCGTGGTGCTTCCCCCTTTCGGTCGCTGTCGCTTCACCGCTAGGGTTCCCGGCCTCGACGACCTTTGCGTCACAGTCCCTGAGCTCGCTTGTCCCGCGTGCTCATCCTCGTCGTCGTCATGGGCCGTGACAAGAAGGGAAAGGGCAAGGCTATCGAGGAGTCAGCTGCCAAAAAGCAGAAGTTGTCGAAGGAGGCAAAGAAAGCCCTAATGGTCACTCGCGCCGCCGAGGAGCGAGAGCGTGGCCGAGGAGGATTGTTGAGGATCCACGAGGCCCGTCAGAGGCAGCCTCCCGTGCCAGAGGAGTCCGAGGAAGAAGAGGAGCCCGAAGTGCCGCTTGTTCGCCTGCGCTCAGCCAGGACCCACTGGGGTCACCCAGCTACAGCCCCGAGACCGAGACTATCAGCTGCTGACCTTCGAGAGGATAGGGCGGCCCAGAGAGCCGTCTATGAGATGGACACCAACGTCCGTGTCGCTGAGGGTGTCCGCCTGACCGATTACCGGAAGATGAAGGCCAAGCAGCTCAGAAAGCTGAGGTGGAGCATTTTACTTGAGGAGTGGTTCCCACATCCCAGAGAGTCACTCGTGGACAGCCACTTTTGGACCTTGACACAGGCGTCACTGTACGAGACTTACAGACGTCGGGGCCATAAGATCTTCCAGCATAATTTCCTGGATTGGGATCAGCTTGCACTAGCAGCCGAGACGGAGATACGCCCTTACTTTGAGAGGTATAGAGGGCTTGTGGAGCTGATGTCCTACGAGAGGAGTGCCTACGTGGAGGATTGGGTCCGAGTATTCTATGCCACACTCTACGTCTCTGAGGGTCGTAGATTTATTGATTTTATGTTCATGGGCCAGCATCATCACTTGACCAGGCATACTTTGGGACAGCTGCTAGGAGTGGATCTCCATGACACTTGCCTGCACGAGAGGGTGTATGGACAGGCTGACCCACCGAGGAGACCGCTCACTGGAGGAGTGGCACCACCACTTGATAAGATACATTCACTGTTTGCTCAGCCTTTCTCTCCAGATCAGCCGAGGGTACCGACACTACTCACTCCAGCTGCGTGCACTGTGCACCTTGCCTTGCGCCGCACACTTCTGCCGAGGTCCGGATACCTTGAGGGGTTCACCAGCCTACAACAGACTCTCCTATTCTACATCATGAACGGGATGGAGTTTGACATTGTGGACATCCTCATATGTGAGATGGAGGACGTAATCACTGATGGAGTTGGGATGATGAGGCAGCTCGTATTTGGTCACTGGATCAGTTACTTGCTCTACATGGTAGCTCCAGAGGGGTCCGCCGTGCGTTACAGTCTCACCGACGAGAGCGTCACACAGTTCAGTCACTACCGTGCTCCAGCTCCTGGAGACCGCCGCCTTGGCCGTCCTGTTGAGCGTCAGGTCCGTACTCGTCTATCCGAGGAAGAATGGTCAGACCTGGAGAAGGAAGACGAGAGACTAGCACAAGCAGAGGCTCAGGGTGAGGACCTTCAACATATTTGGTCTGAGAGTGACACCAGCGACAGTGTCGAGGAGTACTTCCCGCCTCCTCCCTCACCCAGGCAGCACGACGCGGAGGCTGGAGGCTCGAATGTGCCACCTCCTACTCCACCTCCTGTGTCAGAGACACATGTCTCTCAACCATCTGAGCTTACCTCCCTACTTCAGCAGATGGTTGAGCAGCAGCGCCTAGACCGGCTTGCAGCTGAGCAGGCCCAAGCTGAGCAGGCTGCGCGTCTCTTGAAGCTCCAGCAGCAGCAGCAGGAGATGCAGTGACAGATCGCCTGCGAGAGGCGAGAGGACACCGATAGGCTGACTAGGCTAATTGATCTGATGCATCAGCGCTCTCTTGACCAGCAGCAGCAGACGCAGCAGGCGATGATGAGCATCCTGGGGTTGATCACCAACCTCTACACGCAGACCGGGATTGCCCTGCCGTCGCAGCTTCCAGGACTTGCTCCAGGCCCACCTGTTCTGGCTCCAACTTTAGCACCAATGCCGGCCACGCCGATCCCGACGATCAGCATGTCCCCACTGCTTGCTCCAGGTGCTCCTATCCACTCTCCCTTGCCGGCTACGATGCCTTTCCAGCAGACGTCGGCGTCCGTTGTCAGTGCCCCGTTGCCAGCAGCTCAGACTCAGGAGGCACCGACAGCGGCTCCTACAACTCCCGCCACCTCTACTCCAGCTTCTACAGCAGCAGGCAGCAGCTCCGACGATAGCACCCCCGCCGGTGACCAGTTCGTGATCGCACCAAGCGCTCAGGATCCTTAGGCACTCAGCTTCCTTTTTGGTGTCTTGATGCCAAAGGGGGAGAAGAGTCGGGGGGGGGGGGGGGGGTCTAGCTTAGCCTCAGGGGGAGTCCTAGCTGTAGGGGGAGTCTATCTTTTTGGAGTTTTTGGAGTCCTTTTGTAATTTGATGATTTGCTACTTCTTTGCTTTTCATTGAGTATTCTTGTGACTCTTAATTCTCTCATATGGTATTGATCGTTAAGCTTTCAAGTTATTAATCTCTTTTGAATCTTCAAGTTTAATGTGCCATATCTTGTACTCATTGCATATCTTCTTGAGTATCGTATTGTCAAAGTCATTACTATTATTCTTCACTTGTTGTGTCGTCATCAATCACCAAAAAGGGAGAGATTGAAAGCATCTAGGCCCCTATGAGGTATGGTTTCGGTGATTAATGACAACCATTGGATTTTACTAATGAATTTGTGGATGCAAGGTCTCCCATATCACTCATCACACTCAAATTAAATCTATATGAGTATCATCTACTGCTCATTGGATATAATTGGAGACCCCTAAGCAATCATTCTATGAGATCAATCATTGTTTATGAAGATTAGAAGTAAAAGCTCACATGTCAAAATTATTCAACCAAAATTGACAGCACTCAATGTTTGATAATCATCAGAAGAATATTTCCAACCAATGCCTAAGAGGTCAATCGAGCAAATTCCAAAAGAATCATTTAGAACAACTCAAAGCAAATAAAATCAACTCACCGGATCAACCGATGATTCCAGAAAACAACACATCGGTCGAGTTGGTTCAGCAGAAGAAGACCTCAGAACTAAGTACTCACCGGATCATCCGATGATGAAGAGCATGTTACATCGGTCCATCAATACAGTAAGCAATCTCCCTGGATCAAGTGTAACACCGGACCATCCGATGTACAATAATGAACACATCGATCGATCACTCCAGTAAGCATCAATTCTGAACTAATTCTGGATGAAGTGCCAACGGATCATCCGATGAGAAGGCAAGGGTAACATCGGTCTAACAACGGTCATATCTGACACAGTGACATCAGCTAATTTGGATTTGACCGATGATAACTGAAAGAGGAGCATCGGATCATCCGGTGTTCACAGAACAGTGATGTCAGCCTACTTTTCCAACGGCTATTTCGTGGAGGCTGGCTATTTATACCCCTTCAACCAGTCTATTCGACAAGTCTTGACAACCAGCGCTACTCTACACATTCTCAAGCATTCAAGACATTGAGCTAACACTTCTAGATCATCTACACCACTTACACACCAAGAGATAGGCTAGAACTTGCTAGAGATAGTGCTTGTGTGCTTCCATTCTTGATGATTGGAATCTCTAGTGTAGTGAGAGCTGCAAGGGAGTGTCCCTTGGTGATTGTATTGGAGAGAGCCTTCCGGAGCTTGCCAAGACGGTTGTGGAAGCCTGGAGGATCCAACTTGTACAAGGCTTGAGCTTCACCTTGTCGAGGTTGGCGAACGGAGAAGTATAGTGAAGATCCCTGATCTCGGTGACTTGGGAGTGGCTATACCCTTTGGTGAGTGGCACAACGTGGATGTCGGAAGATCTTGACGATCTTGCCGAACCACGGGATAAATCTCTGTGTCTTCGTGTCTCCTCGGGAGTTTGCGCTTTCTTCCTCTCCCCTTACACTTATGCATTTCATATACCGCAAAGTTACTATTCACTTGAATGCATAGGTTGTTTGCATAAGAAATTGGGCTTTTAGTAATTAAGTTTTACTGCTTTAATTTTTGAAAAGAAGCCCAATTCACCCCCTCCCTCTTTGGCATTCGATCCTTACAAGGTCACTACTGGGAAAATTCCTATTCAAAATCTACAACAAAGAAGACATCCCTTGGGTACGCCTGGTGCTACACGCTCACAGCAGTAATGGAAAACCTCCCCATTGCACCACTAAAGGATCGTTCTGGTGGAGGGACACCATGAGTGTATGGGATGATTTCAGAAAACAAGTAACAACAATGGTAGGACCGGGTGACACGATTATGCTCTGGCACGACGAATGGGAGGGACATCTACTTAAAAGAGATCTGCCAAGGCTATTCACCTTCGCCAAAAATCAAAACATCTCTTTTGCCCAGATGGATGCTCAAGTTGACTTACAACAGCTGTTCCTAGCCCCGCTCTCGATCGAAGCTGCTGTAGAACTACAACAACTCAGTACCATAAGACAGGCTGCACACACCAGGGGACAGGACCGTGATATTTGGCGGGGCATAAAAACGCCGTTATACTGCTCCAAAGTTTGCTATCTCTCATTCTACACACACATCAACCCCCCATCACCGTTTGCATGGATATGGAAATCAAGGGCCCTCAAGAAAATCAAAAATTTCCTTTGGCTCATGTTCAGGGATCGACTCAACTCTAGAAATTTACTAAAATGTAAGAACCTCAAGATTGAAGGCGATGACTACTCATGCGTCCTCTGCAACACTAACACAGAGGAGTTCACATATCACCTGTTCTTTCTCTGCCCGTTCAGCGTCGCTTGCTGGGATATACTGGGAATTCATTGGAATAGCGACATGTACTTCTTTGACACAATTATGGAGGCCAAACGACAATGGACAGGTCCTTGCTTTATGAAAATATTTGCAACCGCTGCTTGGGAAATATGGAAACAGAGGAACGCAAGGATCTTCAGGGACATAACACCAACGGTTGACGGATGGAATCAATGCTTCTGAGCCACTATTGGATCGCAGAGCAGGCGATTCAAGGAAATAGATAGGACTAGACTATAGTTGTTCATGGCGAGTCTGTAGGCCTTTTCCTAACTCAGGAAATCGCCAACCCGCTTCTTTACTCTTGTAACGTGGCTACAGCTATGTATATTGTCCACCTTACAAATTTCAATATATATACTGCCAGGGCTTCCCTTGCAGTTTGAGCTTCAAAAAAAATGTCAAATATGCCAACAAGTCAAGGCTGAGAGGGTTCACTCTGCAGGGCTTCTTCAACCATTGCCTATACCTCAAGGAGCCTGGCAGGAAATAACTATGAATTTTATAGAAGGTCTTCCAAAATCAGAAGGGTATAACACTATATTGGTTGTGGTGGACAGACTAACAAAATATGCTCATTTTTTGCCCCTTAAACACCCTTACACTGCAACACGGGTAGCTCAGACCTTGTTGGACAGTGTTATTAAGTTGCATGGTATCCCTAAATCAATGCTATCTGACAGAGATAAGGTGTTCACTAGTGAAGTATGGAAGCAATTATTTTCTGCTTTGGGCACTGATTTACTGTTATCTACAGTCTATCATCCGCAAACTGATGGGCAATCAGAAAGGGTAAATCAATGCCTAGAAATGTACCTGAGGTGTGCTATTGCTGAAGTACCACAAAAATGGAGATCTTGGTTACCTCTGGCAGAATTTTGGTACAATACCTCCTATCACACCTCTTTGGGCTGTTCTCCATTCTTTGCTCTGTATGGGTATGATCCAGACCCCATGGTGGCTCCATCAGTTTCTGTAGAAACTGAGAAATGAGCGGCTGAGATCTTGCAAGAGCGAGCTAAACAATTGGAAATGCTAAAAGAACATCTGGCAGCAGCACAAAATAGAATGAAGCAGCAAACTTACAAGAATAGAACAGATAGAGAATTTGAAGTGGGAGAAAGTGTACTGCTCAGACTTCAGCCCTATGCTCAGTCATCTGTGGTGAATAGAGCTTGTCCAAAGCTTGCATTCAAGTATTTTGGACCTTATAAGATTCTGGAAAGAATTGGCGCCACATCTTACAAATTGGACTTAACAGATGGATCCTTGGTACATTCGGTATTTCACGTCTCTCAACTGAAGCCATTTCTGCCTTGCTATTCTCCCGTTTTCTCTACCTTGCCTTCGAAGCTGAATCTGGAAGCTGGAGACCTGACACCACAAGAGATCGTGGATAGGCGCTTGGTGAAAAAGGGGAATCGAGCAATAACACAAGTAAAGGTACGTTGGTCAGGAACTTCACCTGAGGACGCGACATGTGAGGACTGGTGTGTTCTTCGGCGAAGATTTCCAGAGTGGGATGCTTGGGGACAAGCATTAGCTTCGGCGGGCGGGGAGGTGTGATGACTGGAACCCTAAGGAGCTAACCCTAAGGAGGAGCGGCGACGGTCGAGTCGGAAGTCTTAGGTGTGTGTGAGTGAAATGCGAAGACGCGTGAAATGTAATGGGCCAACTGGGCCGGAACCAGTATAAAAACCCACAGACTCTGGGAGTCCAAGATAGAAACAGAAAAACCAAAAATCCGTTACCTCCTTCCTCTTTCCCTCGCGCGCTACTCATCTCCACCGTGAGCTCGTCCGCGGGCTGCATCTCCTCACGTCGGCTGTAGCGCGCCGGCCACGGGATGGTGACATGCACCCAAATCGAGGCCAACCGAGCGAAGCCTAAACGTGGTTAACTGCTGGTGAGTCAGCTGAGCCAGTTCCGATCCCACTATCACTCTGGTTCATCTACAGCAGCAATCCAATTAAGGACAGAATAGATCACGACGCTTCCGTCGTCCGCTTCCGGTGAAGATGTAGAGCGAGCGTCGGCAATGATTGCAACTCATCAGAGGAGAGGAGGGGCTTGTTGGACAGTCGAAAGATGCATCCTTTGCCACCGTATACCAAACTGGCAACCATAAAAGGCTATATCCAACAATGATTCTATAATAGGGCAATGACTAGCGTGCAATTTAACTTGCTATCATATAATCATCTATCCTCATTTATTAGATGTCTATCGATTGTGTTTTTCTTTCATATGGAAGAAGTGAAAAAACACAACTATTCTAAAATGAACATCCAATTGTTGAAGATGGATGATTGCATAATTATATTATAAATGAGATCGCATACACGGCTGACCGGAGATGTCGATTAGGCTGACTCCAGTAACAAAACCCATATGTAGGTAGGCATATGCTTGTTTTTGGTCTTCATGGACCCAGACGTGCAGGCTCAAAACACATTGTCTCCAGCAGAGCACGCAACATTAAGTTTTGGTGCCGTAGTCGTTTACTTGGCGGACAGTCCCGAGAGCTTCCCGCGGTGTGCTCTCTCTCCTCGTTTCGCGATGACAGTTGCCGAACAGTGGATGCGTGAGGAGATGAGGGCTACCAATGTTTCGGTTACGTTACGAGGAACAGACGACTAAAAGTTGGTCTCCAACATACGTATTCCGCTGAAGACGTTTTAGGATCTGGTTACGACCTAGTTTCCATTTGTGTCGGGTGATGGGTAGGCCATTGGGCTCATCCTTAGGAACGAAGAATTTAGCAGGGACTTCATCTCAGGGACGCACCCGGTGAAGGAAGACACTGACCACAAGCATTGAGCAGACAACCTGCTTAGCTTTGCTCTGCACTAGTTTTTTCTTCTGTTTTTTTGCTTCTTTTTCAGCGGCAGCTGAAGCTGCTGCATGGTTTTCATTTTTTACTTCTGAACTTAATTCCTACTTAATAAATAGGCAGAACATCTGCTAATGCGTCAAAGAAAAAAAAACATTCGTGAATTGTTGACTCCAGTCGATCACACCCTCATCTGCGTGTAACAGCTCGTCACTAAACAAGGTACTCCCTCCGTCCCGGAAAACTTGTCGCTTTGTAGTTCATTTTTGAACTACAAAGCGATAAGTTTTCCGGGACGGAGGGAGTACCAGATTAACACAGGAACAACGCAAGAGCTTAAACATTAATCGCACATGAAAGTGTGAAACATACAGCCATGCTCCTCGCCCATGCATCCGGAGAGGAAGGACGGCCGCGTTATTATTCTCGGTACTTAATTACTGCAACTTACTGCAGCACGCACATCACACAGTTATTAAGCATGCCACGCGCACAAGTTACCACACACACACACACTTAGACAAGTCCGAACAACGATATCATTGACAGTATTAGCTGCTAGTCCTCCTTCCATCTCCGGCGGCGAGCGCGCGGCCACGGTAGGGCCTCACTTGCCGCACTTGCAGGGGTTGCAGCTGCAGTTGGGGCCGCACTTGCACCCGTCGTTCTCAGCTCCGGCGGCGGCCTCGAAACCATCGCCGGCGTGCCTGCACACGACCGTCAACACAGATTCAGTCGTTTTCATTCTTTCAAGACTCAAGTATATACAGAACAAAGAAAAGAAAAGGATAACAAATGAAGGAGAGGATCGATCGACGTACCCCTTGGAAGGCGCAACACCCATGATGACGGTCTGAGCGGTGGCGGTCACCTCCTCGGCCATCTCCGGGTACATCTTGCACCTGCATGCATCAGTAGTACACGACCAGAATCATCAGAACTAGATTTCCGATTTTAGGCTCGAAATCATCTTGCACCTGCATGCATGGCACCTCCCCAGATCCCAGGAGATCTGGTTCAAGCGGGTCAACCAACAGCAAAATTAAGCGGAAAGAGTGGAACACGAGACAGATACACGGCCGGATCAAGAACACTAGGAACACAAGAAGCACGGCACGCGAGACACGAGATCGGGTTCAAGCAACAGAGTTAATCTTACCCTCCGCAGCCGTTGCCGCACTTGCAGCCGGACCCGCACCCGCAGTTGCCTCCGCAGCACGACATCCTCCTCCTCCTCCCTTGCAGCGAAGAGATCAACAACCAGCACTCAAAACAACCAACACGGCAGAGGATGATGGATCGGCCCCGCTCTGCTCGGGAGCCTGCATTTATAGGCCCGCGGGAGGGCATCGGGCCGTCCACGTGGCGCAGGCGCGGATCCCCCGGCGTCCGTGACCTCACTCGTCAAGTAAGCGAACGATTCTTCTGGACCGTCCATGGGAACCGGACAAATGCCGGTAAGCTGAGATGATCACGCTGCCAGTGGGTGAGGACGATCTAGAATTTCATTTTGTGTGTGAGTAGCAGTGTACTCTCCGTTTCAATTTAATTGATCTTTCAGATATATTTATAAAAATTAATAAAAACATACATAATAATTTTATTTTTCCACCAATTACTTCCATTATTTCCAACGTACTTAAAAAATGAAGGCGCAAATATTGTAGATGGAAAGAGTTAAAATAAAATATTTTTTCTTTACGTTTAGAAGGTCTAGTGTAAAGAATATTTTTATTTCACTAAAAGTGTCAAGTAAATCTGAACCGAAAGTGTATAATTTTGACTTTTCGTTCCAAGGTGTGGCCCTGACTCGGATGGAAGTTTGGATAAGGATGACCACGTCCGGGCGTTTAGAGCAAGTGTCATGTGAACTTACGTAGCTATCAAATTAACTATTCTTTCTGTTTTTAAAATACTATTATTGGAACTATAAATTTAATTTTAATTTAAAATAAATTTATAATAACAATAAAGTTTTTTAAGTACATGCTGCCATTCATATCGCCAGTCATGCCGGGTATACAGCATGGTTGATCCAATTGCTTTTCAAACGAGAACGATGTCAGAAATAAAAGACGGCCCTAATTGTGGATAAGACCCATTCTACGCAAATCATGTGGTACACTTCCAGACAAAATCGGGCACTTTCCGCGGTGCAAACTTTTCAAACCAAGTCGGTGACAGAAAGTCGTTGTTGCTGTAGAGGCTCAAGAGTCATGACAACCTTTGCAATCTCTGCAATGTGCTCGCATGTGTTTCCGTTCTGCTCTATGATTGAAGCACCTCCTGCACCCTCAAAAATATCTGGGCTCGTCATACTGGAGGGATGGAGAAATGGCATGCGACGGATGGCTGAAGAAATTTCGAGCGGCTCTTTCTCTGACCTGGCGCGTGTGTACGAGTATCCTGAAAAGTAGTCGGCCTGATGCTTCAAAAGGTTCAGTAGCTTGTTTTTCCTTTTACTTTTGGAACCAAGTACCACGTATTATCTTCTGGGCAAGAGAGGGAAAATTTTAGTTAGACCACACATTATATTATCGACTGGGTGCTAATTGCTAAAAGCACTAAGATGTAGGCAAACCACCCATAAGTGATTCACAATTTCAAATTGATATATGCCGCAATGTCGCCAGCAATTCGGTTATAACAGTCTTGGAAGCATTCAGACTAGATAAAAAGAACTGACACTGCTTGAACAAACTCTGTTTCACTCTCTCAGTCTCTTGGTATCTATAAATCCAAATAGAACATCGTAACAATTCCTCCTCGATTCGTTTATACTAGTACTCGACAGGCAGAACTTCCCAGCACATGGATAGAACTCTTGAGACCCAACAGCAATCTCCAGAGAACACGGAAAGAATTTGTAGTACGTACTATCTCCAGAGAACACGGAGTAGTACATCAGAATGAAGGAATGATGGCCATGCGTTTGCACAATAGAGAACACCTGAACATCGCACGGTATACAGCTTCATGCTGACTTATGAGTTCCCGGTGGCACTGCTATTGTACACCAACAGAATTTACTTTTCAGCTTGTCACCCTCGTCTGTTAAGAACTTAAGACCAGACCATACACTTGATAAATTTTCAGAGGGATGCTGATAATCTGAGGAACAATTTGGGAGACTCTGTTTGACCAGATGGTGACTTAGGTATGCAGGACAACACAACAACGCCGAGTGTCAAAAGCGGAATTATGTTTGCATTCACTTCTGCATGGACGACTGAAGCACGAAAAAACAAAAAAAAAAAAAAAAAACTGGCATCAGATGAAAACTTCTATCATACTATTATCCGTTGTAGCATACATAACCTTCTGATAGAATTCCAAAGGAATGTTTCACATCCACCCCCCCCGAATTAGAAAGTTCAACTGGTACAAAGGCATGATTAGTACGAATGTTTGCATGATACTCAAGAATGGTGAACTTAATGCTGGGAACATTTAGACACTGAACCCCAATAGTCCAGCAGCCCACATTTAGTCCCTCGTCACAGGAATGGAGGGAGAATCACCCAGCGACGAGGATACTTGGGCCTTCCCTCCTTGCCATCGAACAGCTGCAGAAGAAGTAATGTCAAAAACCTACGAAAGTTCAATTGTATTGATCAGTAAGCAGGAACAACACTTGCCTTAACCAGGCGGCGGTGCTTGCCCAGTGCCCAGTTGGTCATGATACTTGCTGCCACAACAAGGAAGATGTAACCTGCCACAGTCTGTGTAGCAATGTTGAACCCAAGCCACTGGTAGATCTCTGTGGTGTAGTTAGCGCATGTCACAATGTTGAACAAGAAACCACGAGGGATCTGGTAGCCACCACTACCGCTCGGGCTTCTGAGGCTCCTTAGCAGAATATGGCAGTAAAAGTTTGCAATCTGGCAGAGAATCCCAAAGCCAAACCCAATCTTCATCTGCAAATCACTAACAGGGGTGTAGAGCGGGTGGTTACAGTAGTAAGCAATGTAGGCACCAAAGGTCCAGTAGTAGGCACAATTCCTGAAGACATTTGACACAGGCGAAGTCGCATGGCTAAAACGGTGCACAAAGAATGTCTCCATGATCCTCTTGAAGTAGTGGAAGCACCAGTAGTACATGGCATAGGTCTGGACAGGATGGATGACCCGCTCTTCCTTGTATCCGAAACATTTGTAGACGGGCAAATAATAGAACATGGGGTAGATAATAAGAGGACCCAAGTATTCAAAGAAGAACAGCGTACTGTAATAGACCTGCGGGCCTAAATCTTTGAAGACTACTGTCAGTGACCCAGAACCCTTCTCACAGTATTCTGACAGGCTGGCCTTCGGATTGAGGACAATTGGCTTTCCACCTTTCCCAGGTTGTAGAGGCAGGGTGAGCCGCTGCCTAGCAGGATAATACTTCTTAGCTGCATGGTGTAGCTAGCAGTTAGCATTTAGTACATCCTAACTTGTAAGTATATGAGCAACCAGCCAAGAAGCACATTTCAGTAAATAGAAAATCACATCCAATAAAACATACCACATTTAGCTTTGTAATAAAGAATACTAACAATCTTACTGATTAGAAGATCCACTAAGAAAGATGCCAGTTTAGTTTTCCTTCTCAGTCCACCTATTCAAGTTTATACATCTTTCGTAATTTACCCTACATCTCAAAATGAAACCTTAAGAAAATGCTCTTAGAGGTGTGGAGACCGTGTAATCATGGCGAGCTTTTCACCTTTCCTTTATTTTCCTTTTTTTTTTGGGAAAAGACACATAAGGCCAGAAGTGTTATGCCAATACATTCAACTAATACAGGAAGTGAACTAGACCCATGCTTGTGGTGCAAAAGTAGGAGAATGGATCACCACAACACTAAAAGTTGTCATTTTGCAACTCGAATCCATATTAGTAGCATTCAATGCATTTAAACAGTAATATATGCCATAAATGGTGATGAATCGTTCTCCCAACCACATGACTACATTTCTCCTAGCGGTCCAACATGAAAAATAAGTGTTGTGGCCATGACCTCAGGATAATATTATGGGAATTTAATAAACTAATATGTGTATTGCTAGTCTGAAGAGTGTACATTTAGGAAAGAAGAACATAAATTTGAAAATAATTAGCATGAGAACATAGAGGGCACTAGAACCTTATTTCTCGATGTAGGCACCAAAGGTCCAGTAGTAGGCACAATTCCTGAAGACATTTGACACAGGCGAAGTCGCATGGCTAAAACGGTGCACAAAGAATGTCTCCATGATCCTCTTGAAGTAGTGGAAGCACCAGTAGTACATGGCATAGGTCTGGACAGGATGGATGACCCGCTCGTCCTTGTATCCGAAATATTTGTACATGGGCAAATAATAGAACATGGGGTAGATAATAAGAGGACCCAATTATTCAAAGAAGAACAGCGTGCTGTAGTAGACCTGTGGGCCTAAATCTTTGAAGACTACTGTCAGTGACCCAGAACCCTTCTCACAGTATTCTGACAGGCTGGCCTTCGGATTGAGGACAACTGGCTTTCCACCTTTCCCATGTCGTAGAGGCAGGGTGAGCCGCTGCCTAGCAGGATAATACTTCTTAGCTGCATGGTGTAGCTAGCAGTTAGCATTTAGTACATCCTAACTTGTAAGTATATGAGCAACCAGCCAAGAAGCACATTTCAGTAAATAGAAAATCACATCCAATAAAACATACCACATTTAGCTTTGTAATAAAGAATACTAACAATCTTACTGATTAGAAGATCCACTAAGAAAGATGCCAGTTTAGTTTTCCTTCTCAGTCCACCTATTCAAGTTTATACATCTTTCGTAATTTACCCTACATCTCAAAATGAAACCTTAAGAAAATGCTCTTAGAGGTGTGGAGACCGTGTAATCATGGCGAGCTTTTCACCTTTCCTTTATTTTCCTTTTTTTTTTGGGAAAAGACACATAAGGCCAGAAGTGTTATGCCAATACATTCAACTAATACAGGAAGTGAACTAGACCCATGCTTGTGGTGCAAAAGTAGGAGAATGGATCACCACAACACTAAAAGTTGTCATTTTGCAACTCGAATCCATATTAGTAGCATTCAATGCATTTAAACAGTAATATATGCCATAAATGGTGATGAATCGTTCTCCCAACCACATGACTACATTTCTCCTAGCGGTCCAACATGAAAAATAAGTGTTGTGGCCATGACCTCAGGATAATATTATGGGAATTTAATAAACTAATATGTGTATTGCTAGTCTGAAGAGTGTACATTTAGGAAAGAAGAACATAAATTTGAAAATAATTAGCATGAGAACATAGAGGGCACTAGAACCTTATTTCTCGATGTAGGCACCAAAGGTCCAGTAGTAGGCACAATTCCTGAAGACATTTGACACAGGCGAAGTCGCATGGCTAAAACGGTGCACAAAGAATGTCTCCATGATCCTCTTGAAGTAGTGGAAGCACCAGTAGTACATGGCATAGGTCTGGACAGGATGGATGACCCGCTCGTCCTTGTATCCGAAATATTTGTACATGGGCAAATAATAGAACATGGGGTAGATAATAAGAGGACCCAATTATTCAAAGAAGAACAGCGTGCTGTAGTAGACCTGTGGGCCTAAATCTTTGAAGACTACTGTCAGTGACCCAGAACCCTTCTCACAGTATTCTGACAGGCTGGCCTTCGGATTGAGGACAACTGGCTTTCCACCTTTCCCATGTCGTAGAGGCAGGGTGAGCCGCTGCCTAGCAGGATAATACTTCTTAGCTGCATGGTGTAGCTAGCAGTTAGCATTTAGTACATCCTAACTTGTAAGTATATGAGCAACCAGCCAAGAAGCACATTTCAGTAAATAGAAAATCACATCCAATAAAACATACCACATTTAGCTTTGTAATAAAGAATACTAACAATCTTACTGATTAGAAGATCCACTAAGAAAGATGCCAGTTTAGTTTTCCTTCTCAGTCCACCTATTCAAGTTTATACATCTTTCGTAATTTACCCTACATCTCAAAATGAAACCTTAAGAAAATGCTCTTAGAGGTGTGGAGACCGTGTAATCATGGCGAGCTTTTCACTTTTCCTTTATTTTCCTTTTTTTTTTGGGAAAAGACACATAAGGCCAGAAGTGTTATGCCAATACATTCAACTAATACAGGAAGTGAACTAGACCCATGCTTGTGGTGCAAAAGTAGGAGAATGGATCACCACAACACTAAAAGTTGTCATTTTGCAACTCGAATCCATATTAGTAGCATTCAATGCATTTAAACAGTAATATATGCCATAAATGGTGATGAATCGTTCTCCCAACCACATGACTACATTTCTCCTAGCGGTCCAACATGAAAAATAAGTGTTGTGGCCATGACCTCAGGATAATATTATGGGAATTTAATAAACTAATATGTGTATTGCTAGTCTGAAGAGTGTACATTTAGGAAAGAAGAACATAAATTTGAAAATAATTAGCATGAGAACATAGAGGGCACTAGAACCTTATTTCTCGATGTAGGCACCAAAGGTCCAGTAGTAGGCACAATTCCTGAAGACATTTGACACAGGCGAAGTCGCATGGCTAAAACGGTGCACAAAGAATGTCTCCATGATCCTCTTGAAGTAGTGGAAGCACCAGTAGTACATGGCATAGGTCTGGACAGGATGGATGACCCGCTCGTCCTTGTATCCGAAATATTTGTACATGGGCAAATAATAGAACATGGGGTAGATAATAAGAGGACCCAATTATTCAAAGAAGAACAGCGTGCTGTAGTAGACCTGTGGGCCTAAATCTTTGAAGACTACTGTCAGTGACCCAGAACCCTTCTCACAGTATTCTGACAGGCTGGCCTTCGGATTGAGGACAACTGGCTTTCCACCTTTCCCATGTCGTAGAGGCAGGGTGAGCCGCTGCCTAGCAGGATAATACTTCTTAGCTGCATGGTGTAGCTAGCAGTTAGCATTTAGTACATCCTAACTTGTAAGTATATGAGCAACCAGCCAAGAAGCACATTTCAGTAAATAGAAAATCACATCCAATAAAACATACCACATTTAGCTTTGTAATAAAGAATACTAACAATCTTACTGATTAGAAGATCCACTAAGAAAGATGCCAGTTTAGTTTTCCTTCTCAGTCCACCTATTCAAGTTTATACATCTTTCGTAATTTACCCTACATCTCAAAATGAAACCTTAAGAAAATGCTCTTAGAGGTGTGGAGACCGTGTAATCATGGCGAGCTTTTCACCTTTCCTTTATTTTCCTTTTTTTTTTGGGAAAAGACACATAAGGCCAGAAGTGTTATGCCAATACATTCAACTAATACAGGAAGTGAACTAGACCCATGCTTGTGGTGCAAAAGTAGGAGAATGGATCACCACAACACTAAAAGTTGTCATTTTGCAACTCGAATCCATATTAGTAGCATTCAATGCATTTAAACAGTAATATATGCCATAAATGGTGATGAATCGTTCTCCCAACCACATGACTACATTTCTCCTAGCGGTCCAACATGAAAAATAAGTGTTGTGGCCATGACCTCAGGATAATATTATGGGAATTTAATAAACTAATATGTGTATTGCTAGTCTGAAGAGTGTACATTTAGGAAAGAAGAACATAAATTTGAAAATAATTAGCATGAGAACATAGAGGGCACTAGAACCTTATTTCTCGATGTAGGCACCAAAGGTCCAGTAGTAGGCACAATTCCTGAAGACATTTGACACAGGCGAAGTCGCATGGCTAAAACGGTGCACAAAGAATGTCTCCATGATCCTCTTGAAGTAGTGGAAGCACCAGTAGTACATGGCATAGGTCTGGACAGGATGGATGACCCGCTCGTCCTTGTATCCGAAATATTTGTACATGGGCAAATAATAGAACATGGGGTAGATAATAAGAGGACCCAATTATTCAAAGAAGAACAGCGTGCTGTAGTAGACCTGTGGGCCTAAATCTTTGAAGACTACTGTCAGTGACCCAGAACCCTTCTCACAGTATTCTGACAGGCTGGCCTTCGGATTGAGGACAACTGGCTTTCCACCTTTCCCATGTTGTAGAGGCAGGGTGAGCCGCTGCCTAGCAGGATAATACTTCTTAGCTGCATGGTGTAGCTAGCAGTTAGCATTTAGTACATCCTAACTTGTAAGTATATGAGCAACCAGCCAAGAAGCACATTTCAGTAAATAGAAAATCACATCCAATAAAACATACCACATTTAGCTTTGTAATAAAGAATACTAACAATCTTACTGATTAGAAGATCCACTAAGAAAGATGCCAGATTAGTTTTCCTTCTCAGTCCACCTATTCAAGTTTATACATCTTTCGTAATTTACCCTACATCTCAAAATGAAACCTTAAGAAAATGCTCTTAGAGGTGTGGAGACCGTGTAATCATGGCGAGCTTTTCACCTTTCCTTTATTTTCCTTTTTTTTTTGGGAAAAGACACATAAGGCCAGAAGTGTTATGCCAATACATTCAACTAATACAGGAAGTGAACTAGACCCATGCTTGTGGTGCAAAAGTAGGAGAATGGATCACCACAACACTAAAAGTTGTCATTTTGCAACTCGAATCCATATTAGTAGCATTCAATGCATTTAAACAGTAATATATGCCATAAATGGTGATGAATCGTTCTCCCAACCACATGACTACATTTCTTCTAGCGGTCCAACATGAAAAATAAGTGTTTGTGGCCATGACCTCAGGATAATATTATGGGAATTTAATAAACTAATATGCGTATTGCTAGTCTGAAGAGTGTACATTTAGGAAAGAAGAACATAAATTTGAAAATAATTAGCATGAGAACATAGAGGGCACTAGAACCTTATTTCTCGATGCAGCTAAAAATTGATAATTCCAGGCAGTAAACATCGGTACGCTCATTGGTAGCGCTGGGTTAAAATACAACACACGGAACATATCACTTCAAACAGCTTGAATGGTACGAAAGGGCAAACAACATATACAGAAGTAATTCAGAGTTTCAGACTATCAAAGCACTTTTGGTTCGTACAATAAATAGAAATAAAACTATATGCTTAAATTCAACTCATTAGACATAAACAAATAAAACACAGCATTAGTGCAGAGTAAAAATTGTTGTATTAGTGCAAAGTAAACACTTTAAGAATTACACATGTGTTTTGCATCAGCAACCATGCTTACCAGCTTAAGAATTTTTTTTTTTGACATAACATTACTTGACCACCCTATCTTCATCATGATCTATTGTTTGTTTCACAGACACTATTTTCCAAACACGGTAGAAAAAGTAAATAACGCATGTCCTGAAACCAACTTGTGCATAACACATGCACTTCTAGTTTCCATTTAAATTATCCTTCACAAATCTTCGCTGTTGTGCAACTTAAAAGTTACAACTCACAAAGGGCATGGATGGCCTCCTGCAGATCCGCGACCTTGGCCTGCAAAAACGAACCCAAGAGCGCATCAGATTTCAGACCATCCCGCGGGATCTTATTAAACCTCGACCAACCGCGAAGCCGCCAACAGAAGCCAACCCCCCGTACGGACTACGGAATGAAGAACCAGCGTGCAGCGGCGGCCGCGGCGGAAGAAGGATGGAGGGAGGGGAAGCGGCGGGCACGTACCGAGTCCTTGAGCTCGACGCCGCCCGCGTACCGAGTGCTTGAACTCTGGGACACGACGATGACCTTCATCACGCCCCCCCGCGCTACACCGGGCGGTGTGGCGGCGCTGAAGCGGTAAGGCGACGGCGGCTGCTGCTGGGCCTGGTGGTCGTGGAGGAGGGAGGACGGGGGGCGGCGAGGCGAGGCGAGGCGAGGGAGTGGACGGACGGCACGGGGGTGGCGTATTTGATCCCGCGCGCAGATGGATCCACCCGGAGTTATGGTGCGAAGCTCGTGTTGGTTGGGGAGTAGAGCGCTGTCCCAACTGCCCCCGACGCGCCGTCCCCACGCTCTTTCCGTGCTGATTCCCGGCCGGCCGGCCGGCCCGCCGCCGAGCAGAGTCACCTCTGGCCGTGTGTGTTGTGTTGCATCAGAACATGAAAAAACTATCTCAGTCAGACTGCGATCTCACACGCTCAGTTTTGAACAAACATCCTCGTAGTGCAAGCTGGTCGTGTCACAATGGCAGTGGTTGTGATATGGTCTTCTATAACACTTCGGCTCAATTTTATAAACCCTCTCGTGTTTGTGAATCGCAACAAGTTAGACCCACGCCACAACCCTCGAACGGTAATTAATGGTAACTAGTACTCCCTCTATCTCCATGAACTTGTCGCTTTGTAGTTCATTTTTGAACTACAAAGCGACAAGTTTATGGGAACGGAGGGAGTATTTTAACTCGTACATTTGGGCAGCACTTCCACGATTTTTTCACATTGAAGGAACAATGCAAGGTAAAAATTGCGAAATGATATTGAAACGCTTGGACTCTACATACTTTATGATCTTGCCAATGATCGTCTCGTAGTATGAATTTTGAGGAGGAAGAGAACAATACTTTTAATTAAAAGAAAAAAAATAAGTGTTTCATCAAGCTTTATATTTGCCAGCTAATTTGAATCCAGTATAAATCTACCCCAATTTCATATGGCGCATCTACATTCGTGTCCGCGTGTCCATACGCACGATTTTGAATCCAGTAAGAATACGATTCAGAATATTATGGAATAAGCAAAATTTGCCGGAATTCAACCCAATTTCACCACCATCGTCGTCCGTCCGATGGAATACCACCCCCGACCTGTCTTCATTCTTCAGCGTCGAAGTCGTAACGAATCATCACCATCACCTCCCGCAGCTGGGCTGTGCGCTGGCCGCCGCGGAGGTAGCGCCTGCGCCGGCGACGAGGTGTGCTCCGCGGACGACCGCCGTAGATGGGGGACACGGAGCTCGCCGGCTTCGCGCGGACGCACCACGTGGCGTTCTTCGATGCCATGGCCACCGAGCTCCCAGGCGACTACGCGTCGCAGGAGGTCAACCACCTCACCCTCGCCTACTTCGCCGTCGCCGGCCTCTCGCTCCTGCGGGAGCTCGACCGTGTAAGATCTTCGTGTGTTCCGTTCGTGGAATCGCGCGGAACTCTATGTTTTTTTCTCTCCAAAGGCGATCTGTCAGTTCTGGATGCGCCTGAGTGCGAAAATCGGATCTTGATTGCATATTAGTTGCCGTTTGCCTGCATTAGTCTTACTTATTTATTCGCAAAGAACATAGATCAAGGCATCAGCAGATCTGTGCGCTTAAGAACTCGGAATTCAGGATAGAAGATAGAACGAACCTTCTCATCCTGAACATGTTCTTGGTTTACTGACTTATTGGTAGTAGAAAAGAACTTTTAGATGGTCGGGCGATTTAGGAAGGGGGTATTTGGAACAAGGCGGTAAAAGGAGAGCAGTCAAAGCGTGCGGCACTTTGTAATTCCATTAACTTGTAAAGAAATATAGCATTAACAAATTAGTTGAAGAATTCACACTGGTAAGGACAAATAGTTTTTGTAATTATAAATGTAAAAGGAGGTTGCAAATATGGGGATAGCAGGATGCCACTTATGGATGGATGCCCTTCATTGTTTTAAATGGCTTGGACAAGCAATCTCACCAACATAGCATTTGATCTGTTCCTTAATTAGTCTATCAAAGTGGTTAGATGTGAGCGGGACTAGGATGTATAACTCTTTTTGATAGAAACATGTCACAATGCACACCTTGGTTCGTGCAAAATTTATGTAGCCGTCTTTAAGAAAAGGGACCCCATGTGACATTGATGCATACCAGATATGTGGTGCAAGTGCCTGTAGTGTCGATCTTGTAATCCTAATTATGTTCATCTGTCTAAGCTGTGGGCCATTGCCGGTTAGTTCGTTGAGTTGAGGGCTGTCTGGCTGGTTGTTGGTTAAATTTGTACTCCCTCAAATTGATTGCTTTTGTGAACACATTATACCTTCAGGGTTAGCATTCTAGCTGAAGGTCCAAATGCAGCCTGCCCTCCAAAATTTGACCTTTCATAAAGAAATAATGCAGGTTTTAAGAAGTTGTGTATCCTTTTTTATCTATAGGTCAACAAGGATGAAATTGCCAAATGGGTTTTATCTTTTCAAGTCCATCCTGAGGCGAACCATGATGTGGATAATGGTAAGTTGCCATGTTACTGAACTGAAAACTCACGAATTTAATTTTATAGCTGCCATTTGCTCCTTATATAACAGTTAGTGTATCTGTAGGTCAGTTTTTTGGATTCTGTGGTTCCAGATCAACTCAATTTCCCTTGGATAATGTTAAGGTATGAGTGGTTGATGCTGGTTCATTTCAAATTTGTGGTATTATCTCTATGATTTGACAGTCTTAAGTTATTAAATCATTCTCTGTTTTAGGACCCTTGCCTCAATGGTAGCCATCTTCCCAACACTTATTCCGCCCTTGCCATCCTGAAGATTGTAGGTTACAATCTAGCAAGTATTGATAGCAAGGCACTTTTATCTTCAATGAGGAAACTCCAACAACCAGATGGGAGGTATGCATGTAGCATTGGTAACCCTCATCATGTTCATTAGGTATAGGTAGGCCCTGTAAGTATCCCTCATCATGTGCATGCTACCAACAGAATTGTTCCACTCACCATACACACTCTTATATGAGTTGGCTTGCACTACGCATCGTTGCCACATGTTTCATTGATTGCATGTCTATTCTTTGCAGCAACTTAAATCATGATCTCTTGTTGAAACAAACTTTGCGATTGTAATGGCACCTTTTCAATATATAACTGTATTGTCATTCTTAAAAATCCGATTCAAATGTTAAGATGATATGACCTAGTAAATGCAAACACGTTAGATGGTTCTTAACTTCTTGTTTGTTCATAAGTGCATGCACATGTGATCTTGATTATCAGTGAGATATGTTTTCGTGTTACTCAATTTTAGGAGGCTTCTGTTTTTATGAATCTCATGTCTTAATTAATACATGGGCTTATTAGCTTACTGAGAAGCATACCCTTGTAGCTTCATGCCTACTCATATTGGAGCTGAAACAGATCTTCGCTTTGTGTACTGTGCAGGTGAGGAGTACTGTCTGTTGTTTACGCTACTGACTATACTTGATTTTTTTGGTATATTTAGTGCAAATGATCTGTCTTTCAGCTGCAATATGCTCAATACTAGACGATTGGACAGGAATGGACAAGTTAAAAGCACAGGAATATATTCTTAACTGCCAGGTTGAGTTGCAGAAAATAATAATCATTTACTTGGAGCAAATTTGCAAAGCAAATTGTAATCGTCCACATTTTGCAAAACCCATTGGCTTGCAAAATCTAATTCTATTGCTATCACGTGCAGTCATATGATGGAGGCTTTGGGATGGTTCCTGGTTCAGAGTCTCATGGTAAGCACTTCATTTCTTTTTGTTTGTTACTGTACCTACTCTGTGTTGTTTAGAAACACTTGAGCTATTCTAATTTGTCAGTGTCATATGAAAGTTATCTTTTGATTATGTAACTATCGAGTTAAATATTTATTTGCTTAATTGCTTCCTTGCAATTCATTGTGGATTCTCATTTTTTATCTTTGTGTTAGTGAGTCAGGTGGAGGAACTTTTTGTGCCGTCGCAGCTCTGCATCTAATGGGCTTCCTTCATGCTGATTTGGCATCTAACTTAAGGGAATCTGTGTCGGTTGACATACACATGCTCCTGGAGTGGTGTCTTCAGGTTCTGCTCAACCATGTATCTGCAGTTATATACTGAAATTGCTTCTCATGTGATACGGGCAAGTACTGGTAATTGGACAATAGTTGACAAGAAATTTGCTGTTATTCCAAAAGATGTATATTGCACTGAAGCAATCTTTTTGTTTATTTCAATGATTTCTCATCCACACATAAACATGATGCTTTTTTAGTTTACTCTTGTAGGAGAGATGTAGCATCTGTTGATGTAAATTAGTTAAGAGTAGAATACTATCAAGGAAAATATTTCACCAGAACAGTGAAGGGGCTAAATTGGCAATAAACATTGAATACACTATCGATGGTGAATCTTATGAATATATTGCACTACTATCATGCAGAGACAAGTGACCGACGGAGGATTCCAAGGGAGAAGAAACAAGCCCAGTGATACATGCTATGCTTTTTGGTTAGTATATCATACAGTCTGAACTAATTTTCTGACAAGTCAAAAAAAAAAGAACCATGTGTAATTTTTTCTTCTTCCAATTTCACTAAACAGGGTTGGAGGTGTGCTGAAGATCATTGGCGCTTACCACTTACTTGATCATCATGCCCTTCGGGATTTTCTGCTGACTTGCCAGTCACCTGTAATGACTGAAGAAACCTCTTTTATTAACGCAATTACATACTCGGATCAATCAAGTTGATTTTTCTTTTTGCTGACATAGCATATCTTTGTTTGCTGGTGCAACAGTATGGAGGCTTTACCAAATTTCCACGTGACAGAATACCTGACCTCTACCATTCTTACTATGGCCTGGCTGCCCTTTCCTTGTTGGAGGAGGAAGGGCTTGAACCACTTCGCGTCGAGCTGGGGATCCTATCAGCGGCTGCACTGTAGAAATTTGCGTTTCAACTGAATCTAATTATTCTCTGCAGTGTTTTGGGTAGTTAAATCTTGTAGGCTGGTACAACATACTGCTGAAAGCTGAGCAGAGTGATTTGCAAATGGAATAGGTTGAGCTTTGCTTGGACGGACACATCATGTAAACGTTATTCAGGGATTTTCACTGTATGTGATAATTCGATTGTAAAGAAGTGCAATGGACTTGATAACCGAGTTGTCTGCCACCAGTTCAACTAATTGTTGACAGTTGAGTTAGCCGAACGGTTTTATTTCTTGGAAAGCTACTCGAATGTTTCTGGTGTGCCTAGTTGGTGTAACTGTATGACTGGTCAGCACTGATGTTGATGGGATACTGATGTATAGTACTAGTACATCACGACATGCTGCTTCAGTTACACTCCTTCAGACATCTTTTACTCGCATATGTTGTACTGTATCAATCAAGAAAGTAATGATTTTTATCTGAGGATTCAGGTAGAGCCACTTTTTTGAATCACACCACACGTAATTTGTCACCAATAAAAGGGGAAAAACGAAAGATGTTACAAAGGGCGTGCTTGATGGCTTGATGCTGTACCGTGCTTTCGGTGCTACGACGAAATCTGCTGCTCACACGGATGCAATCGGCGCGGGCGGCGGGCAGTTAAGCAGCTGCAGCGACAATAACTGCCACTGTCCACCTGCACCTAGCACCCACCATCCATCAATTGCCGATCCGATCCCAAATTCATTGCCAGATCAATCCCGACAGTGTGGTTGGCCTGCCGCTGCCCGCTGCTGGACCAGTTCGATTTCCCAATCCAAGCAGCTGAGAGCTGACAGCCAAAGCCGAATGCTAGTAGTATTTTACTACTACGCCTGATCTCATCCGTGTGGTGTATTGGTCCCGGATCCCGGTCAGAGCATCGAAGTCCGTCTCCTCCCGTCGTCTCAGCCTTCTTCCTCCCGGCAGCTCGGCGATGGCGGGCGTCGGTTCCGCGGTGCGGCGGTTCTACCTCTCCGTCTACAACTGGGTCGTCTTCTACGGATGGTGCGTTGCTCCGCTTCCTGCTGCATGGTTTTTTGCTGCTTCGCTGACCTGTTCTTGGTTTGATCTGGGTGTTCTTGGATCTTGGGGGCCTTGTTGCAGGGCACAGGTGCTGTACTACGCGGTCATGGCGCTGCGGGAGAGCGGGCATGAGGCCGTCTACGCCGCCGTCGAGCGGCCGCTGCAGTTCGCACAGACTGCCGCCATCATGGAAGTATGATTTTTTTCCTTTTCCATTCACATTTTGCTGGTGCACTTTAGTTCTTGCTTTTTGTCGGAGTTATTAGTAATCGTAAACTAATTTCAGTTACAAAAGCAGAGACTCTACTAAGGCCCGTAGCAAAATTATGCAATCATTCAACTTTCAGTGTCACGCTTTTGCTTTGCTAGGGCTTGACAACACTTCAATTTTTTACTAAATATATTGTGTTTACTTTGTGCTGCTGCTGCTGCTGGTGGTGGTGCAGATTCTTCATGGGATTGTAGGTATGTCCTTTCTACATGGAGGATAATAAAAGTCTCATTTCTAATCATCTCTAAAACTATGTTGTAAATTCCAAATTGTTTTCTTCAAAAAATGTTTTTTGTTGAAATATAAGTGAATTGTCTACCATCCCTTATCAGCTTAAGCTTTTGAGGGCAACTGGTCAGCGCATAGTAGCTTAACATGGTATCAGAGCCAGAGGTCTCGAGTTCGAATCCTGGCGGACGCAAGTCCACTCCTATTTTCCACGTTAGAGGCCTAAGGGAGCCTCACGTGAGGGGGAGTGTTGGAGTGTATAAGTGAATTGCCTACCCTTCCCCATCAGCTTAAGCTTTTGAGGGCAACTGGTCAGCGCATAGTAGCTTAACATGGTATCAGAGCCAGAGGTCTCGAGTTCGAATCCTGGCGGGCGCAATTTATTAAAAAATGAAAATAAAATTGCAGTCGACTCCTATTCCACGTATGCGGCCCAAAGGAGCCTGCACGTGAGGGGGAGTGTTGAAATATAAGTGAATTGTCTACCATCCCTTATCAGCTTAAGCTTTTGAGGGCAACTGGTCAGCGCATAGTAGCTTAACTACCATGTTAAGCTACTATGCGCTGACCAGTTGCCCTCAAAGCTTAAGCTTTTGAGGGCAACTAGTCAGCGCATAGTAGCTTAACATGGTATCAGAGCCAGAGGTCTCGAGTTCGAATCCTGGCGGGCGCAATTTATTAAAAAAATAAAATAAAATTGCAGCCAACTCCTACTCCACATATGCGGCCAAAAGGAGCCTGCACGTGAGAGGGAGTGTTGAAATACAAGTGAATTGCCTACCATTCCTTATCAGCTTAAGCTTCTGAGGGCAACTGGTCAGCGCATAGTAGCTTAACATTTTTTTCTTCACATTATGGTGTCTGTTCATGTTTGATCATTGTTGTGATAAAATGACATTCTTTAAAGGATTGGTGAGGTCTCCGGTATCAGCAACTCTTCCACAGATTGGATCAAGATTGTTTCTCACATGGGGCGTCTTGTGGAGTTTTCCTGAGGTATTATTTGCTCATCACTAGCTGTCTTACTTTTTTCATGTAAAGCAATCCCACTCCCTCTAGATTTGAAAACATTTGCTAGAAATAGAGAACACATATACTGGATTATGCTGTGACTTTCAAGACTAGCACATGACTACTACATAATTCAACCATTTTATGTTTGACCACGGATCAAGTGACTCTGAGTGTGCATTGTATGAGTGGCCTACCAAATGGTGTTTATAATCAATTATTTTAGAGAAGAATAATTATTGCTTTTGATTTTTTGCACCCCTACTTCCATTTTGTTTATTTTAATTAGACGCTGGCTTGGTTTCATGACACTATTGACTTCTGTTTTGTAGACTCAATCTCATATTCTTGTTACGTCCTTGGTCATAAGCTGGTCCATCACTGAGGTACATACTTATTTATATAAACGTTACTGAAACAATTTAATACTCCCTCCGTCCCTATGAACTTGTCGCTTTGTAGTTCATTTTTGAACTACAAAGCGACAAGTTCATGGGGACGGAGGGAGTATCAAAATGCACGACAGTGAAACCCAAAAGTAGTACCTGTTTGTTTCTTTTCGCAATTTCAAAGTAACATTATGAAAAGTTTCTGGTTTCATGCAGATTATCAGATATTCATTCTTTGGTATGAAAGAGACACTTGGATTTGCACCCTCCTGGCTCTTATGGCTCAGGTTAGTACTAGTTTGTAAATTTGCACCAAATTAGAAGTTCATTGGCTTTTCAGTCAAGTTTTCCTTCAAATGTGGCTACGATCAATTCTTATGGTATTGATTGCTTGCAGGTACAGCACCTTTATGGTATTGTATCCTACTGGTATCACTAGTGAGGTCGGCCTAATCTACATTGCCCTGCCTTTCATGAAGGTAAATTGAAAATAACAAAGATGTCCATCAAATTCGTTTGCTAGCAATTCTTAACTGCTCCTTTCTTGGGTGATTACTGTCATCAGGCTTCTGAGAAATACTGCCTTAGGATGCCCAACAAATGGAATTTCTCCTTTGATTACCTGTACGGATCTATTCTTGCCCTCGCCGTGTATGTTCCAGGTCCGACCTCTTCTCTCCCTGTGACTGTTTTCCTTTCGCCACCGAGGGCGTATGAATTGACTAGAAGGTGCATTGCGTTTCATGCCGTGGCTGGATGCAGGAAGCCCACACATGTACAATTACATGCGCGCCCAACGGAAGAAGGCGTTGTCCAAGGCGAAATCTGCATAACTTGGCTCAAGAGTTACTTACCTAAGCCACTGTTTGTGACTTCTGATTGCGCCAGCAGACCAAGTTTGTTACTCTTTTGTCAGAAGTCAGTGGATTAGGAATGTTAGTAGAATTTTGCATGATTTGCTGAATACTTGTTGTATCCTCTGCATCCTTGATCCGCTTTCTCTTGCAACTGGTAGGTAGGTACGGTGTGCCTTTCCCACTTGCCGAAAAAAGGTTTAGATAGAGCGACAGATTTCTGTGTTTTTCACCTGGACCCGGAACCCGTGAAAGCTTTCCGGATTGGCCTTTGCCATCTCCTACTTTTCGAGCAGCAGTAGCACGCGTGCGCACCATCGGTCGATGCCAACTACCACGCTGCCGTGCCACCTAATCTTTTATTCAGTTTACAACTCAAGTGCTTATTACATGTCGCGCTGCGATCAGTTCAGCCCTAACGCCGTTCGCCTTCTCCTGTTTTACCTTTTGTGTCTGAACCTTGAATCGTGGTAAAGACTAGTAGGTGTTCTGTCAGCTATTCAGACCAAAATCAACATCGTCTCAGCAGTCTGGAATCAATGCGTGTGGGAGTGCTCCTTCGGACAGCTCATGCTCTCTGATTCGTGGTATTAGTACTAAAAGAAAAGGATTTGGTTTCCAAATAAGCCCAATGAGATAATACTAAGAGAAATACTAATAACAATTGTGTCAGACTACTTGTTTCGCCAAAAAATTTGTGTCAGACTACTTGGTCCAAGAATCTTCTGTAAACAATTTCACCACTGGCCTGGCCTTGGCGAACATGTCGTCGGATGCTTTGCCTTTCTTGGCATTGTTAATTGCATCGTAGTTTTTCAGAATTGCTTAAAATAATCTTCCTTCCAGATGGTCTCGCCTAATTGTAAACGGCACTTGATTGCTAATAGTTCAATGTCAGCTGTTAAAGAGTTCCTTGCAGGCTGCCTGATTCATCAGTAAACCGACGGCTAACTAGCAAGAAGAATTCTTATCTACTACTATTCCATAGCAGATCTCAAGTTTGCAGACATTCAGATTTAAGCAAGGAATGGTTCTATCGTATGGATCGAATGAAAGGAACAATGTGTGCCCGCACTACAAATTAGTCTTTGAGAAAATGAAAAAAAAATATACTTGCAAACTAGTAAAATGCATTGGTCAGTTTTCATGCCACCCCAAAAGTAGATTTTTTTAACCGTCTTCAAATGTTTAATGTCGAGAAAATTAATTTTAGATCTACCAACGTTAAACATTTGAGGATGAAGAGAGTACAATAAAAACATAACCGGAGAAAGAGGTCTTGCAGCAAACAAGCTCACAGCCACAACACGTCACCAACCTGATAAGGAAGAAAATTGGCGCACGGTGGCTGCCCCGGAGGAACACCAGGAAGACTAATGACATATCCTGTTTTCATCTGAGTGCTGTTGAGTCTTTGTTTATGCAACTAAATAATTTGTATTCAAACTAGGGACTTCTGTTCTCTTCTTAAATCAAAGAGCAATGCTCCTGTTCATTTTTCCAGGAAAAAATATTACAACAAGATGGTTTATCTATAATTGAACTTTGTCTCCACGCCGTGTACAAAATTTTTATTCAGAAAAATCATCTATAAATAACCAGATTCAGATTATCGTAGAAACCCAAGTTATATAGACTAAATAATTGCTCCATTTGTTTTATTTTATTTAACATTGGCTAATTTAATTTTAAACTAATTAAACCCAAATAAAATGTAATTAGGGAGTACATTCCAATCCTAGCTAGTATGGTTTATTGGCGTTAACCTCGTTCATCTATGGATGTCGGCAGCCGTAGCACCGCTGTCCGTTGGAAGAAAAAGGAGGGAGGAAACGCGGTTGCAGTTGCGAGTTTGCGACCCGCAACAGACTTGGACCCGAACCCGTTCACGCCCCACCCAGGCCCGCCTTCTCTGGGCCCTTCACTTCCGTCCTCTCCTTTCTTCTGCTTCCCCTCTCCTCCCCCCGGCTCTCCCCCCTCCCCGTCGCCGGCGAGGGTCCAGGAGGTGTGGCCAATACCTGCAGGAGGGTTCCTCCCCGGGATATAAGGGCCTTCCGGAAGCTCCGTCTTCCCCTCAAGGTCAGATCGGAGCCCCCCACTTGTTCTTTTTTTCTTCCGTCTGTTATTTCGTTTTCGATAATCTTATATGAAAATTCTTGTAACGCTACTGAATTTTCCAGGCGTTTTGTGATACTTTTTTTTAGAAAAAAACTATACCCTTAGCTGTATTTCTGTAGGAATTTTGAGTTGTTAGGGAGATACCGAGTTGCTAAGATTAAAAAGAGGCATTTTTTCGCCTCTGCGCGGTTGAAGTCTTGATTCGTATGCAGTTCTCAGCGTGAATTTGATGAGGATAAAAATAACTTTCGTTTCATCCGTTTTCAGGGTTGGGGCTGTCGAATTGGCCTTAAAGATCTCAATTTTGTTCCGACGGAAGGATTTTCTGATCGTAAATCTCGATCTGCGGATTTTCGGTGAGATTTCAGCGTTCAATGGCGCGACGCTGCGACAAAACCATGCAGCTCCCGTGGATTTCTTAAAACTTGATCTTGACTAGTACATCCGCGGACAAGGAACAGTGGTCAGTACAAGGCGACACAGCAGGACAAGTGGTAGATCCGTAGAACAGGGGTAGGCAACAATAGGAAGGACGAAGGAGAAGGAGAGGAGGGAGCTTTCCATAGGGGAACCCCTCCTCACTTCCCTCTCCATGGAGAACAGCAACAGCCATCCCTGCACTCTCCTCTCCATGGACCCTGCCGGATCGCATCCTGCCTCTGCTGAGTCCTCTGGGTGTGGCGGCGCCAATGGGGTTGGTAGTGGTGGTGAGCGTGAACTCTTCATCATTCCTCGTCGTGAGCCTGTGCATCCAGCTCCACCGGACATAAACCTGCCACTCTCAGCTGACCCCTCCCCACCACCTTCATCATGGAGCCACGACCCGTTCGACATGCTTGATGTCAATCTTGGAACTCATTCTTACGAGTCTGAGGTTGTGCTCACGCTTCCCAAGTTGACTGGCAATGGGCATGTTGCGGTCGGTGTTGGCGCAAGGAAGTGTGCTAAGAGAGGAGATAGTATCTGGGGTGCATGGTTCTTCTTCAGTCACTATTTGAGGCCTGCACTCGTGGAGAAACCAAAGGGGAAGGTGACACGGGACACAACTGGGAGCATCGTAGGCTTCGACAAGTCTGACCTCCGCCTTGATGTCTTCCTGGTGCAGCACGACATGGAGAACTTGTACATGTGGGTTTTCAAGGAGCGGCCAGACAATGCACTTGGGAAGATGCAGCTCCGTAGCTTCATGAATGGGCATTCCAAACATGGGGAGCCATCCTTCCCATTCAGTGCTGACAAGGGCTTTGCGAGGTCACACCGCATGCAGCGAAAGCACTACCGTGGGTTGTCCAATCCACAGTGCCTTCATGGGATTGAGATTGTGAGCTCACCAAATCTATCAGCAGTCCCTGAAACTGACTTGAAGAGGTGGGCGGAACTTACAGGCAGGGAACTTAATTTCTCAATACCATCTGAAGCCAGTGACTTTGAGTCATGGAGAAACTTTCCAAGCACCGAATTTGAACTTGACAGGCCGCAGCCACCTTCATCGAAGAGTGCTCCGCATAGCTCTCATAATCATAAAAAGGGATTGAATGGCTCAGGTCTCAACCTTTCAACTCCACCATCATCGGATGATGGCATGGGCCTTTCACCAAAATGCGCCAAACGCCGCAAGGATTTGTTTATCCATGGTGCTGAGGAGGACTGTGCTATGGCAAACAATTCATGTTCTGATAGAGAGCAAGAGGTAGAAGTCCACACTGGTGAGCCGTCATGGATGCATGAGTTCACTGGTGTGGCCAAACAAGCAAGTGGTCCTGTCACTGCTACCAAAACAATATATGAGGATGATGAAGGATACTTGATCGTTGTGAGCATGCTCTTCACTGATCCACACAGCGTGAAGGTTACTTGGAGAAACACGCTGACACATGGTATTGTGAAGATAACATGTGTTAGTACTGCTCGGATGCCATTCATAAAAAGGCATGACAGGACATTCAAGTTAACAGACCCTTTCCCTGAGCACTGCCCTCCTGGTGAGTTTGTGAGAGAGATACCTTTGGCTACACGGATTCCAGAAGACGCAAAGATTGAGGCATACTACGATGAGACAGGAACTGGATTAGAAATTATGATCCCGAAGCACCGAGTCGGACCAGAGGAGCATGAAGTTCAGGTCTGCATGAGGCCTCCGCACCTTGGTGACAGTGATCTTGTTTTATCATAGAACAGAAAGAAGAAACAACTAGCCTTTAGATCTTCCAGTGTAATGCCATGAGTTACAACAGGTCATGCCATGGATCAGTGGAAACCATTGCTAAACATGTCGTTAAACTTATTTACCCCCCTTAGTATTGGTGATTTAGGCAAAAGTTTTATCTGTTAATTCCCCTCTCTGTACCTTCATACAAGTTCATCACATCACTATATTGGTGACCTCTTTGATTATCTGAAAGCCGGTTAGTTAATATTATGTGTATATTCTGATGCCCAGGTTCATAATAATGTTGTTAGCTAGTTATGATTCAGTGATTCAGAATTGAATCGTCAATTCAATAATTGTAATCATCGTCCTCAGTCCTCACCATTTTAATGTGTTGTACTGTTGCCCGTCTCGCTTTCATCAGTAGTCAAGCGAAACATGATGCGGTCGCTGTATTCATTATGGATACCCTCGCATGCACACTCCGTGGACTGAATTTCTATGCTGTGGTTGTGGTGGTACTGAAGTACTGTTGACAAAATTCTGCTCTTACGGTAACCTCATCCTTTTTGGGGCCGGCCTTACCTGCAGCTTCGCTTAAATTTGATTGCTATGATGACATGTGCCGTGCCCGTACAAATACCTACTTCATCCTGAGAAGCAGGATCATTTTGTGTTTCATTCAGCCATCAGTGATCCAAGATTTGTTCCTTGTCGTGGGAACCTGTTGATTCCATTTTCTTCGTTTTCCGCAAGTACAAAATGATACTCCCTTCGGTACCTATTAATTGTCGTTTCCGACAAGAAAAATGACTTGCAAATGAACTGTGTCCTATGTCTGAAGCGACAAATAAATAAATAGGACCGGAGGGAGTAGTATATATTGGTTATCTAAATAACCAAAGAGTGTCTCTGCAGGATCCTGTGCATATCCTGATTTCTCAGGTTCAGAGATATGTGTTGCTCCATCACTTCAGCAGAAACAACCTGATGTTGTTATTCATGATTGAAAATTTTTGATTTGTTCACACGCTCGTTGCGTCTCCTAAATTTTGTACCCGGCGCTGAAACGTTTGCAGCTCCTGCCTACAAGCAGTACATGAACCCCATCCTACTTATGGTCAGCGTATCCTGAAATTGTTTGCGTTGCATTGCGGTGGCAGTATAAAGATCTACTCCGTAGTATTTTGTCCTGGGAAACCGGATATTTTTCTCTGGGGTTGATGTGGCCAGCACTGAGCTGTGGGGGAAACGAACGTCGAGCGCGCTTGCGGCCACGCGGCCGATCCTTCTCTGTGGCCTGGAGTAGCTGCAGCGAGTGGATGGCCGGCTGGCAGATTCCGAGCCGGCAACGGGTTGGTTTGCTCTCGCAGGTTGCAGCCGGGTTTAGACTATACGCACCAGCATATTCTAAAGCATATTCTATACATTATGCTCTTTCAGCTTTTACAGTATGTACTCTAAATTATACTGCGAAACAGTGTATCTAGTATATTTTACAGTACGCCACTGCGGATGGTCTTAGTAGCTGCGTTGGACAGAGGTCTCTATTCTGTAGAAATTGGTTAGTTTAAAATGATTAATAGTACCTTAGTTAGTTATTCTGTGGATGCTTTCAGCTAAGTTCTACTTAAATTTAGAATACAGCCTCGAGGCTTGATTCAAATGCGATGTCAACGCTCGTCAGCAGTGTGAAGTTGCGGTGCAGTGCTGAGCTGGCCAGCAGTGAGCTGAGCTGGCCACTAAACTGAAAAATTTGTCGTGGAATGGTCGGTTTGGTGCGCCGAGTCAAGCGGCACCGGAGCGGATAAAGATAAAGCGTCCCCCACCTCTTCTCTTCTCCTCCAACGAGCGAGCACCACCACCACCACCGCCTCTCCTCTCCTCTCCTCCTCCACTCCCTCCCCCTCCTCCTTCCCTCGCCGTGCGCGAAAACCTAACCCCTCGCCGACGCCTCCCGTACCCTCCCCGAGTATGGCCAAGGCGTTGCTCTCCTCCTCCCTCCTCCCCTCGCTGCCCCGCTCCACGGGCGCCGCGAGGCTGCCGCTCGTCCCGTCTCTCCGTCGCCGCCGCGCCGGAGCCTGCGCCGTGAGGGCGAGCCTGCACGGGCTCGAGTCCGTCGGGGGGCTCCAGGCCGCTCTGGAGCGCGCCGAGGCGGCGCTCTACACGCTCGCGGACGCCGCGGTCGTCGCGGCGGACGCGGCAGCGGGAGGGGACGCGGGGCAGGCGGCCGCGGAGGTGCAGAAGAACGGCGGATGGTTCGGGTTCATCGCCGAGGCCCTGGAGGTCGTGCTTAAGGTAATGATTGCTTAATGACGATGGTGGCCCGGCCGTTAGTAGTTTGACGGTTGATACTAGTTCTGGTGGGACTGAATACGAAATTACATATTTATAAATCATGGAAGTTCTTGTGGAGAGTCAAGGGGTAGCGGCTGGGTGCACGCGCTGCTCATGCTCCCATGCCTCAGGTCTCTAGAACTCGCTCCAATATTGACCGTAACGATGGTCTGGTTTAGCTGGTTCTGTACGAGCTCATAGGCTTCTTACCATTTACTACGGGATGGAAATGATTTTTCGAGATAGGGATGAAAACGGTACGGTAAACTCCCGTACCGTCCTGCCGTTTTTTAAAATTTCTGATACAATTATCATTTTCGACAATTTCCGAAATTTTCGATCCGATTACCGTTTTTATCGGACATTGAAATTTGGTAAACGGAACGGAAACGATTTGGGCTGATTTCCGATCGAATTGTAGGAATACCGTATTTTAATGGAAAATTTCCGAACAATAACCGAATAATTTCCGAATAGTAGGTTGGGTCTAATAGAGTGACATGTAATAAGCTCAATTTTTTAAATTTTTTATTCGGACACTGATTTGTATAAGAAGTTAACTTTAATTACATACAAATATTTATTTACATTAAAATGTGTTTCTAAAGTGATTTCGTTTCATATTGAAATTTTTTTATAAAATGAAAGTCAAAGTTGTTGTCTCATATTTTGTACTTAGGTTGTTGATGTTATAGATGAATAATATTTTGATGTGCTGATTCCGAAAAAAATTGAAACCGTTCCGATATCGACATACTTTCGATCCGATGTACCCGTTTTCGATATTTCTGATATCGTAACCGTTTCCGATGATATCATTTCCGATTCCGTTTCCGGAAATTTTATATGAAAATGAAAACGATTTCACTATTTTTCCGTCCGTTTCCAACCGTTTTCATCCCTAGTTCGAGAAGCCTTCCTGGCTGCACATGCGTTTTTAGAAAGTTCATTTACTGATTACTAGGTACAACATTATACTGAACTGCTTTTCTGATGCTATCTGAGGCTCTCCCTTACAGGTGCTCAAGGATGGTTTATCGGCAGTTCACTTGCCGTACTCATACGGATTCGCAATCATTCTGCTCACCATCATAGTGAAGGCTGCAACATTGCCGTTAACAAAAAAGCAGGTCAATTCTAGCCTGATTTGAATCAGACTGCTGAACATTTTGTTGAATCATTAGTTCCTGATCTTTAATTTGATAAACCGGTGACTTTGCGGCTTATCTTTGTTTAGGTCGAATCAACTCTGGCAATGCAGAATTTACAGCCGCAGCTTAAGGCAATTCAGCAGAGATATGCCGGCAATCAGGTTTGTGTTTGTTGTTGGAAACCTACTAATTTATCGGTGTGCGGATAGAACCATGCTTCTTTACACTTAGGTTATCTTGGCTTCTCTTTTTTTTTTCAATAATGTTTCTTTGTGTATTCTAATCTTCCGCCTCTACTTGATTTTCTTATTAGGAAAGGATACAGCTAGAGACTGCTCGCCTCTATAGACAAGCTGGAGTCAACCCGTTAGCAGGTGACTTTCATTCCCCCTTCTAAATCAAGTTACGTGGACAGTGAAATGATCCATCTAGCCTGTTAAATTTTATTGTTAACTCGGATTCTCAGAGAATCATTTCATATTAGTTGACCTTGACCATACTGTTTACAGAATCCATCCTGCCTAGCAGAATAATTTAGCTATTTTATTACTTTTTGTATTGTTGGATTTCGTTTCTAGCTGACCCCAACTTGTTTGGGACAAAGGCTTGGTTGTTGTTGTTGTATTACTTTTTGTATTGATGTATTATCATGATGTTATGGTTTCTCTGCTAGGATGCCTTCCAACATTGGCAACAATACCTGTCTGGATTGGTCTCTACCAAGCCCTTTCAAATGTAGCAAATGAGGTGAGCTAAGTCAACTGATAGTCTGATGACTGATGTTTCATTAATTCAAGTGGTTTCTGGACTGAGTGGCTTCTGTAACATTTAGGGATTGTTGACAGAAGGTTTTTTCTGGATTCCTTCATTGGGAGGTCCCACAACAATTGCTGCTCGGCAAACCGGTGCTGGAATTTCGTGGCTCTTCCCTTTTGTGGTAATGAAATTGATCTCTAATTTACATATAGATCAGTTGTTCTTGTTTCGTTCTCAGAAAGAGATTGGTTTGTTGACTACTATTGGTATGTTGTTCAACATTATAGTCAATATAAAGTGTTAGACCATTTTAGTCAATTTATCCAATTATGCAGCAGATTCAGTAGCAGTCAAGCAACAAAAGCTTTTTATCATGTGCATATTATTAGATTTCGTTACCTGTTTAACACCATCGCTTAAATAGTTGGTCATGCATCAAATTTACCTTACTTAAATGATGCCACATGACATTTTCTAATATATTATTCATGTAAGTAGATATGTTGCAATACAGTGGCACATGCTTGAATGATTTATATATAAGGCTAGAATTGTGCTAACTTGTATTATGTATAATGAACTTTGTAGGATGGTCATCCTCCATTAGGCTGGCAAGACACGATAGCTTATCTCGTGTTGCCTGTACTACTTGTTGCTTCTCAGTACGTCTCTATGGAGATCATGAAGCCACCACAGGTGAATGCTTTTAATGTGATCTTTCACTAGTTATTATGCCATTACACGCGGTCATGATTTAACTTCCACCCTTTGGTCTGCTACAGAGCAATGACCCATCACAGAAGAACACAATGCTCGTTTTGAAATTTCTTCCATTTATGATTGGATATTTCTCTCTGTCAGTGCCATCGGGATTGTCCATTTATTGGTATGTGTATTCGTTGTTTGTTCTATTAAGATTTACAGTCAGATACATTTCAAGCTAAGTACAAGATACCTCATAGAAAATTTTATTATTCCTTTTATGTCCATTTAACTATTAGAGTCGACCAAATCCACAATTATCATTGTGCATGGACTTCATGATTTGTTGTTAGGTTTACGAACAATGTCCTCAGCACAGCCCAGCAAGTGTGGTTACGGAAAATGGGAGGAGCAAAGCCTGTAGTCAGTGAGGGAGGTAGTGGAATAATTACAGCAGGACGAGCGAAACGCTCTAATGCTCAACCAGCTGGCGAAAGGTGCCTATAAACTTTGTCTGTAATTTAACCCTATTATCCTTTAGTATTGACATGTACACACATCTTGGCCAGGTTTAGGCAGCTGAAAGAAGATGAGAACAGGAGGAAGCTCAACAAAGCGCTTGCTGCTGGAGATTCAGTTTCAGCATCATCTATCTCAGAAGATGAAGACTCAGATGATGAATCCACAGAGGAGGTACTGTTTGCCCCTTCACTGTGAATTGTTTGTTGTTCTAAGTATAGTGCTGTAATGCTGCTCATTTTATAAAATCATCCTACACCCAACAGTCCCTAAAATACAAATTTCATCTCATGTCACTGATCTAAATCTGGCACAGGGAGGACCTACGGAGGCTGCATCCAACACGGGTAGCGACAAGAAACTTCCGAGTTATGCCGGGAAGAAGGGAAAAAGGTCGAAAAGGAAGCGCATGGTGCAGTAAGGTGGCAGAACCTAATTGGATTCATTCTTGTCAAAACTCACAACTGGTAAGTGGGCTTCAGGATCTTTATGGTTATTTTGTTGTTCATGCTTTTGACATGAAAAATGATGCAAAGTGACCAGTGTTAAACTTTCTGATTTTTCAAATTCCTTTCTTGCCCGGAGTTCCTGGTTCCGCACTCACGAACTAGCCTGTTTTCAGTAAAAAAAAATGTCCAAACCAACACCCAAACACCTCTCATTAAGTATGCCCCAATCATATGAAAATAAGAAACGGGAGTAATGGTGTCCCCGCTTCTTTTCCTACAGATGCTGTATGTTCTAATAATTCCTTGTTGCAGGTTAATTCAGCTGTTCAGTTCATCACGACAATTGATCTCAGAGAGAATTTCGGTGGTCTCTTGGAGGCCAAAATTTCAGGTCTGAGACAGTTGAAAAAAGTTTGTGGTATTTGCTGGGTAAGCTGTGAGGTGTAGTTCAGTACATGGTATAATATAGGTTTGAGAGGATCATGGACAGGAGCCAGGGCTCGATTGTATGTTGAAGCATCGGAGAGGACCTTTAGAAGTACTCCCTCCATCCCTAAAAGGATGTCGTTTTTAACACTAAATTTAGTGTTAAAAACGACATCCTTTTAGGAATGGAGGGAGTAGATACAATACTCATGTTCTCTACGTTGGGTTCCGAAATTGGCCAGAGAACTGGACTGTCCGTACAATTGATGTGCATTCTTGTTGCAACCTAATACCATTGTTTGGAGGGGGGTGGAGGGCTATGTATGCGCAAGCTGGCAACCAAATTCGGTCCTACTACCTCCGAACTTCTTTTCTTCTCGTTCGGACAAGATGCTTAGTACTAATTTGAACTAAGCACCTTGTCCTAATGTCGAGAAATATGGAGGGAGCAAGTTGCTATTGTATTGTCATAGTTATAAAGGAATGTAATTTATTTGGGGTTCAGTAGATTGCTAAATTTCCCCGCTAGCAGGAACACTGTTCAGTTCCTGTAATTCGTCTCCAAGACTGAATATGGAACCGGAACCTTTGACGTGTTGCTCTCTGATATATACAGTCGCTGGCAGTCTGGCACGGGCCCCGGACCAATGTGTCAGCAACAGGGCCGAACTTCCAGACGAGCCCCGTAGGCCGTATCTTGAATGCGGCATGTGTGTGTGCGTGTATACGTGTAAAATTGCGTACTTGAAGTCCGAGCAACACGGAACGGCGTTGGAGGTTCCGTTCAGTTGCGAACATCCGCTGGCTGAGAATGCAGCTGGCGATGACGGCGAGACGACAGGCCAGCCAACCGAAGCACGGCCTCCGAGGAAGCTGAGACCTCGAGATGGCGAGGCGTGCAAGAAAATACTAGTGACGTGTTGCCGCAGAGCGTGAACGCGGCGATTTCAGTCCCCGTCGCCGTCGGGGTTATCAGCGAGCAGCACCGCGGTCTCGGACAAACAACTCGGCTAATGATTGTTCTGGGATGATGCAGTCCAAGCACAGGATCTTCGCTGAGGACCTGCTCCTTGCGGCGGAGGGCGAGGAGGACCACTCCGACCGGGTGCCCGACTCGCTCGTGCCCCTCATCTTCAACAAGCTTGCCGACACGCGCTCCCTGCGGCGCTGCTCCGCGGTGTCGGGCTGCTTTAACGCGCTCGTCGACGACGCGCTCGCGCTTCTCGCACCTGATCAAGGCCGTGCTTCTCGGCGTGCTCAAGCCCTTCGCGCACTGCGACTTCAGGTCCGCCGCCGCGGGCCAAGGCTTCCTCCCTTTCAGTTAAGTAACACCTTCGTTAGACTCAATAAATTAGGAGGTAGGTTTAAATATATATTAATTTTAGACGCCTGAAAATAACAGAACTACTAGCTAGAATGCAAACAGCTTTTCATATTTTTATTCGTTTCTTCAGCAAGATTATCAGGCTTCCCCCGATTGGGCCTTTTTAAGCAATTCGGTCTGAACAATGCGGTGCTTCTTCGTCCAGTGGCTCTTCCATCTGGGCCTGACATCAAAAATCGGGGTGCCATCCAGGGCCCAGTGTCAGTCGGCCCAACGCCGGGCACGTCGAGCCTCACGACGACCGGCGGTTGGAGCCGGCGAACGTACGACTTCGTGACGAGAGAGAACAGCAGCTCAACCGTGCTGCAGCTCCGGCGCGGTCCGGCTGGTCTCGACGCTTCGGCTCATCAGCGCCTCGGTGAATGCCAGCACGACGGGAGCGCACACGTGTCTGTCAGCGGCCGCGGCGGGAGCAGCAGATCCGGGTCCCCGCATATCCATACCCATCAAACTCGGAAAGGGACCAAAATAAATAAAAAAGCTCGTGTAATTTTAGGACTAATTCCACCGCCCGACCGCGCCGTGCCCGTCCGTCCCCGGCTCCGGCGATCGCCTCCGGCCGCGTGGTGGTGGGAGGCTGGCCACGACCATGCGGAGCAGGGGCTCCCCCGACCGCCTCGAGGCGCTCTCGCTCGAGATCGAGCGCAAGCTGCAGAAGGTAACCCGTCTCGTCCCTTCTCCTCGCGCGCGTGGGGGGGTTTCACGCTGCCTGCCGGACCGATTCGTAAAGGTGGCGCCGTTTGCGGTGCCTGCTTCGTCCCTGGTATGGCAAAGGCTGCTCAGTATTTCGTTAATTCGTTTCTCCCGCGGTTATTCCGCCTCATTTGGTCGCGTATCGTTTTTCTTTAGGGGCCTTTCGCTAGAATTCGAGGGCGGAAGAGGGATTGGTGTGTCCGTTGCGGTAGGCGAGGCAGATGGTTAGGCCGTGGTGTGGTCGCCGCCAAATGGGGAGAAGGGGCGGCGAGGAGCGTCGTCGTGCTTCTTTTGCAGGGTACAACCCATTTTGAACACCACACGGGCGTCGAGTAATTTTGAATCTGCTCTTAAGTATCAGGAATTTCGTTTTGGGTTCCTTCGTTAGAATTCCATGGCGGTGAAGGGACTGGTGTGGCCGTCGCGGTAGGCGAGGTGAACTGCTCGCCTGCAGTAGGAGGTATGCGGGTGGTTAGGCCTTGGCGTGGTCACCGGCAAATGGGGAGGAAGGGCGGCAAGTAGAGCAATGTTGACTGTTATCGTTGAAAACCTGTACCTTTCAGGTTTATCCCTTCTTTGTTGTATGAATATTTGGTTAGCTAAAATGCAGTAATGGTATGCATTGAAAGTAATTCCAGTTAACACATTTGCAGCATGTGTACAGGTTATATTCGAATTTAAGTGGTTAATATAATTGAGCTGACCCGTTTCATCATAATTTTGCTATTTGTGTGCAGGCTCTGAGCTCCAATTCGCTGCGTCTCCAGATACTACAACAGTTGTTTGCAGATATTGCATTGAAGGTGGACGATCGTGCTCGAGGTGCCATATTTTCATAGTTTTGACTGCTAATTTCAGTAGTCTTTTTCTTTACATTAATATGTGCTTCCTATGGATCTAGTGTTTGGATTGCCATTCAGTGCACTGAAAGTCAGTTAAACTTTCAGCAAGAACACAAGTTGTATGGGTTTGCGTGTATAGACATATGGGAGTTGAGGAAACGATGGGACAGATGTCATTTAGACCAAACATTTATCTTGTCCCACTCCCATAGATTTATTTTAACCCAAATGTTGCAAAAGACAATAGTTCGTTGATGGCAGTTGCACTTCCTCTTTGGATCTTTCTTTAGTGTACCCTTACATTTTGATTTATCAATAAATTAGGGTACTAGTTCACTGTAAATTTGTGATTCCAAAATTGTTACGTTAAGACAGACACGCAAGGTCATTGATTTATATCATGTGAAAAGGTAGCCTTTTCTATTGATTATTAAGTAGGGCTGAACTCACATTTGTGCACCATGGTTTCTATTAACATATTCATTAGTAAGCAATATGATCTTCACACTGGATTAGCAAAACCGTCGGAACAAATTAAACGATTTCTCATGTTTTGGTAAAAAATAATGGATTTGTCGTGATGGGGACTGTATTGAATTGATAAACTACAATATTTAGTCTTTTTGTATTGCTACTTACCCTCTGAAAAACATTTACTGATGAGTTTATTGTTTTAGATTCCCAGATCAAAATTTCTCAGTTTACTCAATCTTGTGAAAATTAACAGCGTCATACTCTGAACAGATGCAATTCTGAGCGAGAATGATGATGGCATTGCTCTAGTAGATGAACGAGAAGGTGGTTGGCTGTGCTTCTATGAGATTCTTGCTAATCATTTCGTTAGAGTGCCTGAAAGTGGGAGGCGTATACTTGAGTTGATTGTGCAACTCTGGAGCCAATCCTTTGCAGCCAATATATTTGCTCTTCTTTTCCACAAATCGGTATGCCTCATTACTCAAGTTAACAAATAATGAAACCATATGTATGTACAGGCCTAATTTCATCATCGAGGAACCATGTTTCCATTCTTAATTGATGTCCTTATTATAGTCATTTTCAAGTAGTTTTTTTTATGAGGGCACATGCTCAGTATTTTTCATATTGCTATAGCACACATAACGCCACATGTTCACGAGTATGGAAACATCCATGTGCTCCAAAAGAAAATATATATATATATATATATATATATATATATATATATCCTTTCATGAGACTTAAGGTCTTGGCAATACCCCAAATTTTAATTGATCGGGCAGAAAAAAATATATTGTACCAAAGTAACTAGACTGCAGTTCCTGTTAACATCAATAATTAGTCAAACAAGTCAATCCCACGTTGGGAGAGCATCCAATTTACACCCATTGATTATTCTGTCATTCTGACTGCATATGATTCTCCAAACTCCAGTAATTTCCTTTGTTACCTCATTTTAGTAATCAAAACATCATTTTCACATTTTGCAGTTGTTTGAAGCTCCTTTTGATGGAAAGGAAATATCACTAAGATACAGCTCCGCTCTTGTTCAAGGTGCTACAAATGTATTTTGGTATGATTACAGTGATAAAAGTCGACACTATTTCCTTTTTCTTGAACATGGGATTATTTCTTATTAATGCTAGTTTTACTGTATGCTGGTAAAAGTTGGAAAAAGTAGCACTACTTTCCTTTGTTTTTTCTTCTTGAGCCTACCACAATCTTATAAAATTGCTTTTTCATAGGATTGACATACAAACAAATACGAGGCACTTTCTCTCTCTGTATGTTGTAAGTGTTTGATTCTTTCTGAACTGTTTCTAAAATTAGTCACCATATGAATTTACGCCCCTAACATGCATTCTTTTGTTAAACAGTATCTCCTTGAAGATGTTGCTCTAGTCCCTGACCGACTTAGTAAAATATCATCACAGGTTCTTATCTTTCTTCATTAGTTCTACCGTACCTCCTCTCCTAACAATGTCCAATGCAACTTTCCCGTTATTAATGCACAGGCTGGCAGAGACCTTTTTCTTCTTCTCTCTAGATTCATGTTCTTCTATGATCAAGGTAGGTATCCCTCCTGCTTCTTATCGTTTATTTCTGATAATTTTGCTACTAAAGCATGGCAATGTTCTTGTATGCAGACCACTTCCTTTCGAGTTTCCTTGAGCATTTCCCCACTTTCCCAAATTCTTTCTTTGTTGGTGGTCCAGCAGATTACTTCATAATTGAACTCACTGATCAGGTTATTCTTAGCAAAGTAGAGTTCCTGTGCTTCTGACAATGAGCTGTACCTTCATCTGAAACTAACCGTGATTCTTTCCTGCAGCTTCAGAAGCTAAAAATCGAGCCAGTACTGCTGCATTACCTCTCCCGCATGACTGTACTTCAAGGTACTCGCCTGAACAAGTTTCCATACAAGTCATACATGCACAAAAATTACATTCTGTTCCGCTGCAAGGATATTTTCTTAAAGAAATATAAATTAATTCATGCAGGATTGGAATTGAGGATGAGTACAAGCACTAGGTTAAAGGCCTGCCTTTACAGCTTCACTTCTCCTGGTGGTCCTACCTACCCAACACGAGCAGTGCGGCACGCAGCCTGGAATACATTGGATTTTCTTTTCCCCGTGAGTTTTCTCCTTATTTGGAATAGCTACGAATTTATTATAGGTTTCCTTTTTGCATACCTTGTATGTACTATGTAGTGAAGCATGATATGATGCTACTTAATACAAGTATGTTGATGATGCCTTTGTCCATACCAGTATAGTGGACTCGTTAGGATGTATGTCTACCAAAAAACTGGTATTAATAAACGATAATACTACAGACAATGTTAGGTTTAATCTCACATCGGATATTGATGCTGGAGGAGCCCAACATATAAGATGGAAGGAACCTCACCTATTAGGCTAGTCTTTTGGGTTGAGGTGGCCCAGGACCTTGGTTGGGTCTCCGGTTGGGCATGTTTGCGTAGCAGGCCCGTTGCGACCTGGGCTGACGGTAGGGGCCCGTTTGCGTGACGGGTCGAGCCGCGTTTTAACAAGTGGTATCAGAGCTAGGTCGGAAACCTGTAACTTCTCCCGGGCCACACACGGATATTAGACTGTCGGAGAGATCTCCCGGGCCACATGAAATTGGGCTGTCGGAGTAGTGTCCACCCGAGTGTGAAGGGAGTAGGACCGCCCGATGTGTGATGAAGGGGGAGATTGTTAGGTTTAATCCCACATCGGATATTGATGCTGGGGGAGTCCAACATATAAGGTGGAGAGAATCTTACCTATTAGGCTAGTCTTTTGGGTTGAGGTGGCCCAGGACCTTGGTTGGGCCTCCGGTTGGGTCTGTTTGCGTAGCAAGCCCGTTGCAACCTAGGCTGACGACAGAGGTCCGTTTGCGTGACGGGTCGAGCCGCGTTGTAACAAGTGGTATCAGAGCCAGGTCGGAAACTTGTAACTTCTCCCGGGCCACACACGAATATCGGACTGTCAGAGAGATCTCCTGGACCACATGAAATCGGGATGTCGGAGTAGTGTCCACCCGAGTGTGAAGGGGAGTAGGACCACCTGATGTGTGATGAAAGGGGAGATTGTTAGGTTTAATCCTACATCGGATATTGATGCGGAGGGATCCCAACATATAAGGTGGGGGGAACCTCACCTATTAGGCTAGTCTTTTGAGTTGAGGTGGCCCAGGACCTTGGTTGGGCCTCCGGTTGGGCATGTTTGCGTGGCAGGCCCGTTGCGACCTGGGCTGACGGCAGGGGCCCGTTTGCGTGACGGGTCGAGCCGCGTTCTAACAAGTGGTATCAAAGCCAGGTCGGAAACCTATAACGTTTCTCGGGCCACACACGGATATCGGGCTGTCAGAGGGATTTCCCGGGCCACATGAAATTCGGCTATCGGGGTAGTGTCCACCTGAGTGTGAAGGGGAGTAGGACCATCCGATGTGTGATGAAGGGGGAGCTAACATATAAGGTGGAGGGAACCTCACCTATTAGGCTAGTCTTTTGGGTTGAGGTGACCTAAGACCTTGGTTGGGCCTTCGGTTGGGCCTGTTTGCGTAGCAGGCCTGTTGCGACTTGGGTTGACGGCAGGGGCCCGTTTGCGTGACGGGCCGAGCCGCGTTCTAACAAGTGGTATCAAAGCCAGGTCGGAAACCTATAACGTATGTCTGGCCACACACGGATATCGAGCTGTCGGAGAGATCTCCCGAGCCACATGAAATCGGGCTGTTGGGGTAGTGTCCATCCGAGTGTGAAGGGGAGTAGGACCACCCGATGTGTGATGAAGGGGGAGATTGTTAGGTTTAATCCCACATCGGATATTGATGTTGGGGGAGTCCAACATATAAGGTGGAGGGAACCTCACCTATTAGGCTAGTCTTTTAGGTTGAGATGACCTAGGACCTTGATTGAGCCTCCGGTTGGGCCTGTTTGCGTAGCAGGCCTGTTGCGACCTGGGCTGACGGCAGTGGCCCGTTTACGTGACGGGCCGAGCCGCGTTCTAACAGACAATTTTGGTTTACGTGGAGATTGAGGCTGCTAGGAGGCAGAGCTCCCAAGGAATCATGTTTTATGTTGTTTTTTACCTCTCCTTGTTGACGTCGGTAAATCGCTGTGTTATAAGTTGCAGCAAAACAGCTTGGTTCATTTCATTGTTCGCCATTATAATCTCACAATATAATATGGTGTCTTTCTGGTTGTTTATGGATTATTACTTTGCTACAGGTTGGTCGGTACCCGAGGCATGTGATAAGCCTGTTCTTCCGGCTGCTTTATCCCTGGTACTGGCCTTCCTCTTGCTGGAACTTCGTCATGACCTGTGTCATGACTGTTTACTACTATATCGTGAATTTGCTTGTGTCAAGATGGGAGAATCTGAGGCGGCCCAGACATCATCGGACTAGTGAGTGAATATATATGGCAGCTCGATGGCTAGCATACCGTGTTGTAGTTGTCCATTTTCTTTAGTTTTAAAACCAGCAGTGGCTTGTGTTTGTTCAAACAATATCTGTTGTATAGAGTCGTATGTTTGTTCAGTTGTTTATACAAAGCGGATATGGTGTCCAGGGTGACGGGCGTCCTGCTTATCTCAGTCGTCCATCTTTGCCAGCTAACTATCTGGGTTAACGTTGGTTATGGCTCCTTTTCAACTGCCCCTGAATACTGAATCATGTTTCTAGTACAAATCAATGGATGTTTTTTAATGATTATGATTATAAGTAACTAAGATATGTTCCAAAAATTTGTGAGCCAATAATTGATAGATTTCGGATGTGTTCATGGCCTTGTTTGGATTTGCTTTTTTAAGACTCGATTATCTGATGAGCCGAGATTTGGATAATTTGCTTACTATAGAGACTAGGTGTTTGGCAAACCTGATTGTTTTCAATGAATTATCTGTCCTGACTGAAAAATGTCCATTATGCTTGTTAGGCTTTTCATAAAGGTGGTTCAGAAAATAAGTAAAATTAAGCAATGCGTTTGGATGAAATATTTACTTATTTTCATTGATAAACTTAAACAGAAACAAACAGTGTCTTTATCATTTGGTTCTAGCCGTCCCTAGTGATGTGCTCAAAAAAGGGGAACATAAGACTGACTCCAACGGCAGAGACGCAAAACGAAGACCGATGCACAGAAAGTCCGTATGATACTTAAAACTCGGTGTATCCAACGGAACACCATGCTACCTAAAACTTTTTCCCGCACAAAGCCCGCCCGTCAACAGCGCGCGAAAATCACCTTCGCGCGAAAACTACTGCGCGCCCGCGCTAGTTCCGCCCGTTAACTCCGCACCGCACAGTGTTCGGTCGCTCAGTTCGCGTGGCAGATGTTTGGGTAACTCGCGCCTAGCTATCTAAAATTCGTCGCTCAGTTCGGTAATCCGATGGAGGCATGTTGGTACCCCTTCAGTACGTATTTCACGGTTGGGTAACGCTATCGGTACTCCATTGGAGTCAGCCTAACCGTAGCACCAGTGCATCTTCACCTGATCAGGAACGGCTCATTCATGTCAATTATTTGCCACTGACAGCTCTAATGTCAAATCTGCATTATCCTTCACTCAATTTCTTCATCCACTTAGTGCTTTGCTTGTGCCGTTGGACCAAGGCTGCACCATTTCACTTCTTTCTATCCATTTTTTCCTTTTTTTTGTAGAGAAAAAAGGTTGCTTAATTGGTTACATGTACTGACACTAGCTGCCAACAACAACCTGAATGAGAGCGCTGTCAGTTGTTGCCAAACTCAAATTGGTTCCATTCTTCACCCAATTTCTCAGCACATTTAGTGCTTGCTCTCTCTCGTGTAGTAGTAGGTCCTTCACTATCGCTGGCAGCAGTTACACCATGGCTGGCATGAGTAGCTGCCCACCTAAGGTCAAGTCATCCTTAGCCAAAATACTTTCAGTCCTGCAGCTGGTGTACCTGCCTATCTGAAATGCCCAAAACAGCATTCCTCTACTTTGACTTTCCTCAATTGCAGTGGTGCATGTTCATCTTGTTTGATGAGCCTCCCGGATTTGCTCCATTCTTCACCAGATTTCGCAGCTATTCAGTGCTCGATCCAGATCAGGCTGAGGCTAAGGAACTTGATGCTTGTTTAACTGGTTGTTGTATATGTTCCGGAAACATTCCGAGCCAGCAGTAGAAATTGCAGTCACAGGGCTACATAAATTCTGAACTGACTGAGCTGAGCCGTAAGCTTGAATGCAGTACTCCCTCTGGTCCCAAATAAATGTCGTTAAGACAGATTCACACAGCTCATGTTAGTTCATTTTTTATGTCGGAAGCGACAATTAAAAAAGACCGGAGGTAGTAGTTTGTAAGGCACTACTCATTGAATCACTGCGACCGCCGCGTCCTTGACAGCCGAGTCCACATCGATGCAGAGGATGAAGGAGCCACAGCTAGATGCCGACCATTTGAAGCATCGAGTCCCATCAGATGAGCCGACTCAATTAGGGCCATGCATGTCGCCATGGCCATGCGCCGCGTTGTCTTGCCAGCCCTGATGATGAGAGGGTCCAGCTTGCTTGGACGCGCATGAGCAGTTTGGTGCCTGCCTGCTGCTAGAAGATGCAGTATTGACTCCTGACCTCAACGTACCATGTACGTGGGTTCCCAGTTCTGATGGCAAGCGGGGACCGAACGGTTGGCAGGGCGTTCCGTCAGGCACCACACGTCCGTTCTTGGCTTGTTGCATGAACGCGGGTGTTTTCTTTTCCTTCACGGAAAAGGGAAGCGATTCACCTGAAAATCCCTGCGTTCCAAAACCCAAATGGTACCTGTAAAATTCAGTTGGAAAGTTGAGAGCGAAGTAGGTGTGCACTGTTACGGAACAGTGAGCTAGCTTAGCTGCGACTAGCTATCTCTATCTAATGTTGATCCCTTGTCTTGCTGCACATGGAACGTAGTAGTTCAGTGGAGCCTTGCGGTGTTTAATGGCTTGTGGTGCCTTACTCTGAGCTAAGCTGAACCGATTGCATTGCACGTGGAAGGCCCCCCTCTCTTCTGATCTGACGGGACGAAATCTACTGTTCCTTGTTCTTGCTCCTTCTGTGCCTGCCTCTGCCGACTGCACGCCGTTTGGACAACCATCTGAAACTTTACTACAGTTTTTACCATCTTCTCTGAATAAAAAATAATCTACAGGCAGACTCCATGTATTCTGAAACATACTCGACTGTTTAACGGAACTTTCAGTATGTTAGCAGATAAAAATACTACTAGTATCTTTTACCTGCAAGCAAAGATGTCAACTCGAGCCCTTTTTTTTTTCGTGAGTACTGTACTGAGTACGAGGGGTCCTGCTGCCTGCCTGAATCCAGCAGGTGCGCAGATTTTCAGGTCCTGCATTTCATGTGCCAGGAGCAGAGAGGCCGGACGAGGCATGTGCTCTTGTTTGCCCAGGGATCCGTGCAGCTAACATTTTGTAAGGAAAGGGGAGATAAACAAAAGGGATTCATCATTCGTGCCATGAACAGGCTATGATTCTATAAATTCGGCTCATTCAGAGCAGACTGTACAGGGATGACAGCAGAGATTGGGTTGAACTTGATCCCATGTAGTACTTTTTTCTGAAAGCTTTTTTTTTCGAAAGAACTTCTTTTTCTGAAGGCTTGAACCCATGTGTTCTTTTTGTACCGGGATTCCTAAGCAAACGGAAATGATTCCGATCCCAGGGAGTTCTGTGGAGATTGGAACCGGCATGTTGAATTAGACTTCCTGGATTTTATTCGGACGTTTCAGAGCTGATTGTTTCAGGAGAAGATGACGCATGGATATCATAATCATGGAGTAACGTGACGGTGATGGTGTTAAACATGAGGACTAAGGATGACAGAAGCACCATTAGATTATATTAAATTAGAATAGATTCCTTTGGATGAACAGATAATTCGGTTTGTGCCCCTAACCCCGAAAATGACTAAACTTGATTCCTTCTCTCCCAGATAAAATCATGTCGCTGCCCAACTATTATCGTTGGACTGTATTGTGTGAGTATATTAGGCTAGGCCCATGTAACTAGCCCATAGAGGCTCTATATATATCCGAGACTGTCAATCAATGAAACTCTAATCTCATTATCTTCTAATTTGGTATCAAGCTACCTCTCTCCTCTCCTCTCCTCTCTCTCCCACCGGTGAATAGGCCGCCGCCGCCTCTGGCCGACGGCGCGCCGTCGCCGCCCCTGGCGCGTCCCCAATCCGCGGATCCGTCGCCGCCGCTACTGCCGGGCCCGGATCTGGCGCCGCCGCCCCTGGCGCGTCCCCCACACGCGGCTCTGGTCTGGCACCGCTGCCAGCCGCCGCCGCCGGTCCAGTGACGCCCCCCGCAGGCCTAGGACCCCCCTCTGTTGCCGCCAAAGGCCCAGCGCCGTCCGCCGCCGCCGCCACCGGCCCAGTGCCGGCCACCATCGCTGGCCTGCCGCCGACCACCCCTGTCGCGGCCTGGTCTGCTCCGACGACCTGGATCGCCGCACCGTCGTCCTAGGCCGCTCCGCCACCGCCTTGGGTCGCTCCTGCCGGGACTGTTCCTCCCCCACAGGCCCCACTGCCGGCGATGCCATCACATCCACCGTGGTGGTCGTGACAGCACTGGTGGCGGCGGAGGCACCATTGGCGGAGGTGGTACCGCTGCCAGCAGAGGTACCAGTAGCGGAGGTGTCACTAGTCCGGGTGGTGGCCCCGTTCAGGGTGGCACTGGTCCCGGTGCTCTGCCATCCTGGCCCACACCCTGCAACCTGTGGACTGGTCAAATCGCCATGTGGTCTAGGCCATCTCCGGGTTTCCAACCACCACGCCCAGCGCGACCTCAGGCGGCCTACGTGACTACTCCCACGTACGGTGGTGGACAGTGGACTCCGACCGCTGGTGGGTCGAGCTACCCTGTCCCTGGACCTTCCAGTTACTGGGGCTTGAGCGCTGAGTCCTCGGCGCCGCACTCCACTCCTGACAAGTGGGACTGTCAATCGCTGGCCTCCTCTTTCAGCACGATGACTCTCACTCCACCCGGTGCTGATTGGGTTGTTGATTCAGGCGCTTCATACCACACCACTCCTGATGCTGGTATACTCTCTTCTAACCACACTTTCTGCCCTTCTCATCCTTCATCTATCATTGTTGGGAATGGGTTTGTTCTTCCAGTCATCTCAGTAGGTGACTTGGGTTCTTCGGGTTCTTTCCAACTCAGAGATGTTCTTGTTGCTCCTGACATCATTCATAATCTTCTTTGTGTTCGTCGATTTACCACTGACAATCATGTTTCTATTGAGTTTGATCCTTTTGGTTTGTCTGTGAAGGATCTTACTACCCGTCGTCTTCTTCTCTGATGTGAGAGTTTGGGGACCCTGTACACATTTCGTCTTCCTGCTTCCGCTTCGACTTCACCTTTTGCTCTGGCTATGACAGCTTCTTCCACGACTTGGCATCGCCGGCTAGGCCATCCTGGTGTTGATGTACTGTCTAAGTTGTTTAGTAGTTCAGTGATTCGTGTACTAGGGGTACTCATGAGTTTGTGTGCCATGGTTGTCAGCTTGGTCGCCATGTTCGGCTTCCCTTTCCGCACTTTGTTACTCATGTTGAGCAGATTTTTGATCTGATTCACTGTGATCTTTGGACCTCTCTTATTATCGGTGTTTCAGGTTATAAATATTACTTGGTTATACTTGATGATTTTTCACACTATTCGTGGACTTTTCCCTTGCGACAGAAGTCTGACACTTTCGCCACTCTTTCTCACTTCTTCGCTTGGGTGTCCACCCAGTTTGGGCGCACTATTCTAGCCATCCACTGTGATAACGGACGCGAGTTTGAAAACTCTGCGTTCCGTGCCTTTCTTCTCCCTCGTGGTGTTCAGTTACGCATGTCTTGCTCGTACACTTCTCCTCAAAATGGCAAGGTTGAACGCATGATTCGTACCACTAATGATGTTATGCGTTCCCTGATGTTTCAGGCCTCCATTCCTGCTCGGTATTGGGCGGAGGCACTTCACACCGCCACTTTTCTCATTAATCGCCTTCCTACTAAGGCGATTAGTGCCCCCACCCCTCACTTCACTCTTTTCGGCACCACACCTCTCTATGACCATCTTCAAGTGTTCGGGTGCACTTGCTTCCCTAACCTCTCCGCCACCACCCCTCATAAGCTTGCGTCGCGCTCCACTCGGTGTGTATTCCTTGGGTACTCCCCGAATCATAAGGGGTACCGATGCCTTGACCTTGCTACCCGTCGTGTCTTGATCTCTCGTCACGTCGTCTTCGATGTGTCTACCTTTCCCTTCTCCACTTCGCCCTCTAACTCTATTGATGAGCTAGATTCTCTCTTTTCTACTAACCTTGAGGCCGCTCCTGTACAATGACCTTGTGTTTTACCCTTTGCAAGTTACCCCCATGCTACACAGCGTGTGGCCTCGGTGTCCCCAGCGTCGCCCGCTGTGCCTTGCACGGCCCCGACGTCCCCAACATCGCCAGCTGCATCACGTGCGGCCCTGGAGTTCCCGACGTCGCCCGTCGTGCCACGCGCGGCCCCAGCGTCCCCGGCTTCTCACGCCGCGCCACGTGCGGCCCCGCCACACGCAACCCCGTTGTCCCCCGACGTCGCCAGCTACGCCTCACGCGGCTCTGGCATCCCCGACGTCGCCAGCTGCGCCCCGCGCGGCTCTGGTGCCCCCGACGTCGCTAGCTGCGCCACGCGCGGCTTCGGCATCCCCGACGTTGCCAGCTGCACCACGTGCGGCTCCGGCGTCCCCGACGTCACCAGCTTCACCACGCGCGGCACCAGAGCCGCGGTACGCCAACCCTGCACTTGTCTATCAGCGACGAGTGAGGGTTGGTGCACCGGCTTCTTCCTGTCCAGAGCCTCAGGTGTACCAACCCCCACTGCTCCACCGAGACCCCCATCACGTCCACCCGATGGTGACCCGACGGGCGGCTGGGGTTCTCAGACCGGTGGAGCGGTTCTCCAAGGTAGTCCTCTCCTCGACGACCCACCCACCGCCTGCATCTTCGGTTGTCTCACCGATTCCCTCTTCTGTTCGTAGCGCCCTCACCGATTCTCACTGGCGTCGGGCTATGGAAGAAGAGTATACGATCCTACTTGCCAACCGGATTTGGGACTTGGTTCCCCGTCCTGGTCGTGGAAATGTTATCACGGGCAAGTGGGTCTTCACGCATAAGCGAAAGGCGTATGGGTCTCTGGAGAGGTACAAGGCTCGATGGGTTCTTCGCGGCTTCACTCAGCGTCCTGGTATTGACTACGACAAGACCTTCAGCCCGGTGGTGAAGTCGGCGACGGTTCACACCGTTTTGTCACTGGCTCTCTCATGTTCTTGGCTTGTTCACCAGTTGGACATCAAGAACGCCTTCCTCCACGACACGCTGACGGAGACGGTGTACCGCTGTCAGGCGACAGGGTTCGTTGATTCAGCCCATCCGGACATGGTTTGCCAGCTGAACAAGTCCCTATACGGTCTCAAGCAGGCGCCCCGAACTTGGTACAGCAGGTTTGCCTCCTTCCTGGCCTCACTCGGCTTCGTCGAGGCCAGGTCGGACACCTCGCTCTTCGTCTACAGCCGTGAGGAGGACACAGTGTACCTCCTCCTGTACGTCGATGACATCGTCCTCATGGCATCCAGTCCGACCCTCCTTCAGCGCACGATCTCCGGCCTACAGTGGGAGTTCACAATGAAGGACCTGGGCCAGCTACACCACTTCCTGGGCGTGACGGTTGAGCACCGGACGGGCAACTTGTTCCTTCACCAGCGACAGTACTACTTGGATGTCCTCCAACGAGCGGGCATGGCTGACTGCAAGCCGTGCTCCACTCCGGTGGACACCGAGACGAAGGTTCCCTCAGCTGACATCGCCACTGTTGCTGACCCTACTGTTTATAGGAGTCTTGCGGGTGCTCTCCAGTATCTCACCTTCATCAGGCCAGATATCTCTTACGCAGTTCAGCAGGTGTGCCTCCACATGCATGATCCGAAGGAGCCACATCTCACTGCTGTGAAGCGGATACTTCGATACCTGCGCGACACCCTCGACTAAGGCCTCCTTCTTCGGGGCGACTCAGCTTCTGAGCTAGTCGTCTACACCGATGCTGACTGGGCGGGCCGCCCGGACACCCGTCGATCCACCTCTAGCTACGCTGTCTTCCTGGGCGACAACCTCGTCTCCTGGTACTCGAAGCGGCAGTCTGTGGTGTCACGCTCGAGTGCTGAGGCGGAGTACCGCGCCATGACCAACGGTGTGGCTGAGATCTCCTGGCTCTAGGAGCTTCACTCCCCAGTCGCCCGGAGCACATTGGTCTACTGCGACAACATCAGCGTCGTCTACCTCTCCACCAATCCCATCCAGCATCAGTGCACGAAGCATGTGGAGATTGATCTTCACTTTGTTTGTGAGCGGGTTGCCGTGGCGAGGTCCGGGTCCTCCACGTCCCGACGACGTCCCAGATCATCGACATCTTCAAGGTCTCCCTTCGTCGTTGCTATCAGAATTTTGGTCCAGTCTCAACATCTGTCGTGGTTAGATGCTGGGACTGCGCGGGGGGGGGGTGTAAGGATCGAATGCCCAAGAGGGGGTGAATTGGGCTTCTTTTCAAAATATAAAGCAATAAAAACTTAACTACTAAAAGTCCAATTCCCTATGCAAACAACCTATGCATTCAAGTGAATAATAAGTTTGCGGTATATGAAATGCATAAGTGTAACGAGAAAGGAAGAGTGAGCAAACTCCAGAGGAGACACGAGGACACGGTGATTTATCCCGTGGTTCGGCAAGATCATCAAGACCTTTCTACATCTACGGTGTGGCACCCACCAATGGGTATAGCCACTCCCAAGTCACCGAGACCAGGGATCTTCACTAAAAGTCTTCGTTCGCCATCTCCGGCAAGGTGGAGCTCAAGCCTTGTACAATTTTGATCTTCCGGGCTTCCACAACCGACTTGGCAAGCTCCGGAAGGATCTCTCCAATCACCGACTGTTACACGGTGAATGCAATCACCAAGAGACACTCCCTTACAGCTCTCACTAGACTAGAGACTCCAATCACCAAGAATGGAAGCACACAAGCATCATCTCTAGCAAGTTCTAGCCTATCTCTTGGTGTACAAGTGGTGTAAATGATGTGGAAGTGGTTGCTCAATGTCTTGAATGCTTGGTAATGTGTAGAGTAGCTCTGGGCATCAAGACTTATTAAAATGACAGGTTGAAGGGGTATAAATAGCTAGCTTCCACAAGATAGCCGTTGGAAAAGTAGGTTGACGTCACTGTTCTGCAAACACCAGATGATCCGATGTTCTCCCTTCAGTTGTCATCGGTCGAATACAAATTAGCTGAGGTCACTGTGTCAGATATGACCGTTGATCGACCGATGTTGTATACACCTTTACATCGGATAATCCGGTGACACTTGATCCAGAATGGTCCAGAAATAATGTTTACTGGAATGATTGACCGATGTATTATAATTGTACATCAAATGGTCCGGTGTTACACTTGGTCCAGGGAAATTGCTTACTGGAATGATAGACCGATGTAACACTTGCTTCATCATCGGATGATCCGGCGTATACCCATGTTTGAGGTCTTTTTCTGGTGTTGAGCCAACTCGACCGATGTAGTGTTTTCTGGATACATCGGATGATCCGGTGAGTTGATTTTGTCTGCTTCGAGTTGTTCTAAGTGATTCTTTTGGAATTTGTTCGAGTGACATCTTAGACATTGGTTTGAAATGTTCTTCTGATGACGACCAAGTCTCGAGTGCTGTCAATTTTGGTGGAATAATTTTGACATACGTGCTTTTTCTTTTAGTCTTCATGAAAATCGATTGACCTCGTAAAATAGTTTGTTGAGGGGTCTCCAATTGTATCTAATGAGCAGTAGATGATATAAATAGAGTCTCCATTAAGTGTGATGAGTGATATGAGAGACCTTGCATCCACAAACTTATTAGTGATATCCAACGGTTGTCATTAATCACCGAAACCATACCTTATGGGGGCCTAGATGCTTTCAATCTCCCCCTTTTTGGTGATTGATGACAACACAACGAGTAAAGCATAACAATAATGAAATTAAGAGTACAATACTCAAAAGGATATGCAACAAGTACAAGATCCATCACACGAAACTCGAAGGCTAAAAAACGATCAATAAAGCATGAGAGAATTAAGTGGCACACGAATACTCAAGAATAGCAAAAGAATAGCAAAGCTCCCAAATTACAAAAGCTCCCAAAATAAATACTCCCCCTACAACTAGGACTCCCCCTAGGACTATGCTATCCCTCCCCCTGGCTCTGACTCTTCTCCCCCATTGGCATCAAGACACCAAAAAGGGAAGCTGAGTGTCTAAGGATCCTGAGCACTTGGGGCGATGACGAACTGGTCGCCGTCGGGGGTGCTGTCGTCGGAGCTGCAGCCTGCTGCTGCTGAGGCTGGAGTGGAGGAGATCGGTGTTGTGGGAGCTGCTGTCGGTGCTGAGGGTGCTTGCTGAGTCTGGACTGCTGATCGCGGGGCACTGAAAACCGAAGCGGGAGTCTACTGAAAGAGTGTCGAAGCCGGCAGGGGGAGTGAATGGGTGCGCCTGGAGCAAGCAGTGGTGACATGCTGATAGTCGATATCGGCATGGTCGGCACTGGAGCTGAGACTGGTGCTAGAACAGGCGGACCTGGAGCTAGACCAGGAAGCTATGAGGGTAGGGCAATCCCGGTCTGAGTGTAGAGGTTGGTGATCAACCCCAGGATGCCCATCATGGCCTGTTGCGTCTGCTGCTACTAGTCAAGAGAACGCTGATGCATCTGGTCAATCAGTCCAGTGAGCCTGTTAGTGTCCTCTCGCCTCTCGCGGGCTATCTGACACTGCATCTCCTGCTGCTGCTGCTGCTGGGGCTCCATAAGACGCGCAGCCTGCTCAGGTCTGGCCTGCTCAGCTGCAAGTCGGTCCTGTCGCTGCTGCTCAACCATCTGCTGAAGTAGAGAGGTAAGCTTGGATGGCTGAGAGACCTGTGTCTCGGACACCGGAGGTGGGGTAGGTGGTGGTGGTGGTACAGTCGAGCCTCCGGCCTCCGCGTCGTGCTGCCTGGGTGAGGGAGGAGGTGGGAAGTACTCCTCGACACTGTCACTAGTGTCACTCTCGGATCAGATATGCTGCAGATCCCCTCCCTGAGCGTCAGCCTGTGCTAGGATCTCGTCTTCCTTTTCTAGGTCTGACCAGTCTTCCTCTGAAAGTCGAGCTCAGACCTGACGCTCAACTGGGCGGCCAAGGCGGCGGTCTCCAGAAGCTGGAGCACGGTAGTGTCCGAACCGAGTGACGCTCTCATCGGTGAGACTGTCATGCACGGCGGACCTCTCTGGAGCCAACAGGTAGAGCAGGTGACTGATCTAGTGGCCAAACACAAGCTGCCTCATCATCCCAACTCCATCTGTTATAACATCCTCCATCTCACAGATGAGGATATCCACGATGTCGAACTCCATCCCGTTCATGAAATAGAATAGGAGGGTCTGCTGGAGACTGGTGAAGCCCTCAAGGTATGCGGACCTGGGTAGAAGCGTGCAGCGCAAGGCAAGGTGCACAGTGCGTGCAGCCGGAGTGAGTAGAGCAGGTACCCTCGGCTGGTCAGGTGAGAAGGGCTGAGCAAACAGTGACCGAATCTCCTCAAAAGGTGGTGCCACACCTCCAGTGAGCGTCCTGCTTGGTGGGTTAGCATGTCCATATACTATCTCGTGTACACAGGTGTCACGGAGATCCACGCCTAGTAGTTGTCCCAAGGTCTGTCGAGTCATATGGTGATGTTGGCCCATGAACATGAAGTCAATGGATCTGGATCTGCGGCCCTCTGAAACATAGAGTGTGGCATAGAAAACTCGGACCCAATCCTCCACGTAGGCACTCCGCTGGAAAGATATCAGCTCCACTAGCCCTCTGTACGTCTCAAAGAAAGGGCGAATCTCAGTGTTGGCTGCAAGTGTGAGCTGATCCCAATCAAGGAAGTTGTGCTGGAAAAGCTTATGGGCCCGACGTCTGTAAGTCTCATACAGTGACGCCTGTATCAGGGTCCAGAAGCGGTTGTCCACAAGTGGCTCTCTGTGCTGCAGGAACCACTCCTCAAGCAGAATGCTCCATCTAAGCTTCCTGAGCTGCTTTGCCTTCAACTTCCCGTAGTCGGTCAGGCGGACACTCTCACCAACCCGAACATTGGTGTCCATCTCATAGACGGCTCTCTCGGCCGCTCTGTCCTCCCGAAGCTCAACTGCAGAAGGTCTCTATCTCGGGGCTGCAGCTGTACGACCTCCACGGGTCCTGACTGAGCGCCGACGAACAAGCGGCACCTCAGACTGCTCTGTCTCCTCTGTCTCCTTTGACTGTTGTGACTGCCTCTGTCAGGCCTCCCGGATCCTCAGGGATCCTCCTCGGCCACGCTCTCGCTCCTCAGCGGCGTGAGCGACCATCTCAGCTTGACGAGCTTGCTTCATCTCTTTCGACAACTTTTGCTTCTTAGCTGTCGGCTCCTCAATGGCCTTTCCCTTTCCTTTCTTGTCACGGGCCATCTTGAGGAGAATAGGGATGGTGACGAAGATTCGATCGCGGGCTAGGGTTGACGACGGTGAATGGCGAATGTGTGACGACGTGCGGCCAGGCGAACCCTAGCAGCGAAGAGGAGTGGCAATGGCTCGAAGAACGGTGGCACGACGGGGAGCGCGGCGGTTGGAGGGCGGCAGCGCGACGAGGAGCGCGGCGGCCGGAGGGCGGCGGTGCAGGGCGGCGGCGGTGTTGCGTGGGGCGGCGACTGAAGCGCGAGGAGTGGCGGCGCTGGTGGCGTAGAGGGCAGCGGCGCGACGCTGAGTGGGGCGGCAACGGCGGTGCTGAGGGCGGCGGCGGCTGGAGCACGAGGTCGGCGGTGGCAGGGCGAGGGGCACGGAGCAGCGGTGGCGGAGAGCGACGGGGAGCGCAGCTTCAGGGAGAGAGAAAAGAAAAAGAGAGAGAAGATGAGAGGCACGCTAAATAGGTGGGTCCCGAACCCTAGTTCGAATTTTAACATCGGATGATCCGACGTCAGATGAGAGGTGCATCGGTCGAGTGGTACAGTAAGGTTATTCCAGAGGCACCTTCAGCATCGGATGATCCGATGTGGAAACGATTAGCATCGGTTGAATTTGGTGCAACTTCAGAAATGTGAACATCGGATGCTCCGATGTTTCTCAGAATGAACGCATCGGTTGATTTGACTTCCTGTCTGAGCTGACCCTTGCACTTAAGCACAAACTGATCCGATGATGCTTCTGCCCTAAGCATCGGATAATCCGATGACTACAAAAGATCAGCAACATCCCATATATGTCCTTTGACTTAAACAAACAAAGAGAAACACAAGTCTTAGGACTTTTTGGGCAACCCCTAACCCCTCAAAAATACTTTAACGCTAGTTGCCAATAACTTGGCTAAGCCCTAAGGGAAATAGAACACCGGAAAGATCAAGGAAAAATCCAAATAAAATGTAAGGCCCATGCTTTGTGAGCTAGAGGATGAAGACTTCTATCTCTTTAAAGCATGTTCCTTTAGGCATTAACGCACCTAACACTTTGTCCTTTCCACATCATATGAGTTGAGATATTGCATTTCAAACAAGTCTCTTTCTCATGAAGTGGGTTCCCCTTTGTGACAATCTACCGTATGCAATGCCAAACAATTTCTAATGCAGAATATTAAACGTGAGTGCAAGTCTATATGGCAGACATCATGCAAGACATAAATTAAATCTATCTTGCCAAATTTGAACATTTCAAAGTCTTCTTCAGGGAGAGCCATTCTCCAAGTCTTGGGGATACCCAAAAGAACCGCTATCCCAAGCTAACCCTTGCTCTCCCCTATCCTTTGAAAGTTAGACAAGACCTATATGCGATGCATTCTTACATGACTATGGAAACTTACATGACGTTCGATGCATCTAGCACATTTAATTCACTCCTTAGTCTAGAAAAAGTTTTCTCATCAAGTGGTTTAGTGAAGATATCCGCCAATTGTTCTTCGGACCTAACACCTTGCAAGGAGATGTCTCCCTTAGCTTCATGGTCCCGCAAGAAATGATGACGAATATCAATGTGCTTAGTGCGGGAGTGTTGAACGGGGGTTTTAGCAATCTTAACCGCACTTTCATTGTCACAAAGGAGAGGCAAACAACCAAGTTTAACACCAAAGTCTAAAAGAGTTTGCTTCATACAAAGGATTTGGACACAATATGCACCGGCCGCTATATATTCCGCTTCCGCATTGGACAAAGCAACGGAGTTTTGCTTCTTGCTGGACCAAGATACTAGGGAACGTCCAAGCAAGTGGCACCCTCTGGAGGTACTCTTGCGATCCACACGGCATCTGGCAAAGTCTGAATCCGAGTAACCCAAGAGATGGAATTTAGCACCTTTGGATACCACAGGCCTACACTTGGAGTATGCTTGAGATACTGAAGTATCCTAAAGACCGCCTTTCGATGTGATTCTTTAGGTGTCGCTTGAAAGCGAGCACACAAGCATACACAAAACATGATATCGGGCCTAGATGCGGTAAGATAAAGCAATGAACCAATCATGGAATGGTAATTAGATTGGTCAACAGGTTTACCATCCTTATCCGTGTCGAGATGACAATTTGTTGCCATTTGAGTACTTTTTGAGCTACAATCTCCCATCTCAAATTTCTTCAAGAGGTCCTTGGTATATTTTTATTGATAGATGAAGGTCCCCTCTCGAAGTTGCTTGATTTGAAATCCAAGGAAGAAGTTGAGCTCTCCAATCATCGACATCTCGAATTCTCTAGACATCATTTTGCCAAACTCATGGCTACGAGCTTCGTTAGTTGAACAAAAAATAATATCATCGACATAAATTTGACAAACAAATAATTCTCCATCGATGTCTTTGGTGAAGAGTGTAGTGTTCACCCTCCCGATCTTGAATCCTTGCATGATCAAGAAATCTCGTAGTCGTTCATACCACGCTCTAGGTGCTTGCTTGAGCCCGTAGAGCGCCTTGTGCAACCTATACACATGATTAAGATTCCTCGGATCTTCGAACCCGGGAGATTGTTCAACATAAACAAGCTCGTTAATGTAACCATTAAGAAAGGCACTTTTCACATCCATTTGATAAAGTTTTATATTGTGATGTGATGCAAAAGCAAGAAATATACGGATGGCTTCTAGTCGAGCGACCAGAGCAAATGTTTCTCCAAAGTCTAGTCCTTCAACTTGCGAGAAACCCTTGGCCACAAGTCTCGCCTTGTTGCGGATTACAACACTGTTCTCGTCTTGTTTGTTGCGGTACACCCACTTTGTCCTGATGACGTTCTTGTCCTTGGGTCGCTCCTCCAACACCCAAACTTCATTGCAGATGAAGTTGTGGAGTTCTTCTCGTATGGCCATTACCCAATTTGGATCTTGGAGTGCTTTCTCAATGTGAGTGGGTTCTACACATGAAACAAACGAGTAGTGCTCACAAAACGTAGCGAAATGGCAAGAACGTGTACTTACTTCCCTTGACGGACTTCCGATAATTTGATCAATCGGATGCGCCTTGGAGATGTGTCCATGCCTCATGAGTGGTTGTGAAGCACTTGGTGGTGGTGATGCGTGTTGCTCTTCTTGTGGTTGTACTTGATCATGGACTTGTTCTTCTTCTTGATGTTGTGTGGCTTGTGAATCTTGTGTCGGCAATGGATCATCTTTTTTCTTCTTCGTCAACTTGGGGTGCCATAGATGTGTTGATGTTGGAACTTGAAGCTCCCCCTTGATCATGGCTCTCCTCAACTTTAGGCTTGATGTCTCCAATAGTCATGTTCTTCATAGCTTCTCGTAGAGGCTCATCATCTATTTCATCATGACCAAAACTCTCCTCTTGGGAGCCATTAGTTTCATCAAACTCAAAATCACAACTTTCCTCAAATAAACCGGAGGTTTGGTTGAATACTCGGTATGCTTTTGAGTTTTACGCATAACCAAGAAAGATACCAACATCACATCTTCTTTCAAAATTACCGAGCCTTTTCTTGCGGTAGATGTAACACTTGCACCCGAAGACTCGGAAATAGGAGATGTTGTGCTTTCTCCCAATGAGGAGTTCGTACGGGGTCTTTTGTAGTACTCGATGTAGATACACCCGATTCGCGGTATGACACGCCGTGTTGATTGCTTCAGCCCAAAACTTCTCGGACGTGCCATAGTCATCAAGCATTACTCGTGCAAGAGTGATAAGAGCCTTGTTCTTCCTTTCAACAACACCATTTTGTTGAGGAGTGTATGTGGCTGAAAATTCATGTTTCACGTCTTCACGATCACATCACTCCCCAATGTTGTAGTTCTTGAATTCGGTGTCGTTGTCACTCCGGACCTTGATGATGGGAAGTTGAAATTCCCTTTGAGCACGTTTAGCGAAGGTCTTGAACACTTCCGGAGTTTCACTCTTGTCACCTAGAAACAATGTCCAAGCATAGCAAGAGTAGTCATCAACTATAACAAGACAATAGAGATTAACACCAAGACTTTGATATGTGGACGGTCCGAAGAGGTCCATGTGGAGCAACTCAAGTGGCTTGGAGGTTGACACCATTGTCTTCATCGGGTGGTGTGAAACAAGTTGTTTCCCGGCTTGACAAGTGCTACAAAGCTTGTTCTTCTCAAATGTGACATCCTTCACGCCAGTCACTATCCCGAGCTTGAATGACTTCTTGGGCTTGCTCATTCCAATGTGAGCGATGCATCGGTGTCATAGCCAACCCAAACTCGTCTTGGTGAAAAGATAAGTGGTCAAGCTAGCATCTTTGTTGGAGAATTTCTACTAAGTAGAGATGTCCATGCCGAAACCCTTTGAAGACTAGTTCTTTGCTTGTTTCACTAGTCACAACGACATCATTCTTGCCAAAGGTGCACGTTAGTACAAGATCACACAATTGTGCAATAGAAAGCAAATTGAAACTAAGTGACTTAACATACAACACATTGGAAATAGATAAATCATGTGAAATTGCAATCTTACCCAACCCAATTACCTTCCCCTTAGAATTATCACTAAAGGTGACTTGTTCATGATTATCGGGGTTCTCTATGGTGGTGAACATACCATCATTGCCGGTCATGTGTTGAGTGCACCCGCTATCGAGTACCCAATGCTTTCCTCTGGCTTTGTAGTTCACCTACACACATGAATTCAATTTTTATTTTAGGCACCCAAGCTAACTTAGGTCCTTGTATGTGTGATACAAGTGTTTTGGGACCCAAAGTTGATTGGGAAGCTTCCCCTTCATGCCCTTCATGTCCTTGCCAATGAACCTTGCCTTCACCTTGCCATATACTTTACTCAAAAAATAATAGTGATCATCAAAGGTAGACTTGTAGTTAGTAGGCAATTTTGGAGAAGGCCGGTTAGGAAGAGGACACTCCCTTGTATGGTGACCGGTGACCTCGCAATGTTGGCAATAAGAACCAACTTCCTTGATAAAGCTCGTTTTAAGCTCCAGTGAGGGCACCTTTCCTTTGTTAGACACCGGGAAGGATCCAAGTCCTCTCTTGTTGAAGGCATTTGCTTGTTGGAAGAGGATTTCTTTGTGCTTGACTTATCCCTTAGATAGTCTTGCCACACTAGTGCGGAGACTTTCAATTTCATCCAACAAATCATTCTCCCTAGCATTCTCTTTCAAAGGCAAAGACTTATGCAAGACATTAGTGGCATGAGAAACAATAGATGCCTTATCATTAAGGGTTTATTTCTTTATAGTTTTCAATTCTTGATCAAGGACTTCATAAGCAAGGTTAAGTACTTGATGCTCTTGGATTAACTCATTGTGCTTTCCCAAGAGTGCTTGGTGTGCTACGTCAAGCTCATGATGATCTAGCTTGATTTGAGCCTTATCCTCCTCAACTTGCTTGACATGAGATTTGTGCGTGTCATGCTGCTTAAGTATGCTTTCATACTTTTCAAGCAAATCGAGGTTAGCACTCTCGAGCTTAGCACGGGCTTCTTCAATAGCCTTGACCTTACTCTTTTCCCTTTTAATGATAGTGTGGTATTCATTTATCAATGAAGCTAAGTCATCGGGGGAAAGCTCATCATCGCTAGAGTCATCACATATCTTGGTGCTACCTTTTGCCATGAGGCACATGAGAGGTGGACGAAGAGATGAATCATCATTGTTGGCAATGGCAAGGCCGACCAAGCTCTCTTCTTCAACTTCACTCTCTTCATCACTAGATTCTTCGTCGGTGATCCATTCATTTGCCTCACACATGAACACCTTTTGTGGACCTTTTCTCTTCTTTGTAAAGAGTTTTGCCTTTTTGTCTTTGTCATGCTTCTTCTTCCCAAGGAATCTTGGCTTAGGCTTGACCTCTTCTTCATCATCCTCACTATCCTCAAGCTTGCGATGCTTGCCCTTGTGGTTCTCTCTTCTTTTGTCCGTTTTTGGACAATCATAGGAGATGTGGCCTTGATCACCACAATTATAGCAAGTCTTGTTGTCATCTTTTCTTGGTAGAATTGCTTTATTTTTGGAATCAAAGGTGTATCCCTTCTTGGCAATCTTGGAGTTCAAGCGGGAGAATTTTCTCATCATCAATGCAAGCTCATCATCGTCATCTTCACTTGATGCTTGCTCTTCTTCACTTGAGCTAGGCTCGACCGCTTTCTTTTTCTTGAGATTCGTTCTCTTGGTGGAAGCCTTTAGAACAATTGTCTTTGAAGATGATTCCTCCATCATCCCAAGCACACTCATCTCATGAGCGTGAATCTCTCCAATAAGTTCCAAAACTTCAATGTGATCAAGAGGTTCCTTTTGAAGCATGGAGTTGATGATGTTGTACTTTGGCTTAGGAAGGAGCATAAGAATCTTGCCGTTTATGAGTCCCTTGCCAAGAGAAGCAATATCAAGAGCATTAATTTCCTCAATAAGAACATTCAAGCGAAAAACATTTCATTGACATTTTCATGAGGTAACATTTTGAACTCATCATATTTGGCCTTAAGCATGTGATACTTTAGTTCTTTAACACGAGAAGAACCCTCATGAATTTCAATCAAGCAAGCCCAAATTTCACAAGCCTTTTCTTTGCTAACAATCTTAGCAAACACATCTTGACTAATGCATTCGTAAATAAAATTTCTAGCCTTGGCATCCCACTTGATTTAATCATCTATATAGTTATGCTCACCAAACCCCGCATGGGTCGCTTCCCGTACCTCTGGAGCAATAGTCTCTAGATAAGCACACATACGTGCTTTCCAATAGGCAAAGTTCTTGCCCTCGAAGATGGGAACCGGACCCCCAATCTTGGCCATTTTATCTCTCTAGCGGTGAAGCTAGAATGATCCAATGAGCAACAAAGCTCTGATACTAATTGTAAGGATCGAATGCCCAAGAGGGGAGGGGGTGAATTGGGCTTATTTTCAAAATATAAAGCAATAAGAACTTAACTACTAAAATTCCAATTTCCTATGCAAACAACCTATGCATTCAAGTGAATAATAAGTTTGCGGTATATGAAATGCATAAGTGTAACGGGAAAGGAAGAGTGAGCAAACTCCCGACGAGACACGAGGACACAGTGATTTATCCCGTGGTTCGGCAAGATCGACCTTCCTACTTCCACGTTGTGGCACCCACCAAAGGGTATAGCCACTCCCAAGTCAGTGAGACCAAGGATCTTCACTAAAAGTCTCCGTTCGCCATCTCCGGCAAGGTGGAGCTTAAGCCTTGTACAATTTTGATCTTTCAGACTTCCACAACCGACTTGGCAAGCTCCAGAAGGATCTCTTCAATCACCGACTGTTACACGGTGAATATAATCACCAAGAGATACTCCCTTACAGCTCTCACTAGACTAGAGACTCCAATCACCAAGAATGGAAGCACACAAACATCATCTCTAGCAAGTTCTAGCCTATCTATTGGTGTACAAGTGGTGTAAATGATGTGGAAGTGGTTGCTCAACGTCTTGAATGTTTGGTAATGTGTAGAGTAGCTCTAGGCATCAAGACTTATCAAAATGACTGGTTGAAGGGGTATAAATAGCCAGCTTCCACGAGATAGCCGTTAGAAAAGTAGGCTGACGTCACCGTTCTGCAAACACCGGATGATCCGATGTTCTCCCTTCAGTTGTCATCGGTCGAATACAAATTAGTTGAGGTCACTGTGTCAGATATGACCGTTGATCGGCTGATGTTGTATACACCTGTACATCGGATAATTCGGTAACACTTGATCCAGAATGGTCCAGAAATAATGCTTAATGGAATGATTGACCGATGTGTTATAATTGTACATCGGATGGTTCGATGTTACACTTGGTCTAGAAAAATTGCTTACTGGAATGATAGACTGATGTAACACTTGCTTCATTATCGGACGACCCGGTGTATATCCAAGTGAGGTCTTTTTCTGCTGTTGAGCCAACTCGACTGATGTAGTGTTTTCTGGATACATCGGATGATCCAGTGAGTTGATTTTATCTGCTTCGAGTTGTTCTAAGTGATTCTTTTGGGATTTGTTCGAGTGACCTTTTAGACATTGGTTTGAAATGTTCTTCTGATGACGACCAAGTCACCAGCGCTTTCAATTTTGGTGGAATAATTTTGACATATGTGCTTTTTCTTTTAGTCTTTATGAAAATCGATTGACCTCGTAAAATAGTTTGTTGAGGGGTCTCCAATTGTATCCAATGAACAGTAGATGATATAAATATAAAGTCCATTAAGTGTGATGAGTGATATGAGAGGCCTTGCATCCACAAAATTATTAGTGATATCCAACGGTTGTCATTAATCACCGAAACCATACCTTTTGGGGGCCTAGATGCTTTCAGAGGGGGTGTTGGACTGTATTGTGTGAGTATATTGGGCTAGACCCATGTAACTAGTCCATGGAGACTCTATATGTACCTTAGACTGTCAATCAATGAAACTCTAATCCCAATATCTTCTAGTTATTATAACTCTGAAAGAGAAAAAGATATGTCAAATTGTATGTAAGAGTGCAACAAGTGGCGGATCCAGCGACTAGTTACAGGAGCCATTTTATTTTGAGGTGGACAAAAGCCAAAATTTTGGCATGACTAACTTTCAGTAAAAATAGCCTGTTTGGTTGACTACTTGGCTTGTGGATGAGGACCATAATTTTGTTTCTTTTTCCTCAAAATTAGAACAACGCTTTTTTTTTCGTTCACTCAACAACCCAGTCTCGTGGCGTCCAAGAGTTCTACAAGAGGCAAGCGTGCGCACGTAGCATATCATCAGATTGTCACCAATTCCATCCGACTCCACATCCCTTTCCTTCTTCCTCCTGCCTCGCGCCCTCTCCTGCGTTGGGTTCCTACTCACCAACCAAACTGCTACCGGCTCCCCGAGCATAAATAACCTCACCCCTCCACCCTCTTTCCATGCACTCCCGTTTCCGCTTCCCGGCGCAGTAAACAAGTCGGTGGCGGCGGAGCATCCAGGTGGTGGCGGCATTGCCGAGTTTTTTTCGTGATTCTTGCGGTTCTTGGGCTCCACATTCTTTGGCTAATCTTTTCTCTTTCGTTTCTTGGGTTTGTTTTGTGACAGTTTGGTTCAGTTCAGTTCTTTCTTGGTGTCGCATCGAGGGGTGGAGTCGATGGGTATCTTATCGCTCATCACAGGCAAGGCGGGCGCCAGCGGGTTCGGGTCCTCGTCCACGGCGGAGCAGGTCACCGACGGCGTCGACGCCAGCCGCCTCACCGTCGTTGTTACAGGTAATCCGTGAACCAACCTGAGGATTCTCCAAGAAAGTTGTAGTTTTGTAACGATTCGACCAATGGTGGTGATAACTAGCCGTGTCTCGCATTGTTGAATCTGTGTGACTGGTAACGTTTCCTGCTCTGATGTTCTTGAATGGACAGCTTGAGGTCCTTGATGTTTCCCTTTTTTGGTGTCGGATGGGACCGTTCTCTGTTAAATTTTGTGCTGTGCCACTTGTACGCCCTGATTTAATTGCTGGTTTGTGTGTTATTGTCATTGGTTTAACCGGTACTTATAGTTGAGATGTACTTGCTTGTGCAGCCTTGTCACTGAAATCTTGCTTCCGCAACAATTGTTTGTTGAAAGCGCGACATGATTGTGCCCTGCTTGATGCTACAAGTTGCTTAGATCTCTGCAGATGTTTTGAACTTGTTCTTGAAAGTACCATGCTTTTCAGTCACCATGGTGATGCAAAGCTGGTAACCGTTTCTTGGTTAGATTTGTGCTGCAATTGCAGCGACCATCTTGTTTTTTCCTTTTATCATTTTTTTGCTAAAAAGTTAGTATTTGTTTAGGTGAATTAACTAGAAAAAGGTGGGTTTAGAGTTGGGTTTATAACCAACTGTGGTATCTTTGTACTAATTCAGTGGTGCATACTTTCTCCTGAATTCTGACTACCAACTAATATTTCTTTATTACTACGAGCCATACCTTATAGGGTATTAGTATTACTCAATCATGTTGGTTACTTCAATATTAAACTGTGCAAGTAAGGAAAGGCTTCCACGTATCAGTCTTCAAAGATGATACATTCCGATTACAGTTCTCTAGTCAACATTATTAATTCAACTTCTAACTTTTTGGGTAACATACAATATTTTAGTGATTTTATTTATTATTTTCCTGCCGCTGAGAAGTTAGATATTTCCTCTTTTTTGTGTGGCAAAGGAGAGAGTTGATCCATAGTGTCGTCCATGACATCTATTAATATGTGGCAATGAATCTGTTGTTTATATTGTTGTCTGTTACTACAAACACCAACTGAAACTGTACATGCTTTTGTTATGGTCCATTTCTTCATCATTGTAAAACACATATTGCCTCGAAACTGAAATACTCACTCTGTTCTTATATATATATATATATATATATATATATATATATATATATATATATATATATATATATATATGTCATTTAGAACAATTATAGTTCAATTTGAAAAGTTAGCTGTTCTAAAATCACATATTTAAGAATGGTAGTGGTAGGTTCTTGATTTCCTGAGTGTTGGACTGTGTTGAGTTATGTGTTTGGGCCTAGCCTGTATACCGGCCCATCTATGTATCTATAAATATGTACCTAGATCTATGGTTAATTAAGCATTCATTCTAGCTTTCTATCATAGTATCATTAGCCAAACCCTAATCCCCACCACCCTAACCCTAGCCGCCGACCCCCCCCCCCCCCCCCCCCCCATGGCCAGCGCCCCCTCCCCTGGCCGCCGGCGCCCCCCCCCCCCCCCTCCGCCGCCGCCGGCACCCCCCTCCTGGCCGCCGCCGGGGCCGCCCCTCCCCTGGCTGCCCGCCGCCAGCGCCCCCCCCCCCTGGCCGCCGCCGCCGGCACCCCCCTCCTGGCCGCCGTCGGGGCCGCCCCTCCCATGGCCGCCGCCGCCGGCGCCCCTCCCCCTGGCCGCCGCCCGCCGGCACCCCCCTCCTAGCCGACGGCGCGCCCCTGGCCCAGCCGCCGCCGGCCTCCCCCTTCCCTGGCGCCGGCGCGCCCCTGACCCAGCCGCCGCCGGCCGCCTTCTTCCCCTGGGCCGGCGCGCCCCTGGCCCAGCCGCCGCCGGTTGCTCCTCCCTCCCTGGTCGGCGCGCCTCTGACTGGCGCATCTCTGGCCGGCGCCGCCTCCTCCCTGGTCGCCGCTCCTCTCGCCGGCGCCGCTCCGTCCCTGGCCGGCTCCCTCCCCTGCGCCGGTGCACCTGCCACTGGTCCCGCAGCGGGCGCGCCCCTCATCGACATGACCCGACCTGCGTACGGCGCTGCGACTGGTCCCGCCGCCGGCAGCCCACTTGCCGGCCCCACTGCCGTCTCCTTCATGACGGGCTCCGGATCTGCTGTTGGCACTGCTACTGCTCCTCGTGCGGCCACTGATCCTCTCTACAGCGTCGCCAGCACCACCACGACGGCCGTGGACACCTTCGGTGTCTTCGCGGCTCTGGCTGCCTCTCGCGATCGCGAGCGGGCACTCGCTCTTGCCTTAGAGCAGGAGCGCGCCTCGGCGGCTGCTCTTTCGCACAGATCCAGGAGAGCGCTCACCGACCGCCGGGCGCGACGTACGAGCCCACCTCGGACACCAGTGTGCACTCCGCATACTCGGTGTCGCTCACCGCCGCCCTACACGCCCAGGCGGCTGGAGTTCAGAACATTCGGACACTAGTGCCGACTGTTCTGAGTTGTACCTCCACCACCTACGCCCGCTGGCGTAACGAGTTCCTCCTCACGTTACGGCGGGTACCAGCTTGCGGACCACGTCCAGCAGGACGACGCCCCATGGGATGACTCTTGGATCAACATGGACAGCCTGGTCCTTGCCTGGATCCTTGGCACTCTCGCCGATGATCTGTACAAGCTTGTCGGACAGCGCGGTGGGGGGACCGCACGCCGGGCTTGGCAGATACTGGAGCACCACTTCTTGGGGAACCGTGCGACTCGGGCTCTTCACATTAACGCACGGTTCCAGACTATAGTGCAGGGTGACCGCTCCATCTCGGCCTACTGTGGAGAGATGAAGGGCATGGCTAACTCCTTGCGCGACCTTGGCGAGCGGGTCGCTGATAGCACTATAGTACTTCGGGTCCTTCACGGCCTGAACGAGCGCTTCAGCCATCTTCGCTTCTGGCTTCTCTGTATGGAGCCGCCACCGACCTTCGAGAAGGTCTGGTCTGATCTCGAGCTTGAGGAGATCACGACTGGTGGATCTGCTACCTCTGGGTCTGCCATAGCCTTCTATGGCTCTGGGCAGCCCTCACGCCCACCGTCTTTGGGGGACCACTACCGTGACCACCTACTCCACCTACCGCTCCGGGTGCCTCTGCTGGCTCTGGGGGTGGTACTCGTCGACGTCGCGGCGGAAGGCGCACAGGACGAGGTGCTGGCGGCAGTCCTACGTCCACTGCTCCTACTGGTAGTGGTACTGGTGGCACTGGCCAGGGAGGTGCGCCCTGGCCCACACCGTACAACCCGTGGACTGGCCAGATCTCTATGTGGCCTGGACCGTCTCCGGGTCTTCTTGGGGCGCCACCGACTTCCTCCACTCCGCGCCAGCCACGTCCTCAGGCGGCGTACGTAGCCCATCCGGGCTATGGTGGACCTGGTCGCCCTACGGCTGGATCGCCAACTCCAGCCTACGGCGGTGCTTCCTACCCCGCTGGGTACTCGGAGCCACCAGCACCTCTCCAGGAGCCGCCCATGGGGTGGGACCGTCAGGACTTGGCGTCTTCCTTCTGCACCATGCACCTTACATCGCCGACTACTGATTGGGTGGCTGATTCTGGCGCCTCCTACCACACCACCCCAGATGCTGGTATTCTCTCTTCTACCCACCCACCTCATCCCTCGTTTCCTTCATCGATCGTTGTTGGCAATGGATCCGTTCTTCCAGTCACCTCAGTAGGTGACTCAGTTTCTCCGGGTTCATTCCATCTTAATAATGTTCTCGTTGCTCCAGACATTATTTAAAATTTGCTTTCCATTCGTCGTTTCACCACTGATAATAATATTTCTGTTGAGTTTGATCCTTTTGGTTTGTCTGTGAAGGATCTTTCCACCCGGCGTCTTCTTCTTCGATGTGATAGTCCGGGGCCCCTGTACACTCTTCGACTTCTTTCTTCGCTGCGTCTTCGTCTTTTGCTCTGGCTACGACAGCTTCGTCCGCTACTTGGCACCGTCGGCTTGGTCACCCTGGCGCTGATGCTATGTCGAAGTTGTCTAGTAGTTCAGTTATATCGTGTACTAGGGGCACACATGAGTCATTGTGTCACGCTTGTCAGCTTGGTCGCCATGTTCAGCTTCCCTTTCCCACTTCTGTGTCTCATGTGCAACATATTTTTGATCTTATCCATTGCGATTTGTGGACATCTCCTGTTATCAGTGTCTCGGGTTTTAAATATTATTTGGTGGTACTTGATGATTTCTCACATTTCTCTTGGACTTTTCCCTTACGTCTGAAATCTGAGACATTTGATACTCTCTCTCACTTCTTCACTTGGGTTTCCACACAGTTTGGGCGTACTGTTCGTGTTCTCCAGTGTGACAACGGACGAGAGTTTGACAACTCGCGACTCCGTGACTTTCTTCTTACACATGGCACACAGCTACGCATGTCTTGCCCATACACATCCCCTCAGAATGGCAAGGCTGAGCGCATGCTTCGCACCACTAATGATGTCATGCGTTCCTTGATGTTTCAGGCATCTATCCCCGCTCGATACTGGGTTGAGGCACTTCACACTGCCACCTTCCTCCTTAATCGCCTTCCTACCAAGGCAATTCGAGCACCGACTCCTTTCTTTGCCCTGTATGGCACTACCCCTCTCTACGACCACCTCCGTGTCTTCGGGTGCGCCTGCTACCCTAATCTTTCTGCCACTGCTCCACATAAGCTTGCGCTCCGCTCTACTAGGTGTGTCTTTCTTGGGTACTCCCTTGAGCATAAGGGATACTAGTGCCTCGACCTCTCTACCCACCGCATTTTGATCTCTCGGCACGTCGTCTTCGACGAGTCATCCTTCCCCTTTTCTTCCTCCACCTCTGGTTCAGCTGCAGAGCTGGACTCTCTTTTTTCTACTGACACCGAGGCTGCTCCACCACAGCTTCCTTGGCCTTTTTTTGCAGGTACATCACCCACCAGCTCCCAGGTGGCTCCCACGACGTCGCCAGCTGCACCTTATGCAGCACCGACACCTGTGGTGACTCCGGCTGTGCCTCCTACAGCCACGACACGGCAGTTCACTGACCCTGCTCTCGTCTACCAGCGACGAGTGCGGGTTGGTGCTCAGGCTCCGTAGACCCTGGGGACGAGTGCCGCACCACGCGTGGCACCGACGTCTCCTGCTGCGCCACGCGCGGCCCTGGCGTCTCCGACCTCGCCTCCTGCACCACACGAGGCCCCGGCGCCTCCTACAGCTGCGCCACGCGCGGCAATGGTGTCTCCGACCTCGACTCCTGCGCCACACGAGGTCCCGACGTCTCCTACGGCTGCGCTACGCGCGGCCCCAACGTCTCCAGCCTCGACTCCTGCGCCACACGAGGCCTCGGCGACCCCTACAGCTGCGCCACGCGCGGCCTCGGCGTCTCCGGCCTCGACTCCCGCGCCGTGCGGGGACCCGACGACTACTCCGGCTCCCGCGTCCCCCGCTGCGCCACGCGCGGCCCCTGTTCCACGGTTCGCCGACCCTGCTCTTGTCTACCAGCGACGAGAGCGGGTTGGTGCCTCTACGCCTGCGCGTCCAGAGCCCTCGGTGTACCACCCACCGTTGCTCCACCGGAACCCAGGACACGTTCACCCGATGGTGACTAGACGTGCCGCTGGGGTTCTCCGGCCTCTTGAGAGGTTCTCCGGAGTGGTACTCTCTTCGACGACACCGACATCATCCACTTCCTCTTCGGTATCGCCTATACCGACCTTCGTCCGTAGCGCCCTCGCTGACCCTCACTGGCGCCGCGCTATGGAGGAGGAGTATGCGGCCCTACTTGCCAACCGGACATGGGACCTTGTTCCCCGTCCTTCCCGTGGTAACGTTGTCACAGGCAAGTGGGTTTTCACGCATAAGAGGAAGGCGGATGGCTCCCTGGAGAGATATAAGGCTCGTTGGGTACTTCGGGGCTTCACTCAACGCCCTGGAGTGGACTACGACGAGACCTTCAGTCCGGTGGTTAAGCCAGCGACAGTACGGACTGTTCTGTCGTTGGCTCTCTCGCGTTCTTGGCCTGTCCACCAGCTGGACGTCAAAAACGCGTTCCTTCACGGGACGCTGACAGAGACGGTGTACTGCAGTCAGCCGACAGGGTTCGTTGATTCAGCCCGTCCAGACTTGGTCTGCCGGCTGAACAAGTCTCTATACGGGCTGAAGCAGGCGCCTCGGGCTTGGTACAGCCGGTTCGCCTCCTTCCTGGCCTCGCTTGGCTTCGTCGAGGCCAAGTCGGACACCTCGCTCTTCGTTTATAGGCATGAGGGTGACACTGTCTACCTCCTCCTGTACGTGGACGATATTGTCCTCACGGCGTCCAGCCCGGCTCTTCTTCAGCGCATGATCTCCGCCCTGCAGCGCGAGTTCGCGATGAAGGACCTCGGCCAGCTCCACCACTTCCTGGGCGTTGCGGTCGAGCACCGTCCGGACGCTATGTTCCTCCACCAGCGCCATTACTGCCTGGATATCCTCAAGCGAGCGGGCATGGCTGATTGCAAGCCGTGCTCCACTCCCGTGGACACCCAGGCGAAGCTGGCTTCGGCCGACGGCGCCTCGGTCGCCGACCCCACCTCTTACAGTAGTCTTGCAGGTGCCCTGCAATATCTCACCTTCACCAGGCCGGACATCTCATATGCGGTTCAGCAGGTGTGTCTCCACATGCATGATCCGCGGGAGACGCATCTCACGGCGATGAAGTGGATTCTTCGGTGCCTGCGCGGCTCCCTCGACTATGGCCTTCTACTTCGACGTGACTCGCCTTCTGAGTTGGTGGTTACACCGACGATGACTGGGTGGGGTGCCCTGATACCCGTCGTTCCACCTCTGGCTACGCCGTCTTCCTGGGGGGGGGGGGATCTTGTCTCCTGGTCCTCGAAGCGGCAACCCGTGGTTTCTCGCTCCAGTGCTGATGCGGAGTACAGCGCCGTGGCTAACGGCGTAGCAGAGGCGTCTTGGCTCCAGCAGTTACTTCAGGAGCTCCACTCCCCTGTCGCCCGGAGCACGTTGGTCTACTGTGATAATGTCAGCGCCGTTTACCTCTCCACCAACCCCGTCCAGCACCAGCGCACGAAAAATGTAGAGATTGATCTTCACTTTGTTCGTGAGCGGGTTGCACGCGGTGAGGTTCGAGTTCTCCACGTGCCGACGACGTCACAGTTTGCCGACATCTTCACAAAGGGACTACCGTCGACTTTGTTTTCTGAGTTTCGGTCCAGTCTCAACATCTGTTGTGGCTAGATGTTGGGACTGCGGGGGGGGGGGGGGGGGGGGGGGAGTGTTGGACTGTGTTGAGTTATGTGTTTGGGCCTAGCCTGTATACCGGCCCATCTATGTATCTATAAATATGTACCTAGACCTATGGTTAATTAAGCATTCATTCTAGCCTTCTATCACTGAGTTCATTTACAAAGAGAACATGGCGAAAACTTCGATGCTGTGGTAGTTGCACTAAATGAAACACCTTGTCTCTGTATCATTATCTTGAGGAGACCTTCATTTATGAATTGGTAGATACTTCAATCCTTCAATCTCTCCTTTTCGTAACAGATAAATCTCACTGTAATGTTGTCCCATATCACTCTAGGCCTACTGCATGTGTAACCAGGACTACAACGGCAGGATCTTTTCAGTTAGCTGGCTATCATCTTCTATCATTTTCATTTCTATTTTTGGACCTTAAGTGTTCGCTTGAACTTCACAGAAGTTAGAAATTTTGTCTCTTTTCTTCTGGTTGGTTGTTAAATTTACATTTATTGAGAGTCAAACTCAGTCTGGTTCAAATTCAACTGTACGTGAAAAATGTCCCTAAAACTTTATGACTTTAGGCTAATGTGCTGAGTTTAAAACAAAAAAAAGGGTAAATGCATATATATCCATGATGAGCATTCAACTTGCATTTTGTAATGAAACATTGAAACTTTGAATGGTAGTAGTCATGTATGGATTATGAGACCAGGGACGTCGGCCTGGTGGTCTTGGGTGCGGTCTTGCCCCCGGGCGGTGGGGGTTCGATCCCCCACCTCCGCAGCTTGCCCTTTGGGCACAATTTGTGGAAATTTAAAGATCCTCTCGCTAGCAACTGTGTTGACTTGGCATCCGGTGTCCGGGCTTGGGCTGGTTTGGGCTCTCCTACCAGGGGTAGTTGCAGTAGTCGCCAGACATGGTCTACGGTGTCCCCAAACCAAGTAGGTGCACGATCTGCTCGGGTTCGGGGGTTTGAGTCCTTCTTAGATACGTAATGCTGTAAGGGTGGTCTTACTCCGGCGATCGAAAAAAAATATGGATTATGAAAGCTTCGATGGGAGGTTTTTTTCTGGCTTTATCATTTAGCACGTTGCATCATTTCAGAAGTTCTCAGTAAAGGGTATCTGATTGCTAGAAGGTTCCAAGTCCAGATCATGTATGTTGCATTGAGAGAATTATTCTTAATGCAGTCTTCTAACCTAATTTGTTTGGTTGTTGTTTTGTCATTTTGTCTATATTTGCATTGTTTGTATTTGTATGCATTGCTTATGGCACCTTACTAAGTGGTCCTGTTGGATGAGCAGTCCAAAATCTTGTAGCAACACTTAGAGGAATTTTTTTTTTGTTCACGTGCTTAGAATGATTTTTCGAGCTCTAGGGAGTTAGTAATGCTGCTAACACATTTGTAACTATTCCATTCGTATGCAGTTTTCACCTTCCATAATTTTATTCAAGAAAACTTGAAATAATCGCAACAAACACTTCTTTTGCATTATATTATTGTGTTATTACAGTGCTAGTTTTATTAAATGTTTTAGTCCTGACATCTTCCAGGAGGAGCTAGTGGCATTGGTCTGGAGACCTCAAGAGTCTTTGCCCTGAGAGGAGCCCATGTCATCATTGCCGCCAGAAACACAGAGGCTGCATCAGAAGCAAGAAAGACGATCATGGAGACAAACCGAAAAGCTCATATTGATGTTTTGAAGCTTGACCTGAGCTCTCTCAAGTCTGTCAGGGCTTTCGCCGACCAGTTCAAGTCAATGAATCTTCCTCTGAACATTTTGATGTAACCACCTTCATATTTCATATACTTTCCTTTCTTCGATATCTTAAATTGCCTGCACACTAGTTAAATTTCTTTTCATCTTAGGTATATATCACTTTCAAGTCTATTTTGGCGCTTTTCTCTTGCCTAAGCTATGCTAAATCAAGTTCTGGAATCCTTTCTGTTCTGCAGAAACAATGCAGGCGTGATGTTCTGCCCTTTTCAACTGTCAGGGGATGGAGTTGAGATGCAATTTGCTACGAATCATCTTGGTATTCCTGCTCTGCCAACATGTATTACTTTACTTAAATCCTTGTTTGTTCCTGACAGTGGTTTGATCAGGGCACTTTCTGCTTACCAACCTTCTCCTTGATAATATGAAAGCCACTGCTAAGTCTACTGGCATTGAGGGCCGGATTGTGAACTTGTCATCTGTTGCCCACTTTCATACATATCCGAAGGGAATTCAATTTGATAAGATCAACGACAAGAAAGTGTATGTGTTATCTATTGGTTCTTCAGGGCCGATGTTATGTTGATTGAACTTCAAGTAATGGTCTTTTATTTTCAGATACAACGATAAAATGGCTTACGGACAATCTAAACTGGCAAACTTACTGCATGCGAAAGAGCTCTCTAGACGGCTTAAGGTATTATTTTGTTCTCTAATGTTTGCCCTTTCTTCATCCTTTTACAAGGATAAAAATCTGAAGACAAACATTTCCAATCAGTCATGATGATTTGCCTGCTGCACTACTATGAGCTATGACAAGTTAATCATAAATATTGTATAGGATCCAGCTCCCTTTGACTTGATCTCTATCATCATTTAATTTCTTCTTATTTCACATTCAGAAAACATTTTCATGAATGTGCTATATGTTTAGTTGTAATTGTCAACTGATGGGCACTGATTGAAACTCTCAAATCTACTCCTGGTCATTTAATCTTGTGTCGTCCATTAAGTATTTCATGCTGCTGTATCATTACTTTTATATGCTATTGAAACAGGAAGAAGGATCAAACATCACAGTTAATAGCGTGCATCCTGGATTGATCATGACCAATCTAATGAGGCACTCCTTTGTTCTCATGAGTATGCTCTCATGCCTTTGTCCCCACATATAATCTGATGTTCTCAGGTATTAGCTATCAGCTCATGTCTTTCCTCAATCTCTGAAACACACTGTTTTCATGTGCAGAGGCGATTCAAGTTGTCACTTACATTCTGTGGAAGAATGTACCTCAGGTTTGAAACCAAAATTTTGCTATTCTTGTTTCTGTGAAGTCCTTCCCCTCCAAAGTTTGTCGCTTGTTAGTTTATTTTTCAACTAACAAGTGACACATTTTTGAGGACCGAGGGAGTAATTAACAAGAACGGTTGAAACTATATCTGAAAACAAACCACGAAAATTGTTGCAGCGCTCAAGTATTGGATATGGTACCGTTTTACTATTTCTGTCCTGAAATCAAAGTTTTATATTTTCAGGGAGCAGCAACTACCTGTTATGTAGGGCTGAACCCGCAAGTCAGGGGAGTGACAGGAAAATACTTTGCTGACTGCAACGTGGAGAAGACAAGCAAACTGGCAAGAAGTGAGGAGCTGGCAAAGCAACTCTGGGACTTCAGCGAAGAGCTGATCAAGTCGGCAAAATGAGAATCTGAAAGCTGGATCAGAAAAAGTTCTGATTCTGCTTGGCATATTGTCTTTAGCAAATATGTAGCAGTGGTGTTAGGAACCTTTCTGTGTGATGTACTAAAAATGTTTGCAAATAATTCTCCTTGCTTCTGTAGAACCTGGCAAATACCAACATGTACTCATGTTAGTATCTGTTCCATATGTGCATTTCAGTCCTGGATTGAAACGATCTTGTTCTGAAAACAACCCTGCTTGAGGATATGCCTGCCTGATTCACTGTTTATCGTCTTTCAGTGTCTGAATTTTGATGCTTCATTCTAAACAACATTTGTCTCTACTTTGTTGCGAGGAAGAAACATGAGTTTATTTTATCTGACCAGCATCATGGACTCACATCCTACACTAACTCCATGGTGTCTGCCGCCGACTCCGCATAGTCATCGTCGTCATCTTCCCACACCCCGACGGCCGTCGTGAACCAGACGGCGGCGGCCACCACCACGATGGCGAACACGAGCGGGACGACGACGTCGGGCGGAGCCCGGCCAAACATGCCGGCGGGCAGGCAGACGACGTCCCACGGCGGCCCGTCGAACGGCAGGCCGACGCCGCCTCGTCCCGAGCACGCCCGGGCGAGCGGCGTGCCTGGCCCGACCGCCCGGACGAACGCGAGCTCCGGCGCGAGCGCGGCCACGGCCACGGCCGTGGTGGCCACCGCCGTCCACGTGGCGGCGTAGAGCAGCAGCGAGCGGCGCGGGAGGAGGCCGGCGAGGGAGGGGAACGCCATGGCTCGACGTGGACTCGTACGTCGCGAGGTTTCGTTTGGAGCGCGCCGGCGTGTCGAGGTATGTATACGGAAGGATGTTGCTGGTTTGGGTGAAGAGGATTTGGCTTTGGCGGGAGGGAGAGCAGGTGACCAGTGGCACTTGTCTAGTGCGTTCGAGTTCGAGCTGCTCCGCAACAAGGTCCCACCTGCTGCGATGACGTGCAGATACTCCCTCGGTTCTCTCAATTATTATTGTTAAATAAAAGAAAATGGAGATAGATAACTCATGTGTCATCTGATGAACTTCATTTTTCCAAATTCGTAAAAGAAATGCATAGAGTCGCATCAAATTCGTCAAAAGGAAAAGGGTTTTAAGCCCATTCCCCATGCAGCCCAGCCCATCTCACTCTTTAGTCTGCGCCGCAAGCGCCGTCCGCTCGACTTCCTTCTTCTCGCACGCGCCGCCGGCGACGGCCTGCACAAGTCGTACGTCGTACAGACCAGGAGCGCCGCCCCGACCCGACCCGTAGGTTCCGAAAACCCCGGTATCCACTAGCTCCGTGTCCCTGGCAGTCTGGCTTCTGCCTCTGCCCGATTGACTGTGATTCAGCGCTGTTCATTTGCTCCTTGCTGTAGTAGCGCTGTTGCCGCGATAGCACGATGCCGCCGCCGCGGCTGGAATCGGCCATCCTCTCCGCCGCACGCAGGCCCTACAATCTCCTATTTGGTACGTATCATATCCGTTTTCTTCCTCCTTCTCCTCTCATTGCTTGGAGAATCGCCTCACCAGTGAGTTCGTCACTCCATTACTCCGCGCGATCCTCTGCGCACCAACGATTTTAAAGTTTCATCATTCTCCGAGTGATTTCTCAAGAAATAGACTGATTCAACCGTGGATGCACTTGAACCATGTGCAGTTCTCCGGCGGCTCGGTGTTCTTGGGTCGTCGTGCCCACCAACCGCTCGACGGAGGCTGCCTCATGTAGGACTCCACCCATGCTTTCGCCAAAATTTCCTTCCAAGTGGACACGTTCTTGGATCACTACGATCTTGCCATGCCGTTGCAAATGCTCGAGGGGGTTCCAGTGATGTATATGTCAGCGAAATATTGAAAATTCTCAAGTCCAGTAGTGGTGATGCTGACCTCGGCAATGCTCTCCGTCAGTTTGCACATGAGATTGATGAGGATGTTGTCCTCAAGTTCCTTCAGAAGCAGAGGTCCAATTGGCAGGTCGCTCTAGCGTTCTTCAACTGGGCGGCAGGGCTGCCTGGGTATGCCCATGGATCAAGGGCCTATACCGAGATGCTGGACATTCTTGGGCGGATGAAGAAAGTCAAGTACATGAGGCAGCTGTTTGATGAGATTCCTGAGGAGCGGCGCGGTTTGGTTCTAACAAATAAGATGTTTGCTGTCCTGTTGAATCGGTATGCGGGTGCGCACAAGGTGCAGGAAGCCATCAATATCTTTTACAGGAGGAAAGATTACGGGTTTGAGCTCGATTTGGTTGGGTTCCAAATACTTCTGATGTCGCTCTGTCGGTACAAGCATGTCGAGGAGGCGGAAGCCCTCTTCCTCGAGAAGAAAGATGAGTTCCCTCATGTCATAAAGAGCTGGAACATCATACTTAACGGTTGGTGTGTCAAGGGAAGCTTGAGGGATGCAACAAGGATTTGGAATGAGATCATTGCATCCAAGCTTAGGCCAGACCTGATCACCTATGGCACATTCATAAACGCGCTAACAAAAAACGGCAGAACTAGTGCTGCAGTGAAGCTGTTTAACAGCATGTGTGAGAAAGGGATTGACCCTGATGTGGCGATTTGCAACTGCATCATTGACCATTTGTGCTTTAAGAAAAGGATTCCAGATGCACTTAAGATTTTTGGTGAGATGAATGACCGGCATTGTCAAGCAGATGTGGCTACCTACAACACTTTGATAAAACACTTATGTAAGATAAAGAGGATGGAAAAAGTCTATGAGCTTTTGGATGAAATGGAAACAAAGGGCTGCACACCAAACAATAGGACATACTCCTACATTCTGAAGATGACCGAGAAACCTAAAGATGTTATTGCTTTGATGCAGAGGATGGAGGAATCAGGTTGTAAACCGGATTCTGATACATATAACTTATTATTGAACCTTTATGTTAATTGGGAGTATGAGAAAGGGGTGCAGCGAGTATGGGAAGATATGGAGAGTAGTGGATCAGGCCCAGATCAACGATCATTTACTATCATGGTTCATGGATTTCATTCCCAAGGAAGGCTTGATGAGGCTCTGCAATATTACACAACAATGAAGTCGAGAGGGATGATTCCAGAACCAAGGACCAATGTACTGGTGAAGGCAATATACATGAAGAAAGATATGTCTACCACAGAAGGTCAATCTCCAAGTATGACAGGGAAGAATCTGAAATTGGATCCACGGTCAAGACTATTCCATGTTCCAAAATAGTCCACTAACAGATCTTGCTTCTGTAACCCTACAGAGAAGGCTGGTCACATAGGTTAATGGGATGGAAAAAAAAAATCTGATTTACCAGTGTACACATCACAACAGTCACATATTGGGCTTAGAAAAAAGTCATTGCAAAGAGTCATTTACTTTGACATGCCAGAAATTTTTTCCTCGCAGACTAGGGTAGTAGAATATCTTTTCCGTTGTCTGATACGTTTTCATTTCAAGTACTGTTTTATATGCCTGTATTCTGAAGTATATGTGAAATATATGAATATGTTTGTCTGTTCATCTGTTATGCCTGTTGTATGTAGTTGCAGCACATAGACCACGGGTAAATGAATGTTTTCAAATCTTACTTGAAAATTTGGAAAACACTAAATGAATGCATATTTTGTATGGCAAACAAATACAGATCGAGCTTACAATGCTGACAAATTATTATTCCAGTTTTGGCATATAGCTGCATAATGTATACTTCCTTTTTTTGTTGAACTTGTAGACTATACACTGACTGGCTTATACAGGAACTCACTTATTTTATCACAATCGAGTTGTGTTCTTGTTTGGTAAAAGAACCAGAGTTGCTTTTGGTCGCTTCCAGGCTGCCAATCCTTGATTGCTCCCAGGTAAGATATTTGCTAGTTGTTAATTTGCTGCTAGTGGACTTCCCACCACTTTCTTGTTTGTTTACTGCCTCCTAATATCGTTCAAGGACTTTCTTTGCATTGTTAAATACTCTGAATTTTTTGTGTTGTATACTATCTCCTAATACCGTTCATGGCCTTTCATTGCATTATTAATATTCTGATATTTCTGTACGATAAATACTTGATCAGGGATAATAGTTTTATGCTTATAAACTGTGAGTGGTTGACTTCGTGATGGATTTTTCTCTATGAGAACTGCACTTACCAGTTCTGAAGTAGGATTATATTCTAGGTACATTTTAACTGAGTTCTTGTTGAAATATAAATTTAATGGTGGAACATGCAATTGTTTACATGACACCCATCAGCTATCAATAAAAGTACAAACATACCAAAATAAAATAAATCTACTGGCATTTAAACGAGAGATTTAGATTTTGCCTGTCCAAAAATGTGGTTGACAGTTTTATGACCCTAAAGAAGGCGGGTCTGGCGCAATTGTAGAGTCTTTCCACTTATGCCCTACGAGTCCTGGGTCCAAATCAGCCTCTCTGCAAAATAAGCAAGGGGGAGGTTGTCTAGAAATTCTTTTCCCCATATCCCATAATCTGTGGGAGCTTTCAGCACTGGGTAGTTTTGCGACCCTAAACATTGGGTTGATAGATTTGCCAATCAGTACATCACATCTTTGATATCCTTGCCAAAATCCACTTTTATGGATATTATTTTATCTTAGACTACCTTTTATTCTCTATATGTTCAGTAAGTTTAGGATCCAACAAACTTAGTAAACTTGTCCATCCAACAATAAAACTGGAAATATTAATCAACTTGCAACGTCAAGCTGCAACTGTTAGAGCAGAGCTAGATAATCTTTAAATATAACAGGATAAAAAGTTAGTTTCAGAGTAGGGAAATAACATTACTGCCCCATGCTTGATTAGGTTGACCATGAGTAAGGCAAATCGTGTGCTTTCCTAGGGCCAAAGAAACTTTAGTTGCATGTTCACATTGCAGCCGTCTGCAGACAAAGATAACGGTACACGGGTTGTCCATGTTTGACCGCTCTTCTTGTGATAGCTTGCACGTAACTTATACTAGTGAGAATTGCAGGTTGCCAAAGGATTTCCTGGAACGGAAAATATCGTCAAGCTGAAAGCAGCCAGCCGCAATTCCGAAGTCAAAAACGAAGAAATATGGTGAACTATGCATTGAAAAATGATGCCAAAGAGAAGCAGATGGAGACATCTCACCAACCACCATACCTACGTAGCCTTCAACACTAGACACCATTACCAGGTTGCTCCCCTGTTCTGACCAAGAAAGGTCTTTGCCTGGCAGCAAGCTCTTTGCTACGCCCCTGCCCCGCCATGGCTGTTCCTGTCGTGCGCTTGCTGCCTTCCACCATTGCAGTCCTGATCGCAGTGGCATCCTGGGGAGCGCTGGGCAGTGATGACGATGCCGGAGTGCTGATCGCTTTCAAGTGGGGGCTCGCTGGTCGCGGCTCCGGCATGCTCGCCTCCTGGGATGGTAGCACCAGCTTCTGCGGCTGGGAAGGTGTGACTTGCAGCCGCGGCCGGGTGGTGTCTCTGAGCCTGCCCACTTACCGGCTCACCGGCGCTCTCTCTCCAGCCATTGGCAACCTCACGTTCCTGCAAACTCTAAACCTGACCTCCAATTGGCTCCAGGGAGATATCCCGGAAAGCATAGGCCGCCTGGCTCGTCTGCAGACGCTTGACCTGAGCTACAACGATTTCTCTGGTACGCTGCCCGTCAACCTCAGCTTCTGTACCAGCTTACTGTCGTTGAGGCTCAGCAGCAACCGGCTCCATGGCAGTATCCCTGTTGAGCTCGGTGACAAGCTCACAGGTCTTCAGAAGCTTTCATTGAGAAACAACAGTTTGACGGGTACCATCCCAGGATCACTAGCCAACATGTCATCTCTATACTTCCTTGATTTTACTACTAACCAGCTCGAAGGTCTGATTCCACCTGAACTCGGAAATATCAGAAACCTGCAGGTCCTTGAACTCCTTGAAAACAAGCTCTCGGGTGTGCTTCCACATTCCTTATACAATTTGTCCTTGCTGGAGAACTTTCAGGTAGGATATAATATGCTGTCTGGGACTATTCCTGCTGATATCAGTGAAAGGTTCCCAAAAATCGAACTTCTTAACTTCTCTGGCAACAGATTCAGCGGAGTTATCCCACCATCACTCTCCAACCTCTCTGATCTCTCAAATCTTGGCCTTGCAACTAACGGTTTTAGTGGATATGTACCTCCTGCTTTGGGGAGACTGCAAGGTCTCATTAACCTGTTATTGGAAGGCAACAGGCTAGAAGCGAACAACGGGCAGGGTTGGGAATTCATCACTTCCCTGACAAACTGCAGCCAGCTCCAGCGTTTGGTTCTTGGCAACAACTATTTCAGTGGGGAACTGCCTGGTTCGATTGTTAATCTGTCAACAACTCTAGAATTTCTTTATTTGGGAGAAACTATGATTTCTGGGGCTATTCCATCGGGCATTGGCAATTTGGTTGGTCTGAAAATCCTTGAGATAGCAAATAGTTCCCTATCTGGAGCAATTCCAGAGAGCATTGGCAGGCTAGAAAACTTGGTTGAGTTGGGCCTTTACAGGACTAGCTTGTCTGGCTTGATACCTTCATCACTAGGGAATCTCACACAGCTGAATAGGCTTTACATATACTATGGCAACTTGGAGGGGCCAATTCCATCAAGCCTCGGGAAATTGCAGAATCTGTTTGTCCTTGATCTCTCAACAAATAGACTCAATGGTTCAATTCCCAGAGAGGTGTTAAAACTTCCACAACTTTCTTTCTACTTGGACTTGTCATACAATTCATTATCTGGGCAACTTCCAAGTGAAGTTGGTAGCTTGGCAAACCTTAACCAACTGATTCTATCAGGAAACCAGTTGTCGGGCACAATACCTGATAGCATTGCGAATTGTGTATCGTTGGATCAGCTGTTGCTGGACCATAACTCATTTGAGGGAAGCTTACCACAATCTATAAAGAACTTGAAAGGTCTATCTTTACTCAACCTGACCATGAATAAGCTTTCTGGTACAATTCCTGGTGCTCTTGCCAGTATTGGCAACCTGCAAAAACTGTATCTAGCACACAACAACTTGTCAGGTCTGATCCCCACCGTTCTACAGAACTTGACATTGTTGTCAAAACTAGATTTGTCCTTCAATAATCTGCAAGGTGAAGTGCCGAAAGGGGGCGTCTTTGCAAATGGAACTTCCTTGTTAATTGATGAAAATGATGAACTTTGTGGCGGAGTACCTCAGCTTCATTTAGCTCCATGCTCCACTCCTGCTTTAGACAAGAGCAAAAGGAAGATTCCAAAATCCCTTGTAATCACCGTAGCATCCATCAGCGCACTTGTATTCTTAGTTTTAGTAGTTGCTCTTAGTATATTGATCCGCAAGAAACTCAGTCTAAGACATGGAAAACAACTCATTCCCATGGTGATCGATGAAAAGTATGAAAGAATTTCATATCATGCATTGGCCAACGGAACTAACAGTTTTTCAGAGACTAATTTGCTTGGACAAGGAAGCTATGGCGCGGTTTATAAATGCATTTTACAGGATCAGGGTACTATGGCAGCTGTAAAGGTATTCAACATCAGAAACTCTGGGTCTACTAAAAGTTTTGCGGCTGAATGTGAGGCACTCAGAAGTACGCGTCATCGTTGTCTTATAAAGATCATCACCTGTTGCTCAAGCATTGATCCCCAAGGTCAAGAATTCAAAGCACTGGTTTTTGAGTTCATGCCCAACGGTAGTCTGAATGATTGGCTTCATCCAGTCTCCAAAACACCCACTCTGAGCAATACTCTCAGCCTATCTCAGAGATTAGACATTGCTGTAGATATCATGGATGCTTTGGACTATCTTCACATAGGGGTGGGCGCGGTTAACCGCATAACCGTTAACCGAAATTAACCGCACCGAATTAACCGAAATTTTCGGTTAATTCGGTTTTCGGTTATCGGTTCGGTTATGATTTTTTTGCTATTCGGTTTTCGGTTAATAATTCGGTTTTTAATCCGATTAACCGAATTAACCGAATTTTATGTGATTTGTTCATGTCTATTTTTGTTTCTCTTGGTTTATAATTTATCAAACATGGATGTATGCTTGTATATTAACTTATATATTGGTCTTTTTATGTTTGAGTTGATTTCATGTTGTTTTATTATTCAAAATTTCAAATTTTCTTTATTTATTTTTATGTTTAAATTGTGTTTTAATCTATATGCGGTTAATTCGGTTAACCGATTAACCGAACCGAATTAACCGCAACCGAATTGTGCGGTTAATGTTTTTGTTCGGTCATATTCGGTTATCGATATCTATTAACCGAATTGACCATTAACCGAATTAACCGAACCGAATTAACCGAATTAACCGAATGCCCACCCCTATCTTCACAACCAGTGTCAGCCGCCAATAATCCACTGCGATCTCAAACCTAGTAACATCCTCCTTGCAGAGGACATGAGTGCTTGAGTTGGAGATTTCGGCATATCAAAAATCCTTCCTGATAACACAGCCAAAACCCTGTTGAATTCAGTAAGCTTCGCTGGATTAAGAGGCTCCATTGGTTATGTCCCTCCAGGTAACAAAACAGAAGCCCCTGCTCGTTTCCATCCTGCCATTTTGTGATACCTGCATGTTATTACGGCATATATACGTCTTGTATTGATGTCTTGATGAAACATTGTCTGAAATCTGAATCACCGTAGAGTACGGTGAGGGTTGCGATGTCTGGACCGTCGGGGATGTCTACAGCCTCGGCATATTGCTGCTTGAGATGTTCACCGGGAGGAGACCTACCGATGACATGTTCATGGACTCCATGGACCTCCACAAGTTTGTCAAGGTGGCGGCTCTTTCCGGCAGAGCCGTAGAGGTAGCCGACCGAGCGATCTGGCTGCAGCAAGAGGCGAGGGAGAAAGATGCTGCCAGTGCCACCATGGTGAGAAGCAGAAGCGAGTGGTGCTTGGTTTCTGTGATCGGGCTCGGCATGTCCTGCTCAAAGACGAAGCCGGGTGAGCGGATGCCCATGAGAGATGCTGTCGCCGAGATCCGTGCGATCAGGGATGCCTTCCTCGTGAATGGCTTCCAGCTCGCTTGATGGGAATATGAAAGGCTGACCGGCAAATGCATAGTCGTGAAGCAATATTCTTATATATTTTGAGATATTTATCTCTGTATATTGTTGCAAGTCAACAGTGTAGAACACTGTTTTTTTTTAATGAGAACACTGAAAGTGAAAAGTTTCGGTAGAAATTTGCACAGTTGAGCCAAGGCCGTTCTGGAACGGCTACTGCTGGACAGTAACTCATTAGAGAGAACCATATCTCAATCTCTGGAGAACTCAGGGTTTGAGTGCACTCAACTTGTCCATGAATAAGTTGTCTGGTAATATTCCTGAGGCCATTGGAAGTATTAGCAGCCTGCAACTATTGTCATGTCACAAGCACGCAACAACCTGAGTGGGACCATCCCTAAAATTCTGCAAATTTTGACATCATTGTCAGAATTGGATCTATCCTTCAACAATCTGCAAGGAGAAGTGACACAAAAGGGCATTTTCCAGAATTTGACTTCTTCGTCAGTAATCACTGCAAATGATGAGCTTCGTGGTGGAATACATCAGCTTCATTTAGCTCCATGACGTGGGAAAAACTCATGGAATAAGAACAGAAAAGGGCAGTTGAAATCACTTGCAATAGTCCTAGCAACAACTGGTGCAGCAACTTTTTTTTTCATATTTAAAATTGACTATTTCCATATTTCAATTTCATTACCTTGTTGCAAATATGGTGGCACTAGATTCTAGCAGTGTGTTAAGGAGATTTAGAATTTTTTAAGTCAATTCTTATTTTGTAGATATGACCCTCAAGAACCGAAGAACCAGACGGATTTACAACATGATGAAGTTGATGCTAATGGATTCGTCTTGAATTACCACTGTACAACTCTTACTATAATCACAATATAATTGGTCTTTTCTTAAGATAGGGCTAACGTGCTGCCTTTCAAATAAGATTGTTCGGTATTTTTTTTTTAAAGATAGGATATATATCTTACATATAGATAACAATCTCGTGTATGAAAATAAACGACAGCCAAAATAATTAGCGATGGTACCATCATCTTTTAATTAATTGACGAGGGCAGGCAGTTCTCGATTCACGTCATCATCTATAACAACACACGGAGCCGAATCGGTGCACATAGTCATGGCGCCACTGCTAGCTCCATAGAGGTTTTTTAATGCACTACTTTACTCATTTAATTAAAAATAATTGGAGCTTTAGTATTTGTATTTGGATACGCTAAGAACAAAAAGGATATACTGTAGTAGCAAATCTAAGGAAAACACAAAACAGTTGATTCAGGTTCCTCGCAGATCGTGGCAACAGTGTGCTAGGCATAAGTAGATGATTGAATGACGTGAGAACTATACAACAAACTCGGTGGCAAAATATATTAAGACATAAGTTAGAGAATTTAGCTTAAAGCTTCTGGCTGGTAACTCCTTTTGATTTTTCCAAAATCAAGCAAGACGTATTGAGAATGACAATATGACAAGCAAACTAGTATCTTCTCGGAGAGACCATGCGAAGTTACATTCCTTTCGAAGACATGAAAAGATGTTATGACATCTACTGCAATGTAGGATGGTAATTCTACTCGCGGGTTACAATCTTCATTAGGTTTGGCACCTGACGGGTGCGGGTGGGAATTTGCACTCGCTAGTCCGACTATCATGCGTCTCGATGTATTGAGAGTGCATGTGGGTAAGAATTTACACCCGCAAATTTGACCCGCACCCGATCTGATGTTTTATGGATGTGGGTTTATTTTTTCACCCGTGAGAGCCCATCAGACTCCAAAACAGTATAGAAAAGAAATGACCCACCTAAATCGCTACCCAACGCGGTAGCTCACTGCAGCCCAGAGCTTTAACTCTCAATCGTAAACCCTAGCCATCTCGACACCATCCTGCTCGAGTCTTGGTAAGCTACTTTGAAGGTTGTCCGCGCCAGCGTATTCTAAAGCATACTTTATACATTATTCTCCTTTTATTTTTACAGTATGCACTCTAAACTTCTACTGCGATACACTGTATACAGTATGCTTTACAACGTGTCACGACGGTCTAACCACCTATCGGCTATCGCCCCTACCACCGCCTCCAATCCTCGGACCCCACCGACGTCTTGCCTCTTGTGTTAAGTACGTTCGTCTGCCCCCGACCCTATCCCCCGTTCTCTGGTCCCCCCCCCCCCCCCCCCCAAGGGCTAGGAGTCCCCCCTCCATGGCAACGAGAATTGTAGGACTGGACGGTACACATGAGGTCTCCATTTTCTCTCTGTTCTTGAATCCTAATTTTCTTCATTTTCCCACCCCATCCTCTAGTTCCGGATTCCCTGGTGATTTCCTTCACATACCAAATAATGAAGTTGAAGAAGTATATACTGTTGAATCCTAATTTTGTTTATTTCCCGTTATCATGTAATTTTCTATGTTCTCTAACAACTTTGTTACTTTTCTGTTATTTTGTGTTTTCTTGCGGTTCAACTTCCATGGAATCATATCTTCTAGTTTTAAGCTATATATGTCTGAGTACATAAAACTCGAGGAGAAATCTTTGATGGCTCAATTGGAAAACTAATTATTCTAGTGTCTCCCTCCACAGGTCAGGTGCAGTAACTGCATTACTGCAGAGGATGTGGATGCATCAACCTCACAGTTAGCGAAACAAACTTCTCTTCGTCTGAGGCAGCAGCCGACCAACCTCGATTTCGTGCCCAGATTCGTCGCCTCCGCTAAATGATCGTCCATCTCCTTCAGCACAAAGCTTTCCCACAATCCTCCGGATATTTCTAACCCCTTTTATTGGTAGGAAACCTGATGACATCGCCGGATTTGAGGTTTTCCCCACCGTCGACCTCTGAACTAGACGCCGATCAACCTCACGTCATGTCTCTGAATGCCTTCTTCGCAAATCGACATGGTGCCAGAGTTCCCGACGTCCCAAGTGCGTCACCGAGTCTACCCAAACATCCCTAGCGCCCTGCGTCGACCCCATGTCACGCCGAAGGTCTTTCTGCCACTATGCTCACCGTGGAAATGTTTCCAGTGAGCATCAGCCACCTTATCCAACCTGAGCAGGCTCCTAGCGGCACAGCATCTCATTTCTGCTAGAAAATGGTCATGCTCCCCGTCAACCCTCCGCTCCAACAGGCTTGCCGGCGGCAGGACTGCCAACCACCATGGCTGGGTCGAGCTCCTGGTCGGATCTGCTGCGGCCCGCTCCTGATCCCGTGCGCCGCAGACATCCGTGGCTCTGTGTGGCCTTGTTGAGGTCCATTTTTATTTTCTAAGCAATTTTGTATTAAACAATATCAGGAAATACTACACAACTTGCAAAATGCATAGATACCTCCAGAAAGTTTATAAAACGGCGAAACATTTTTTTTGAACTCCTCGGGACCAGTACCAAAATTTTAGCATTTTTTTGTATGAAAGTGTTTAGAATTTTGTAAGAAATTGCACTAAGCCAAAACCTTAGAAAAACTAACTGTGGATAATCCAGCCATTTTACGATTATGCAAAATTGCTACAAACTACCCTGGATGCCGTAGTTTCCACAGTATAAGTTTTACCTTAATGCAACCATTGGATCTTTGTAAACTATTTTATTAGTGTTCGATGTTAATTTCATTAGGTAAAATTAATTATGTGATAATAAATTCCGAAAATTGGTAATAATACTCTTAAAAAGAATTTTTACCTTAATAAATCACCCCTAGCCATAAGTGATTGTAGGTTTATAGAATGAAATTACCGTCCATGTTTGTGTATTATGAAACTATATTCATTTATGATTAATATGTTGTACTAAGGACTTCAATCTATAGAAATGTGGCATATGAACATAAAACTGATTGTACCTGATCCATTAGATTATTCTGAGCGCTACTTGCAACGTGTTAACAAATAGAATATTCATTTTCTAATTTGCGCATTTTGCATATGAGTATCGAGGGAGGGCCAAATCGGGAGAACAAGAAAACTAACTTAGGGCCTTGCTGTTCGCAAGGTTCACCATGAGCATGTTAAAGGCAAGCACTGATCTGCATTAATCAATTTTATAAATATTTCTTTTCTACATCAAAGTTGATTAGTAATATGATGTGCATTAAGTTTAGGAATTGGTTGACACTCCAATTGAAGTGCAGTATGAGAGCCGACATTTTGAGGTCCTGCTGAAGCTCCTGCTAGGTCTCCCGCCGGCGGCCACTCCACCCCTGGCGTCCACCCCGTCACCCTGTTCGCCGGTCGCCTCCACTTCCCGCTGCGCTCTCTTGTGCCTTGCCTGGGATGTCTCCAGGCCTGACACTTGCTTCCGGTCGGTCGCCTTCCTCCCCGGATAGGACCCCTCTCTCGCTTGCTCTGGATTCAGTTTGTTCTTCCCTGTTGCTGATCACTGCACCTCCACCCTCGCCTCTTGTTGTGCCTCCCTCCCTCCCCAGCCCAGGGAGTCTCATCATGGTGGCCCTCTCGGCTCTCTGCCTCCCGCCCTACTGTCACCACCTGATCCAACCACCCCATTTGGCTCCTTGGTCGCTCCTCGGCTTGATGAGGGCTCGTCGTTGAATGCCCTGCGACCCCTGTCATCCCTGTCTGGCGAAATCACCCCATACTCTTCCCTGCTTACACCTGCTCCTGGCTCTGGCTCAGTCTCCGACGCTGATGAGAGCGTCTTCTCCTTGCTTTTGACTATTCTTGCGGACGTTGATGACTCCGATGAAGATGACCCATCTTCAGCGGGGAAGATCTCTGGAGGGCCTCCTGCGGTTTGGTTGTTCTCGCGGCAAGGGTCCAGGGCTGGCGGGCCCACTCCATCCCTCCTCTCCCTAGAGGTTCTTCTGATGCCGCCGCATGAGCCCTGCCACAGGACTTGCCAGGTTTGCATGAAGTCTTCGCCGCAAGCTCCAGCGACCTCCTCGGCGAAAGCTTTGGGCAAGCAGCTGACCCCACCACTCCATGGTGGCTCCACCACGAGTGCGACCAGCGGTCAGCGTGCGAGCAAGCAGCTGGCCCCTTTGCATCAGGGTGACTCCTACCCTGGCAAGAGTAGCTGTCAGCGCGACACGCCCATGCCGCAATGCACATCCAGCCTAAGACTGGGTGATGCTACAGCTCAAGAGGTACAACGTGGCGCGACCATGCTGCGGCGCACGACCGACCTAAGCCCAGCGAGGATACGATTTAGGACGAATATGGGCATATCACCAACTCTGACATGCTTGACTTCTCAAGCGGCACCATCCCGGCCTCCGCCCTCTCGGCCTCGGTCAATGATGGCACTGCAGGTCGACCTCTTATCGCGTTGTTTCAGCCTGACTCATCCTCTCAAGCCATCCCTGGAATCACTATCTAGTCACATCCCACAAATATATGGGGCTCTGATGAGGAATGGACAATTGTTCAACGCAGATCGCGTGCACGTCGCACTGGCCGCCACGACGTGCAAATATCCTCTCACAAGACCAAGCCACCCCTCTCCCCAGATCTACAAATAGCCTTCTGAGGTCGTTGCTTCCGCTGCCTTGCCTCTGATCATATTCTCTTGGTCTGCAGAGAGTCGCCCCGCTGCTTCTCGTGCCTCTCCTTTGGCCACTTCGATAGAAGCTGTCGCTCGCCTCCTGGTCTGGACGGGCGCCGACCCATCCACCCTCGCCTGCTGCAGCCGAAGCCTAGCATCCAGAGCCGCCTTGTTTTCCCCCCACTGCCAGCACAGCCTCTCAGACCGATGGCCCCTCCTAGCCACGCTGCTGTTGTCTTTGTTCCGGGGAGACCTGAAGACCGCTCTCTGGATGGAGTGGCCTCTGTCGTTGTTGGTGGTGCCATGGCCTCTGATCTTCACAGGCTTCGACTCCATACTGCGATGATCATCCCTAACGGCCACAACCGTAGGGCGAACCCGACGTTGGTAGCGAAATCTCTACACCACCAACTGCGCACCTCACGCCACACGGTCAACATCTCCCTGCTCAGCCTCGAAGCCCTACTGGTGCGATTTGATCTCTTGAAGCTGCAGGAGTGAGCCCTGTGATTTGGATTCGTCTACATTGTGTCATAACGCTACAACATCGTGCCCTAGAACCCGTATCCACCTCGGGTGCTCAGCTGGCCCTACCAGGTGACAATCTTCGTGGAGAACCTGCCCGTACAAGCTTGGTCCGCTTATGGGGTAAGAAAAATTCTCAGTGGCATTTGTGTGTTTGATCACAAGCTTGAGGAGTCGCTTCTTCGCTTGCGTGCAAACATCTTCGGGTTCGTCGCGTGGATGCAGAACCCCGATTTACTCCCACAATCGAAGATAGTGACTTTTTTCTCTGAGAGGGCTGGACATTCTGGTCCGGGTGATGGCGTCCCAACATCTGTTGAGCTGGCGCTACCCCCGGAAGGACACCAGGTGGATATCCTCATCCACATCGATCACTTCGTTGACCACTCAGTGTTGGACCCCCCCCCCCCCTCCCCTTCACTAAAATCTTCGACCAGCGGTCTTCCGCGCTCGGATCGCTCCAACTTGGACGACGACCGCAACCCCCGCTTCCATCCCTGCATGTGGCAGTGGGGAGTTCGGGATGGTTATCGCCCCCTGCAACAGCAATCCACAACCGCAATCGCGACTAGGATGATGATGATCTGCCACCACCACCAGGCTCGCAGTCCAACATCAACAATCGAGGGAGGTCGGCCTACGACCTGCAACCAGACCTGTACCGCTCCAGATCGCCGTCGAGGGGGTGGGGTGGCAGGCGCGTCCTGAGGCACGAAGTTGGCTCCGCACCGGTGGTTCGTATCATCGACGTCCAAACCACCCCCGTTGAGCGTGTCTGCGCCTCCAAACTGCTGCCCCCACTGCAGGCAGCCCTTCTGCTAAGGAGGTACCTGTGGACTTGTCGGGAGACATGTTGGGGGACACCCCAGGGGACATGCTCTCACTAAGTGTTTCTGGACTTGCCGAGGGACAACCCGACGCGGACACTTCATCTCCCTGTCCTGGTCAAGACACGTTGCCTGCCCCGACCAGTCCGAAGCCACTTCCCAGTCTGGATGCCTGTGGTGACCAGGAGTTCCCTCCAGAACTGCAGCAAGAGGCCTCTCCAATTCAAGAGCTGGTTGACGCGGCTGATCCCCAGCCGGAGATGCCACAACCGGAGGAAGTCTTTATCAACTTGGTCTTCCCGCCGGCTCCGGTGCCATTTCTACCAGATCCACCGCGACGCCAGCGTGGACGTGCTCGATCTGCATCTGTTGAACCAACAAGGAGAAGCGCACGTCAGGCGGCAAAAAAGTATGTGCCCCCCATGGCGCAACGGACGACGCACCGCCTCATCCACCAAATTGGCATAGTTGGGGAGGAGGAAGCATCGGGAGACGCGGCGGTCGCACAGTATCTCAACACATTCAAAGACCCCCTGCCTTAGGAAGCCATCCAGGCCATTCGGAAGGCCCTTCATCTGAACTCGGATGTTATGGAACAGGCATCATCTGCAATGGCTGCCTCCCAGGCAGACGACATAGCCGCATGAGGACAGGCTCATGTTAGTTGCTCCCTAGTGTGCAAATGTTATCTGTAATGTTAGTGTGTACTGGGCATGAGGGTCTAGTGCTTGGAGCCCTTCTGCGGGGAGCTTCATCTTGGGCTCCATGGCGGTTACCTCTCCCTACAGATGGGCAGCTAGGACTGTTGGTGGTGTTTTGTCCTCGTTGTATGGATCAGATCAGTGTCTGCAATCAGGTAGCAGTGGCAGTTTCTGGAATCTACATACAGCTGCTACTTGTTAAGTTGGCATTATGTTGTCATAATGAGTAATCAACTGTCAGTTCTATCATGGAATGTCCGTGGATTGAATTCACCAACTAGACGAGAAGTTGTCTCAAATTGATCAGGTTGGCCCGCCCAGCAATCACTTACCTTCAGGAAACAAAACTTCAACACATTGATCAGTCAACAAGAGGCGAACTGTTAAATAGTCAAATGGGCAACCTCAAGTTCCTTCCTGCCACGGGAACTCGGGGCAGAATAATTGTTGCTTGGGACACAGCAGCAGTCGAGATGGATCAATTCACGTTCGGCGTATACTCTCTGTGTGCAACAGTCAAGCTGCAAGGACATGAAGATTTCCTCCTTACAGTGGTCTATGGCCCCACGAATGATGCTGAAAAAAGAGACTTTCTGAGAGAACTCCACTAACCCGTCGGACTCCATGCCATGGCTGTGCGTTGGAGATTTCAACCTTATATATGGAGATCATGACAAAAACAACTCAAACTACAACAGAGGGATGATGGCTGCATTCCGGCGAACCTTGGACAACTCCGAACTGATGGAGATCGAGCTTCGGGGTCGAAAGTATACCTGGTCCAATGGTAGGCTGCAACCAACATTGGTCCGACTAGATCGGATGTTCTGCAACGCGTGGCGGGACGGGGAATTCACAGGTTTTCATCTACATGCTCTTTCATCGTCAATTTCGGATCACGGTCCGCTTCTCCTAAAGCAACATGACGCCCAATGCCAGGTTAATACATTCCGGTTTGAAACTTTCTGGTTAACGGTTCCTGGCTTCATGGACATTGTACAGAGTGCTTGGACGACTCCAACGGCTGCCCACAATCCTATCACAGCTCTTAATCACAAGCTGCGCACCATAACAACTGCATTGCGCCGCTGGAGCTCCAAGCTTTTTGGGCAGAACAAATTGCAGCTTGAGATGGTGTCTGAACTAATCAAGCATTTGGAACTAGTAGAGGAAAATAGAAGCCTGCAACCGGACGATCACATGCTCAAGCGGGATCTAAAAAATAGGATTCTCGGTCTGTCAGCAGTGGACCGTGCCCGTAGAAGACAAGCCTCACCTCTGGTATGGCTCAAAGCGGGGGATGATTGCACGCGCTTCTTCCATGCCCGGGCAAATTCCCGCAGCCGCAAGCTGCACATTGCGAAACTCCTCACTGCCAATGCACAGTATGCCATCAGTGAAAAGGAGAAGAAAGATGCCTTATTTGATCACTTCAGCAAACTAATTGGTGAGAAGGAAAGAAGAGAAATAACCTTCAACTGGCCCTTGCTGCAGCTGCCCAGCCTGCAGCAGTCCCAGCTGGACGAGCCATTTACAGAGTTGGAAGTCTGGAACGCTATCAAGGAGCTGCCTCGAGAAAAGGCTCCCGGACCAGATGAATTCACAAGTGATTTTTACCGCGGCTGATGGCATATCAGTAAGGATCAGCTACTCCTGGCCTTTAACAGCTTCTACAATCTCCATGGAGGCTCCCTACACTGTATGAACAATGCGCTTATCTCCCTGATTCCGAAAAGCAGGGATGCAAAAAAGCCAAACGACTTCCGCCCAATAAGTCTAATCAACTCGTTTGCTAAGCTTATCACTAAGGTCCTAGCTCAGAGACTCTCCGGACATATGCAACAATTGATCTCAGCAGCGCAAAGTGCATTCATTCGATCAAGGTGTATACGGGACAACTTTTTATATGTTCAAAACTTGGCAAGATCTTATCATCAGAGAAAGAAACCAATCTTGCTATTGAAGCTAGACATATCGAAGACATTCAACTCGGTGTCTTGGGAGCTACTTCTGGAACTTCTGCAGATAAGGGAATTCCCAGTGAGGTGGCGTAATTGGATAGCTATCCTCCTGGCATCCTCCTTTTCAAGAGTGCTTTTAAATGGTCGGTCGGGGCCATGTATCAGTCATGGGCGCGGGTTGCGTCAGGGCGACCCTCTATCCCCTTATCTCTTCATATTGGTCATTGATTTGCTGCAGCGTGTGTTCGAGCTGGCTGAGAAACAAGGTTTATTGTCCCCGCTGACAAATAAAGCTGCCCGAATGAGGCTGTCACTCTACACTGATGATGTCCTGATATTCCTCAACCCGGTTCAGCAAGAAGTTGATTTTTTTCATGCACCTGTTGTCCCGATTTGGAGATGCCACTGGACTACGCATTAACCCAACAAAATCATCAATGTCCCCTATATGCTGTCCTGAGCAATGTGTTGCTACTGCCCTGCAAAACTTTCAAGGAATACAGCAAGAGCTCTCAATCACATATACCTCGGTTTACCACTTTCAGTGACAAAACTCCGCATGACGGACTTACAGGGTATCCAAGACAAGGCTGCGGTCCGCTTATCAGGATGGCAAAGCAAGCTTCCATCATCTGGTGATCGTCGTGAGTTAGTACGTTCAGTACTTAGCTCCATCCCCACGTACACTATGACAGTTTTGTGGCTACCAAAGAGGTTCATTGCAGGACTAGACAAACTTCGAAGGTGTTTTCTTTGGTCAGGAAATCAACAAGCTCAAGCCGGCAAAAGCAAGGTTAAATGGAGCCTTGTTTGCCGCCCCACTGATCTGAGAGGCCTAGGAATTAAGAACCTCTGTAAATTCGGTCGTGCATTGCAACTGCATTGGCGATGGTTTGAGTGGACTTTCCATGACAAAGCGTGGGTGGGCACTGCTCTTCCTCTTGATCAAAAGGATGAAGAATTGTTCGCGGTGGCTACTAAAGTGGTGCTAGGCAATGGCCGACAAGCAAAGTTCTAGACCTCCAGTTGGCTGAATGGTAGATCACCGACAGGGCAGTTCGCTGGACTGTATAAGCACTCAAAGCGGAAGAATCGCTCAGTAGCGGGCGCCCTGGATGGAGATAATTGGATCATTGAGCTGGCCTATAATCTCATTGTGCCGTTACTAAAATAATTTGTCTTGCTGTGGACCGAAATACATGATATGAATATCAATCTTAACCCCTAGCAACCGGATGTAATTCAATGGACAGCATCTGCAACTGGAATTTACAGTGCCAAGTCGGCATACGCTCTACAGTTTATGGGATCAACACGACCAAGGTTCCAAAAGTTAATTTGAAAGGTGTGGGCTCCTAACCATTGCAAAACCTTTGCTTGGTTGTTTCTGCAAAACAAAATCTGAACAGCTGCAAGGCTTCAAAATTGAGGCTGGCTAAACGGGTATCTTTGCCAATTATGTTGCCGCAACTTGGAGACGGTACATCACCTCTTCATCGAGTGCCCTTACTCCGTTGAAGTTTGGGATCGCATTGCTCAACAAATGGAGATCTTAGTACTTCAACTTATGATGTGGAGACACACATTGAACATTCAGGACTGGTTTGAGCACTTGAGTATAAATCAGCGGAATGCTAGAGGGATCCGAACTTTGGCACTACTCGTATGATGGAGCCTATGGAAGGAGAGAAACACTCAGATGTTTCAAGGATCATGTAAGAGTGTAGACCGCCTACTCCAGGAAATACGCGACGAGGCTGAGCTATGAAGTCAAGCCGGTGCATCTGTGCTTTCTAGTTTGTTGCTTAGAGGAGTCTAAAGTCATCTGCAGAGTCCTCTATTGTAAAAGATCACCCTTGTATATGTGGTTTTGGTTACTGCTTGTACCGCCGTAAACTGTTTCCCCTTGCTTAATGAATACGCTCGACAACACTGTCTGTGAGCTTCCGAAAAAAAGACACTCCAATTGCATGACCTAATTTTTTCTTGGAGTGATGGGTAGATTAGAATTAAACTATTCATCGTTGTTATGCTAATGATCTAGATTAGTCAGTAGAAGTTGAAGAGTTGGAATCTACTTGCAAGTTATGGACTTTTGGATACCATGGGCAAGGTACAATTGTGGATCACAGATAGTAACTGAAGACAGATATGTGTTGTAGATTGCAACAAGACATAGGGCATGTGTGTTTAGTCCTGCTTGTCTCGATTAAGGACCGTGCCGTAGTCGACCCTGTTGAACAAGTTTGAGTGTACCGGTGGAATGCTAGCATATGAGAACAAGTAAATTAATGTAATTTGGTCACTCTAATATTGAAACTTTTCAGCCATCTTTAGCTAGGGGAGGAAGGACATATAGGTGTAAATTTGTCAACGGACATGTCTAGGACGGGGGCTCCGTGTAGGGACCTTCTGTCCGGGACTGTAGAAATCATTCAGCATTAAGATGTTTTGTGAAAATTACCACGTACGATTTCACAGAAGGGTGTATGTGTCATACAATCTAGGTATCCCTACAAGAGTATATCGATTCAAGTCACCGCCCCTCGTGGTCATTGAGTACCACTTGTTCTTGCAGTTGGTGCGTAGGAAGAAGAAGATAATGCGACAATATGAGATTTTTATATATATAGTAGTGATAGTGATTGTATGTAGTAGTTATAGTGGCTAATGAAATTTAATATTCATGAACCGTTAACATGATGTCTAATATTAAACTAAGGATCAATAATTATACGAGTGCTTTTGGAAATAACCTCCTACTGTTATTTCTCTGTGTGCTAGTAGCCAGTTAGCGAGTCATTTGACGGGTAAAACTTGTGAAGTATTAGTTGCTCAAGAATAATAAAATTTATTATTACATGTATTTCATGTACTTATTTTTTATGTTGCTGCTATATGCGATTGCTAACTATGGACACATGTAGCTCATAAGGGCTACACAACCCGCGGGAAGCTCAGTTCGCTGCTGCCAATTGATGATTGCTGTTAGCGTGGAGTGGAGTACCTTTGTGCAGGATGTATCGCCCTTGCTTTATCACTTGGGTGACATGAGATGTAATTTTTATATTTATGTATCACTTCCACATATTTTTCAACTTTGTTTTTGAAACCGCACTATAATGTACTATAATAAATTATTTTTTTGTTAATGTTGCGAGTTCCTTTGGATGACACTATATGTTGTCACATCGCGCGATACCACCCACTACTACAAAAAACATTTTTACGGGCGTTTCTATATTTTTTTACAGACGGTCCATTAAAAGTGCCGCCTGTGATGTCAGATGAGTTAATAACCGTCTGTGATAATAGAATATCACATAAATGTATTGATTTTCACAGGTGGTCCGTAACAAAAACCGCCTGTGATAATAGTCATTATCACAGGCGGTCCATAACAAACAACCGCCTGTGAAAATATAATGATTTTCACAGGCGGTCTGTAACATAAAAACCGCCTGTGATAATGAAGGCTCCTCATTAGTCCGCTGCTTCATCCCACGGATCACTCTTGGACTTCGTATCTCCGCTGTCCGTTGCTTATCGATCCAACGACTCAGTTTAGAAGCTGCACGATAGATGTGTCTATAACAGCAGCAGCCACGGTTCAGTCCGTGATCCTCCGTCAGCCTCCCAAGGTACGACTTCCGGCGGCATCTCCCAAGGCGCGGCTGCCGGCGGCCTCTCTCAAGACGCGACTAAGGCGCGACTTCCGTTGCTCCAGACCTCGGCGGCTCCGGCGCGGCCTCCCGACGAGTGCGAGCCCCGACGCGAGCACGGGCGCGGATCTGGCACAGTCTACCTCGGGCTCCCGGCGGCGCGGCTGACGGCGGCCTCTCTCAAGGCGCGACTAAGGCGCGACCTCGGTTGCTCCGGACCTCGACGGCTCCGGCGCGGCCTCCGACGAGCGCGAGCCCTGCCGACGCGAGCACAGACGCGGATCTGGCACAGTCTACCTCGGGCTCCCGGCGGCGCAGCTCCGGCGCGCCTCCCGGCGAGCGCGCGCCTTGCCGGCGTGAGCACGGGCACAGATCCGGCGCGGTCTACCTCGAGCACCCAGTGGCGCGGTCTACCTCGGGCTCTCGACGGCGCGACTCCTCCGGCTCCAAGCGGCACGGCCTCGTCGGGCTTCGGGCGGCACGGCTCCTCCGGCTCTCGGTGGTGTGACCTCCTTCGACACTTGGCAGCGCTCTTCCGGCTCCCGGCAGCCTCCAGGCGGCGCGACCTCTTCTGACTCCCGGCGGCACATATGAATTTTTTTTGTTTCACTAGCCATTTTCACAGGCGGTTTTTAATTACCGACCGCCTGTGAAAATGTAGTTTTACAGGCGGATTATGCCACCGCCTGTGTTAATCGATCATTTTCACAGGCTCTTCGTTACAGGCGGTTTTTAAACCGTATGCGATAATATGTTTAGAACCGCCTGCGATGAAGCATTTTGTAGTAGTGACCCGATGTGATCCTGGTTGTTGGGACCGTGGATCTCACAAGTTCACTTATGCTGGTTGAGAGTGGTTTCTGCAATTGGTCCAAATATTAGTAAAATTTCATTATATTATATCATATTCCCACGGAGTTTGTTAAATTTTAGATAGCTCACACACAGTCTTTCTTCCCTCCACTGGATTTGTATTGGAGTTGTGTTAAGTTTGTGTGTTGAGCTGTCACACTTTTTTTAATGGTAGTTGAAACAACCTCTGTTCAAACCTGATGCGAACTAGAAACCTGCCAGAGATCCGGCGGGTGGAGGTGCAGGTGTCAATTTTCACTTGCGAGTGCAAATTTGAAAATTCACCTGCAACCTCTTATTTTGGACGGGTTTTATCTCCACGCGATCCGAACTCCACTCATTGCTATCCCTATTTCCAATGGCTATATTATTGATTGTTATGATGAGATACATGATATCAAATCAAACTAGCATGCATTTATTTATTGTTTATATATGATATCAAATCAAGCTAGCATACATTTAATTATTTATTGTTGTCCTTTGGTTGGGGGAGACCTCTCACGGATATGTCCACAACAGTGATGGGGGATGTATCCTGAAATCTGGAACCTCATAACCTGAAAAGCAATAGATATATTATCATTCTATTACCCCATATTACCTAAATAAAGTTGTGCAAAACAAAGTTAAGCATGTCTTGCTTGAACAGGATAAATATATATGCGTATTGAACTTACTTCCGCATTTGGTTCCGGGCCGCAAAGCGTTCTCGCAGATAATTGCAACCACAACTATCTTCATTACATTTACTTCATGTTCTTCCTCCTCCGGTGTGATGCTACTACACACGGTAACCATGTTGACTCTTCGTACGGTACTACAACACAATGTTGATGGTGGATCATAATTGTCTCCCTTATTAATATTTTTCCAACATGCTCGCTTAAATTCTTCTTTCTCTTTATCACGGTTACGCTCATCTCGAGCTTGATGCATACAGAAGAGGGCAGAAAACAAAGCAAAGGCCAGAAGCAACTGGACAATTGATTTTGTAGCCATCTTATACCACTATGGTCGAGTAGCACATTCCCTTTATATAGCCACTGACGATCAAGTCATGCATGACAACAGATTAATGTTCAACTATCTTCAAACTTTTATTACAGAAATAGAATTTAAATGCCTATGAATTGTTGAACAGACTGGCAAGATGCACTACATATGAGTTGTGAACTTAAAGAGAAATAAATGTTCATGAATGAATCTTTGAACACAATGGATGAATGTATTATATCTGAGTCATGAAACAGAATTAATGTTCATGAATGTTTGATTTTTTGCAAATACTCGAACAGTATTATTTTTAAATGTTCATGAATTAATGTATAGATCCGAGATATGAAACAAAAAAAAATCCTCACGGATCTTGAGCTGATAGGCATTTTCGTTATCTGCGTACTTATAAGATTAATACCTCGGTATGACAATTTATGACCCCATGACAAACTAACTCCTACCATATGGATATCCAATAATCTTAACACAGGTGTTGCTGCATTAATATATACGTGTCTCAGAAATAAAAATCCATGAGCAAGCTTCGATCTCGTAGTGCATTAAAATCTACACCATAAAAATGATGTTAGCTTCGACCGGGTACCTAGGTAACATTGATAAGATACGAAATGCCACTTATCTATTTTTCCACACATCATAATACACTTCAAATTATAACCTTGAATATCAAGCTCGAGACTTAACTTCTAAACTCAACACCAATTCACCTGGTACAACAATCTGTACTAACTTCTGGCATAAATAGTTTACAGTGGGTTCCTTTTTGTTTCGAGCAAATATTTTTTATGTGTGCCGCAGCAGGTGTGATTTTATTTGTGATAAATTTTTGAATCATGAGGATTTAGAAGGTAATTGGATCTTCCAGCACACGAGCCATGTTGTGTATTTTTGTACAACCTTCTAAATTGTAAACAGGAAAACTATATTTTACTTATAGAAAACCAGGAATTGTAATTATACATTTGTACGTTTGTCGCACCCTTTGTTATTAATTCTGATATGGACGAATTGTGATGCCTTCCATTCCATGGCGTGGTTAGAAAACCAAGATAACATGTTTGTGTGTGTGTGTGTCATCCTTGAGCAAGGGAGATTGTTTAGAAAATGGAATTACATTTTAGCTTCTCTGTGTCCATGAACAACCGACACACAAGGTGCATCGAGGAGGGCGTCGAGGAGGGGCTCACTGGTCGATGTAAGAAATAGAGAAAGTCAAGAAAGAAGCGAATTGGTGGAATAGAGAGCGGCGGTGGGGGGCTAAAGATTAGGGTTTGGTTCTCAGGGTGCACCTTATATACGGTAGTAAGACATGGGCTTCCGTTGAGGCCCGGGCATGGCTCGAGTCGGGCTTCAGGTTGGCCTAGGCTAGGTCCATCAGTGTCGGGTCATTTTCGACGGGCCGGGCCTCGAGCCGCTCGATTGGCCTGGTCCATCTAGACAGCTATATCGAATTATCGATGAGAGATGTTGTTGCAGAGATCCGTGCAATCAGGGATGCCTAGCTTTGGGATGCTATTCAACAAATGTCTCCAAGTATTCATAGTGACACTGAGGATGAAATTTTTTGGAACTGGACGACAAATGGGTAATACTTCTCCAATTCTGCATATTCCAGACAGTTTGAAAGCGGACATCAGTCCTGGTATCCACAAAGAATATGGAGCATCTAGGCACCTTCCAGGCATAAAATCTTAATCTGGTTGCTCACCCAAGACAGAATTTGGACATCAACGAGAATCCAAGCAGGAGGTTGGCCAAATGAATACTTTTGTGCACTATGGTGAGGAAATCTGGAGACTGCCACACATATTCGTACGTCAACCTTAGTATCCAAATTGGGCTCAAATTTCGTCCGTCCATCCATCAATGGTCGCCTGGGCTAGGCATTGGTGATTGGTACTATGACCTGCTTCCACACGGTAAGGCACAAGTTGCTAAGAGAAGCTGATCCTTGATTCATGATCGTCTGCTGGGTTATCAGGTGTGAACGGAATGCCTGCATTTTCAACTGGAAGGAGCAACCAGCAAGTCAGTTATTCGGGCTATAGGTCAAGAAGCGAGATTGTGGATCACAGCAGGAGCCACCCCGCCAGAGCCCTTAGCTCAACCGAGAGCAAATTGTACTTTGAGAGTGTGCAGGGTCTCCTAATCGGGCTTTGTGCTTGTAGTTTCTATTGACATTGGCTCAATGGATGCTCCAGCTATAATATATTCCCTCTCTGTCCCATATTAATTGATGTTTTGGAGAAATTTTTTTGTTTTAAAACGTCAATTAATATGGGATAAAGGGAGTGCACCGGTAAGATCCGGCTTTAAAAAAAATGTGCTCGCGAATGGCCTCCAGCTTGACTGATGACAGTCTGAAAGGGAAAGAACGGCCGGCAAATGCATTGGCGTGACTCGTGAAGCAACAGTTCTATATACTCCCTCCTTATCTTTTTATTTGACGTTTCAGACAAAGATTTGAACTAAAAACTGTTAGATTGTGCTGTCCTAACGTCAATTAAAAAGATCTAGAGGGAGTAGTTCGAGATATTCATCTCTGTACATCGTTGCAAAAAAGCAGTGTAGAAAACTGAAAAAGTGAAAAGTTTCGGGAAGTAATTTGCACGGTTGAGCCAAGCCCGTGTGACTCTGGGCGCTTATTTTCCCGACCAATTTCATTCAGGTAGGGCTGGCGTGCTACCTTGCAAATAAATAAAATTATTCGGCATTATCGGTGAACACGGTCACGGCGCCACCGCTCCCGCGTCCAGCAGCCGACGAGGCCAGGCGAGCGGTCGATCCAGGTAAGTTGAGCCGTGATGGCATCCCTGCTCCTTCCATCCATCTTCCTCACAGTTTTCCGATTCCGCGAGTCCTACCGACCGAGGTGCCGTTCCATGGCACACGCGAACCGGGAGCTAGCTCTCCGGTTCATGCTGGCCGCGCCTATCGCCGGCGGCCAGCACACGTGCCTACCCGCTCCACCAATCAACTTCATGGCCTAGCAGCTCAAGCTTGGGCGGCCGCGTGCCCACCGCCTTATTCGCCGCCACATGAGGCGAGGTCTCGTTTCCACCCCTGCAGCTTCATCCAGTCCTCTTGTGCAGTTTGTGCGTGGAATTCTGCCTTCTCCTCGAGACTTGGTTGACTTCTCCCTAGCCTCTTCCCCAGCTACAGTCCGAACTCCCCTTCGGTCTGTTGCTGCTTCTATCCTGAACGGCTATTCTCCTGTTAATTCATTCGCTGCCCCAATTTCCATTTTAAGCTAAAAAAAAACGTCTGTTGCTACAACTGGTGCAGCCTTTTTTATTATGTCCTCGTTTAATTCATTGGTGCATGGATCTTTATTTTCCTTTCCCTACTACTGACGACTACTGAGACGTGATATTTGTTTGCTTCAACTGCTTCACATCGCCAGAACTTTAGTTAGTGCCTCGTAATGGCATGTAGTAATTTATTTGTTTTATTGACTTTATGCCATTTCAAATACTCTGCCATTTATTGGTTAGTGGATGGCAGTTATTCGGGAAGATCGAATTCCGTGTCCAGTTTTGCTTGTTCAGCTTTTGTATCTGACACCGATATGTTTGACACAAATGGCATACGTACTACATATGGCTGGATAAAATATGTCCTACTTGTTCTACTTGATCGAGTAATCTCCACTAGAACTATTGTCACCTTATCCAGTAACCTATTATACATTTTTATTTTAAAGGTCATTTCATTGTCATATTTTTGTTTATAATGAATCGCTTCTTTTTATTGCTACGTGATGTTTTCCTTCTAATGATGATGGTGATAAGCAGGACTGAAAGCTAATATGGCTGCGTTGCCACTGGCCACCGCCGAGCTATGTGATTCTAACGCCGATCTAATCACGAACGGTGATCTCCGTGCCCTCCAGCCCATCTTCCAGATCTACGGAAGGCGGCAGGTTTTCGCTGGCCCCGTCGTGACGTTGAAGATCTTCGAGGACAACGTCCTGCTCCGAGAGTTCCTGGAGGAGAAAGGTCACGGCAGGGTCCTGGTGGTGGACGGCGGCGGGAGCACGCGCTGCGCCGTCATGGGCGGCAACCTCGCCCAGCTAGCTCAGAACAACGGGTGGGCTGGCCTCGTGATCAACGGCTGCATCCGGGACGTCGACGAGATCAACGGCTGCGACGTCGGCGTCCGAGCCCTGAACTCGCACCCTGTGAAGTCGAACAAGAAGGGCGCCGGCGAGAAGCACGTCCCTGTAACCGTTGCCGGGACCAGGATCTGCGACGGCGAGTGGCTCTACGCCGATGCTGACGGCGTTCTGCTCTCGAGGTCGGAACTGAGTGTTTAGGCGATGTTATTACGTTCCTGTCTGCTGTTTGTGTATGGAAACTTGGTGCTTGAAAGGAAGTGTCATTCGCCTGAACTTATAATAGCTGTTCTTGTTGAATCCGATCTCGGATGCTTCCGGAGTTACACAAGGTACAATACAAATGTTCTTGGTTGGAGTTGTACTCTATGTAGGAGCTTTACTCTGCTGTTAAATTTCCTGTACATTGACCACAACAGATTCGCCTTGTTGGCGTTGGAAAAAAAAAACACCAGGTTTCAAAAAAAAAAAGACCATCGAGAACGTGAAAAAATGCTTGCTCGTCTGTGCTAAAGTCTACGCACAACGATCAACGAAGAGCCGCGTTGCATTTGGTTGAAGACCGACCCGGATCTTCCTCTCCTAGCACAGCAGCTGCCTCCCCTGGATGATCCAAACTACCGTTTTAATCTGAAATTGTTTGGTTTCTGACATTGGTATCAGCATATCCTGCTTACAGAAACAACCATGAGAGGCTATTACCTAGTAGTATACAGTATGCCGTCATTGCGATGTGTACTATACTGCTATCTGAGATGTGAACTTCAAGTTTGCCAGATCTCTCGTGGTAGAGCATGGAGCAGCCACAAGTCTGCAGGTGTTTGCATCACCAGTGAATAAATAAGGCAGGAAATGGGCAGTATGTGGTCACTATCTGAAATTATTTAAAGATGTCTATATGACAAATCAAATCATTCTTCCTTTCACATTCTACACTTGTCCATATATATAGATCACATGTTATCAGTGTGATATAAAGGACTACGACATACAAACCCAAATACAATCAATGCCTAAATTCAAAAATGAAATTTAGATTTGCACCTACCTTTTGGGTATGTATTCCTCTGCATCGGTGTCAGAAAAAATGTACATATTCCACTGCCACGCAGCATTTTCTCAAAATTGCAGGGCCAGATTTGCTGTGAAAACTCAGAGCCCAAATTTCACTGGATACAGTAGACAGCTACCAACTCAAATCTGCTGCAACTTCAAGCAGCACAAATTTCCAACCCCTCAGTTATGAACTCAAATATGAAAATGATTGATGACAATCTGTCCCTCAAATGACTATGAATATGAACAGAACAACCATCGTTACAGAAGCTCCCACATAAATCAGATGACATCCACAGCTGAAATCAACAAATATGACAATTTAGATGTGCGTCAAAATCTTAATGAACAATAGACAGGAAAACAAATATATGAGTTGGTATTGAGCTTGCTAGCCATGCTCAAATTAACATTGCAGAGATCATATGACAGTGCTATAGGCAGACACGAAAGATAGCACTGTACATCTGTTTATCATAGTCTATAATAAGAGCTTTTTTTAGGGTCTATAAACAAAGCTGAGGGTGGCGAGAAGAACATGTGGTTTGCCTACTGTGTGTTTTCATCGATCTCTCCAGGCCCTCCCCCGGCGGTGACTGCATCGATCTCCATGGCAGGCGGTTGTGGTGAGCCGCGCGGCACGCATCGAAGCCATGGCAACCACCATTACCACAGGTGCATTTTCCGAACACAGCAAAGCAGCAATAACAGGAATCATATTGCAATAACTAGTATTCCAGGTTCATAAATTTACAGTGTTCCATAATCAACACCGCAATTCATCATACATCTAGTTAGGTAAAGACATCCAGAAACTACAGGGATAACACCATTCATTCATCCATTCCATTGCACTGCTACTGCTGCACCTACCCCTACCAGTGTACCAGATAAACTGAGCCACGGGTACCAATACCACCAGACTACTACTTCGTACTAGTACCAACCTAAGAGGATGTGAACTTGGTGACGGCCTTGGTGCCCTCGGAGACGGCGTGCTTGGCGAGCTCGCCGGGGAGAACTAGGCGGACGGAGGTCTGGATCTCGCGGGAGGTGATGGTGGGCTTCTTGTTGTAGCGGGCGAGCTTGGCGGCCTCGGCGGCGAGCTTCTCGAAGATGTCGTTGATGAAGGAGTTCATGATGGACATGGCCTTGGAGGAGATGCCGATGTCGGGGTGCACCTGCTTCAGCACCTTGAAGATGTAGATCTTGTAGGTCTCCACGTTCTTCTTCGGCCTCTTCTTCCCCTTCTTGTCGCCGCCGCCCTCCTTGCCGGCCGACTTGCCCGCGGGGAGCCGCTTCTCCGCCTTGGGCTTCTTCCCCGCCGGAGTCTTCTCCGCCTTCTCCGTCGCGGGCTCCTCCTCCACAGGCTTCTTCGCCGCTGGCTTCTTCTCCGCCTTCGGCGCCATGGATGCGGATCGAGGAGGGGAACGAGATTTGGTTTCGCTTTGGCTCGGGGCGAAAGAAGGTTGCGGAAGCGGTGAGGTCGCTGTGGGAAGACGAGGAAAAGGGTAGCTGACTTTATACAAACGGGGAGGCGGGTGCTGATTGGTTGAGGGGCGGGACGCGTGGATCGGTGATCTGGAGCGCCGTGAGACGCTGGCCGCTTCTGCGATGGACTGTCGGATGCGTTTCCACGCGGATCGCTGACGTGGCGATAACGGAGCTGGAAGGAGAGGGAGGGAACCGGTTTCCAGCGCGCGTACATGACGGTGTTGCCATGTGGTCCCACTCCCACAGCTCATAGATGGCGCGCGAGAGGTGGATACTGGATATTATGGAAATTTTTCTGCAGCGCAAACCAATCGATTTACAGCTCATCTATTTTATACAACACCATCCATTAAGGATCAATTAATACAAATTTGTGGGATTAAGGATCAATTAATAGTTTACAGTTGGTTCCTCTTTGTTTTGAGCAATATTTTTTGTGTGTGTCTACCCGGTGTGATTTTATTTGTGATGATTTTTCAAATCATGAGGATTGAGAAGGTAATTGGATCTGCCAAAGTATTGGGTGAGATTTAGGACTGCCAGACATGAGTCGTGCTTAATTTGTTATATCATTCTGAGACGGAGAAATGGAGACGCTTTTCATGCATGGCGCGGTTAGAAAAAACATGTTTACAAGACAACAACATTTGTTTGATCGCACATCCTGTACCCACCGAACGATGTAGCTCCAGAAGCTTTATTTCACGCACCATTAAGGTTGGAGTCGTTGCATATGAATCGATGATCGTATCACAGGTGTTAAAACAGACCTTTTCTTCAGTTCTTGACCAGCAATGCATCTATCAGCACGGTCTTGGAGTTCATCAGCGCCGCCTTGATGATCCCGAAAACCTGCAAATCAAACAAAAGTTAAAATATCTTGACGATAATTATTTCATTTCGAAAAACAGGCAGGACACTATGTATTGTTGTATCATGGAGGAGACACTTTCGAGTCCCAATAGTTGACTTGTTTGTCGGCTTGTTGAAGTCTTCTTGGCGATGCTGACCCTCGCCACTGTCGGCCCCGACCGCGCGATTGAGCAGCCAGCGAGAAAAGTGTGCAGTATTCGGTGACGAACAGGCAGGAGCCGTGGGGTCGACGGGTAGCACAAGGCGACGTGGTGGTGAGCTCCACCACTTCTACACTTCACCTAATCCAGAACTATCTTTTAAAAAAAAAAAGAGTAAAGTGCATCACGGTCTTTGAATTTGTCTTTGTATGTCATCTAAGTCCACGAAATTTTAACATGCATATTTGGATTCATATACTTGTTGCAGTTTGTCATATGAGTCTAAAGTATCAAAAATGTCCCAACAATTATAATTATTATTTGAGTTTTGTTTTTCATATTTGTTCTCTCCAAAATCAATAATGTTGAAGAAATAATTCATATTGGAGGCTAACAACGCTTATTTGGAGCGAGAACAGATATGAAAAATAAAGCTCAAATAATAATTATGTCAACAGTTATTGGGGCATTTTCGTTATGTTGGATACAGATGACACACTTTAACAAGTTTATGTATCTAATATGTGTTTTAAAAGTTCATGAAACTATATGACACACTCAAACAAGTTCATGGATTGTTGATGCACTTTACATATGTGTTGAAATAAAATACAAACACTAGATAGATGTACAAGTGATGAGAAGTGGATAGTACTCCTCAAAAGATGGAAGCAAAAATGCAGAGCACTGAATGGCGAGTGCCCAAAACGTAGTCCTAAAATAAGCTTCCAAGCATGCCATCTCGGAAATAAGCATGGACTCCATGGTGCGGCCGCAATTCTAACTCCGACTGTCCGCGCAACTGAAAGGTCATATCATGTATTGGCAGTGGGCCTGCAGGGCGTCATGGGTGCTTGACAAATGACAACGAAAAGAAGCATCCTTGTCGCTCCGCTCTGTTCTCCGACTTCTGTAACTGTAGTGCGGGCAAACTACCACACGAACACAAGTAGTATTTGTTTTTTGCTTGGATCTACTCGTAGTTTATGCATGAATGTCTGGTACTGACTAAATCGACCTAAGATTCATCTTGCAGTGGGAGGAGGGTGCTTATTTACCGGTGTCGTTCGTCATAGCACAAAAGGTTCCAAGAATGATCACCGGCGCGGTGCTGAGGTAACTGCTGAGCGCAACAGTGGTAAGTGATAGCGCCGAGCACAAGCTCCGCATGGTGTCCATCGCCTGGACGTAAAAGAAATCGCAACAGTGGTAAGTGATAGCGCCTCGACACGATGAGGTGGTAGTAGAAGGGCACCTAGACGATGACACTGATGGCATCGTAGATGGTGAGCAATGCCGAGGGGTGCTAAAGTGGGACCCCATGCTAGCATCCAGAGTGTTGCCATGGAGCACAAAAATAGTGGTCATTTGCTATTGCACCATCTCGAACAAGATCCCGCTCGCCCCGAGGGGCAACAAAAGAAACAGGCTCTTGGACTCATTCACCTGTGTCACCGTGCACAACAGCCATGTGAAGGAGTCGTCCCTATCTTCGGCCGCCGTCACCACAGTCGCTTCGAGAAATCTGAACTAGTCTGTGTGCCGAAATACCAAACTCTGTCTCTTGCAGACCAGTGATCAATCCAAACAATAAACATAGAAGAGGTTGGTTCTCTTCTTCCTTCTTGTTCTTTCTCTTTTGTTCCCATCACTTCAACTTTTTTCAAATATTCTCATCTTTCTCTTGCATGAAATTTTAGGAGGGGCTCCATTGCTTTGGTGCAGTCGGGGGGGGGGGGGGGGGGGGGGCAAGCCGCCCCTTGACCCCCTAGTTGATCCGCTAAAAGTTGCCTAGAGGGGGGGTGAATAGGCTAATTGACCTGCAAATGACTCAATAAAACGAGATTAAATTACAGGGGGCGGACTAGTCCGGTCAGGGGGCGGACTAGTCCGGTCAGCCTGCGTGAATAACCCTAAAAAAATGTTTCTAGCGAGTTTTAGGGAATTTTCTCGTTGCTACAAGTGAGTATATGTTTAAGTCAAGTTGAGCAACAACCTACACAAGAGCAAGTCAAGTTTCCACAAGTTTGTAGCAATGCGGAGTATGAAACGAGACTACCAACCCTAGAACAAAGTAATCAATAGAATGAATGCGAAGAACACAAGGGGGCAAGGATTTTATCCCGAGGTTCGATTCCACACAAGGAATCTACGTCCCCGTTGAGGAGTCCACAAAGGACCGGGTCCAACAAGCCTTCCCTCACCAAGTTTACCGCACGGGCCTAACTTGGTTCTCCACTAATCACAACGGTGATTACAAAGTTCGTTGGGGCTTCTCACAAACTGAGGCTCCCACACCACAAAGGTGATCAACACAATAAAACAAACTCAATACACAGCCCACAAAGACTCAACGAGTGCAAGAGATCAAACCGGGAGCACAAGCGCGATGTTCTTCCTCTTCTTCACCTCACTAAACCCTAATCCACTCAAGAATTAGTTTTAGAGGGAAAGTAGGCAAGAAGGAGGCTTAGGAGTGCTCCAAGTTGGCTGTGGCGGCGCTAGGGTTTGAGTTTTTCCAAAGTTATTCGAAATGAGGCCGGGGGTCCCCTTTTTATAGGGGTCCCAAGCCCAATCTGCTGACTTCAGCAAAAGGGCGGACTAGTCCGGCCACTGGCCCGGACTAGTCCGGCCTAGGGGACCACTGACCCCTTTGTCAGGTCCCGACAGCTGACACACTATCGTCACGCTACCCGCCAAACTTCAAATTCAAACGGTCACTTCCAGAACGGACTAGTCCGGTCAACACCGGACTAGTCCGATCTCACACAGAGCCTTCTGCTCCGTGTGAAAACGGACTAGTCTGAGGACCACGGACTAGTCCGGCCCCTAGGGCGGACTAGTCCGGTCCTCCCAGACTTAGCCACAGAAGCACCTTTTCCTAGCCAACCCGGACTAGTCCGGCCCCACGGGCGGACTAGTCCGTTCTCACTCAGGACCTCTTGGTCCGGTCCAAAACGGACAAGTCCGTGATTTTGGGACTTCATCCCCAAAACCCACTCACAGCTACCCGGACTAGTCCGGTCACAAACGGACTAGTCCTATCTCGGTCAGACCCTTCTGGTCCGGCCGATAACGGACTTGGCCGGCCAGGGGCGGACTAGTCCGGCCTCCTGCACGGACTAGTCCGGCCCTACGGCCAGACCACTCATTCACTCATTTCTTTCATAGGTTTGACCTCTAAACCACTTTGAGCTCCCAAACTTGATCTCAATGCACTTTACACACACACCCTCCTATTACTACGGCTAGTCTAACTCAATCACGCTAGAAACCCTAGTTTCTACGCTTCGAGTTGACTCCGTTTCCTTCCTTTTCCTTTTTGAGGGTTTGCGTCTCCGATTGAGTCTTCACCTGTGCTAAGATCACTTGAGCTCATTAGCGACTTAATTGTCGTCATCAATCATCCAAAACCCACGGGGAACCTAGATGCACTTTCAATCTCCTCCTTTTTGGTGATTGATGACAACACATTAAGTCCTTCACAAATAAGAGTATAAAGTTTTGTTTTTCATAACATGTGTGCGTATGAATGACTCCCCCTCAATGTATGCAACATGTAAAAGAGATGGAGAAGTTCTTTCATACCCACACACGTTATGGTGGGGTGCCTACGTGATGTGCTCAACAGTTTGTGACAAGACATGAATAACATCAATACATTCATAAGATTGACAATAAGAGCAATATATTGATAGTAAGCAACATTAACGAGTCTTGCACAAATGTAAACATCCAAGAGCATAAATATGTTACATGACAGTCATACATCACAAAACACACCCACAAAAGGACTAAACTCACTAAACTCCCTTAACTCTCCCCTTTGGCATCAAGGCACCAAAAAGGAAAAGAAGGGGGAACAACTAACTAAACCTAGTCCTCATCTTCTCCACTTTCGCTCTCAGTGGCTTCGGAGTCTTCAATGTTTGCCTCTGGCTCTTCGTCGTTGTCGTCGTTGTCGGAGGATTCCCTTGCCGAGGGAGCTGCCCGAGAGGAGCTTCCATCCTCCTGGAGCTGAGCAAGCTCATCGGCAGTGAAGACGGGGAAAGGAGTGATCTCCCCATCACTCTCCTCAGGAGATGACATCGGAACTTCAAGCTTCTCACACACCGCCTTGAGATACTTCTCTTGGCGCTTGTGTGCCCTCTGAGCGCGAATCTCTTGCTTCCGGCACGAGGTGAAGATGGCCTTGAAGCATTTGAAGAACGCACTCATGGACTGAGGCGGAGGCGGAGACGCCACTGGGCGAGACGGAGGATCAGCATTCTTGCGTCTTGGAGGCACCGGCACATTTGGCGGCTTCTGGGGGCGCAGAGGTCGGTGCGATACATCCTTGACAAAGGACACGCCCGACACCTTCTCAATAAGGCACATAATGTAAGGGGCATACCCGCACGCCCTGTTGGGGGTATGCGAGATGTTGAAGATGTCGTCGAAGATGTAGTCGACGAGATTGAACTTCTCTTCCCCATCAATCAGAATGAGCAGGTGCCTTAGGTTTCCTTGAATGACCCCTGCATCACCGTCCTTGGGTGCAATGGTCCTCCTAAGTATCCGGTTCATGATGCTGTAGAATGGCTTGATGTTCCGAGCTAGTCCGGCATCAAACGGGAGATGGCTTGGATACATGTAAGCCAGCTCCTCACGATCCACTGCCTTGAGGTTCGAGATAATGATCTCGTGGTCCATGTGAGCCTCAAGACCAAGGATCCTTGCAAACTCGGCATAGGTGACAGAGTATTGTTCACCATGAGTCATCCAAATTATCCTCCTGTCACCTGAGCTTGTGAAATAGATTGTGGAGTAGAATTGGAGAATAACTTCCACATTCCAATCATATTTGAAGCTCATGATCTTCTTGAGATCATGGCGCTCGGCAGCTTCAATCACGGCATCAAAGGCCGAGTGCTCCTTCTTCGCCATATAGTCCCAGTCCACCCACTGAGCCTCTATCACTGGCTTCTTCATTTGTTGGTAGACTAGCCTGTAATAGTCACAGTGGAAGTCACACCAAAACCTGGGATCAGCTGTGCTCCTTTCAAATTTATAGACCTTCTCGGTCCTTAGCCTTCGGGCCTTTTCAGCCCCTTTGCCATGGAACACATTTGCCGACAGTTCCTTTTGCCGGTTGGGATTCCTTTCCGGTGTGTGGACTTCAAGGGGGCCAATAGAGGTGGCCTTCCCCTTTTCCTTGATCACAACCCCACCAGCAGCCCTCTTAGCTGATATCTTGACTGCGGGGTTCTTCTTCTTTGGCTCGATAGGAGCCGGAGCTTTTCCCTTCTTCGGGTCACGCTCGACCCTAGGGACAGCCTCTTCTTGGGCTGGCTCCTTGCCCTTAGCCTTCTCGCCAAGAGTGACGAGCTTCTTCCTCTTTGGGGCATTGGCCTCAGCGGCCTTGGAGTTATGGGCCTCCCTATCCTCTCTTTTCTTCTTTCGCAGCTCATTCAGTGATTTTGCGGTGGCACGGGCAATGGCTTCATCCTCATTGTAGATGCTCGCAGCCACCTTGGATGCTTCGAGTGCCTTGAGCTTTCTTTCCTCCTTGGCCTTCTGCGCCTCCATTAGCGCAGCCTTAGTCCGAGCCTCGGCAATTTGGGCCTTGGTACGCCCCTCGAGGTTGACATGAGGAGGAGAGCGCTCGGAGTTCGACATTCTGTGCAAAGGATGGAGAGAGGAAGATATGAGCCTAGGAAGAAGAAGTATTGCCGAAAAGATCTCGAGAACCAACTAGAAGTAGGGTTTGCCCTGTGCAAACCGGACTTGTCCGCCCCAGGGGCGGACTAGTCCGCCGGCTGGACTTGTCCGCCTGGTGGCCGGACTAGTCCTGGTTACACAGGAAGAACCCTAACCCTAATCGATTCATCGAAAAATTTGTGAACCAATGCGCAATACTCCTAGGCTATGATCGCAAGGGTGTATAGAACAACATTAATGAAGGTGTTCCTATCAAAAACTTGAAGAATCAAGAATGGGGCTAGTTTTTGAGGAACGGTGAAATACCTTCAAAAATCCGCTTGAGTCGTCGAAATCGGCGTGGATCTCGAAGGTGGAGCGCGGGGAAGTGATCCCTCACTCCCAAGGACTTCGATGCGCGGATTGGAGTTGAGTTTTGGTGGTTGGAGCGCAAAATCGCCGATTTGGGGGCGGTTGTGCGCGCGTGGAAGCTTGAGAGTCAAGTGAGAGAGAGGGGGGGGGGGGGGGGTCTGGGCCGCCTGGGGGTTTAAGTCCCCAAGGGCCGGACTAGTCCGGTTGAGGGGCCGGACTAGTCCGGTCTGTGGACCAGACCCAGACTAGTCCGGGTCCGGACTTGTCCGGTGGAAGGCCGGACTAGTCCGGTGTGCGGACTAGCCGCGGACTAGTCTGACCCGGACTTGTCCGGCCATAGGGGCGGACTAGTCCGGTCCAGCTGGGCTGAAAAACAATATATTTGGGTTTTGCCCATAAAGATAAGTCCTTTTGGACAGATATGGCAAGGAAAACATGACAAACATGATTATGAGTCAATAAAGAACAACTTATGAACATTTTCATGAAGAAAATAGATTTCTCAAACAAATTTGAGGAGAAATCGACATAGAGAGGAGTTTTTCGAAATGTGGCTCAAAATATATGAGGAATGTGGTTTAAGCCACGTTCCGAGAATCCATCACGTTGAGCTCACTTCTTAGCTCACAGAAACGCTTCTCGTCAAGAGGCTTGGTGAAGATGTTCGCAAGTTGATGTTCTGTCCTCACATGCGAAATCTCAATGTCTCCCTTCATTGAGTGATCTCGCAAGAAATGGTGTCGAATGTCTATATGTTTGGTCCTAGAGTGTTCCACCGGATTATGGGATATCTTGATTGCACTCTCGTTGTCACACAAGAGTGGAATTTTACGCAGGTTAATCCCATAATCCCCAAGCGTTTGTCGCATCCAGAGAAGTTGTGCACAACAACTTCCGGCTGCAACGTATTCAGCTTCGGCGGTGGAGAGAGCAATAGAGTTTTGCTTCTTAGAGGACCAAGACACAAGAGATCGACCTAAGAATTGGCACGTACCCGATGTGCTCTTCCTATCAACTTTGCACCCCGCATAGTCCGCATCGGAATATCCGATGAGGTTAAACTTGGATCCTTTGGGGTACCAAAGTCCTAGGGTAGGTGTGTGTACAAGATATCTCAAGATCCTTTTAACGGCGGTCAAATGACAAGCCTTGGGTGATGCTTGAAAGCGTGCACACATACACACACTTACCATGATATCGGGCCTAGATGCACAAAGATAGAGAAGTGATCCGATCATAGACCTATATAACTTTTGATCCACACTTGGACCGTCCTCATTTAGGTCTAGGTGTCCATTTGTCCCCATAGGGGTTTTGATGGGTTTTGCTTTGTCCATGTCAAACTTTCTTAGAATATCTTGAGTATACTTAGTTTGACTTATGAACGTCCCTTCTTTGAGTTGTTTCACTTGAAATCCTAGAAAGAACTTCAACTCACCCATCATGGACATTTCAAACCTCTCCGTCATTATCTTGGAGAACTCGTCACAAAACACCTTATTTGTGGAACCAAATATGATGTCATCCACATATATTTGGCACACAAAAAGATCCTCGTTGAAGTGCTTTGTGAAAAGGGTATAATCCGCTTTTCCTATCCTAAAACCATTCTCAACTAGAAAGTCTCTTAGGCACTCATACCAAGCTCTAGGAGCTTGCTTGAGGCCATAAAGGGCCTTTCGCAATTTGTACACATGGTTAGGATAGTCTTGGTCTTCAAATCCCGGAGGTTGCTCTACAAAAACTTCTTCCTTGATTGGACCATTTAGGAATGCGCTCTTAACATCCATTTGGTAGAGCTTGAAATCATGATGAGTAGCAAAGGCTAATAGTATCCGAATTGACTCAAGCCTAGCTACGGAGGCAAATGTCTCATCAAAATCCAATCCTTCAACTTGTGAGTATCCTTTTGCCACAAGTCGTGCCTTGTTCCTAGTTACCACGCCATGTTCATCTTGTTTGTTGCGAAACACCCACTTGGTTCCAACAACATTAGCTTGAGGGCGCTTGACAAGCTCCCAAACCTTGTTCCTTTCAAAGTTGTTGAGCTCCTCTTGCATGGCAACTACCCAATCCGGATCCCTTAAGGCATCTTCAACCTTATGTGGTTCCAAGGATGAGACAAAAGAGAAATGCTCACAAAAGTTTGCAACACGTGAGCGTGTTGTTACTCCTTTTGTGATATCTCCTAGAATGTTGTCAACGGGATGGTCCCGTTGAACACTTTGATGAACACGAGGATGCGGGGGTTGACCTCTTGAATTACTTGGTTCATCTTCTTCACTTTGGTCTCCCCCTTGATTCATGCCTCCCCCTTGATCTTCATTCTCATTATCACTTTGGGGAGCATCTAGAGGATCTTCAACTTGTCCAATGGGGTTTTGACCTACTTCATAGAGAGGATGGTCACTTGAACTTTGAGATGGTTCTTGTGGGCGAACATCTCCAAGTGCCATTTTCCTTAGAGCTTCTAGTGGAGGTTCCTCTTGATCAAGGGCATGTTGATCAACCTGCTCCACTTGAGAGCCATTGGTCTCGTCAAACACTACGTCACGTGCTACTTCAACAATTCCGGAGGATTTGTTGAACACACGGTACGCATGAGTGTTTGAGTCATATCCAAGCAAGAAACCCTCATCGGACTTTGAAGCAAACTTCGAAGTCCTAGGCTTCTTGTTGAGGATATAGCACTTGCTACCAAAGACCCGAAAGTAAGAAACATTGGGTTTCTTACCAATGAGAAGCTCATAAGGAGTCTTCTTGAGGAGGCGATGAAGGTACAATCGGTTCACGGCATGGCAAGCGGTGTTAACCGCTTCCGCCCAAAACCGGTCCGATGTTTTGTACTCATCTAGCATCGTCCTTGACATCTCAATAAGCGTCCTATTCTTTCTTTCGGCTATGCCATTTTGTTGTGGAGAATAGGGAGCGGAAAACTCATGCTTGATGCCCTCCTCATCTAGGAACTCTTCTACTTGCATGTTTTTGAATTCGGTGCCATTGTCACTTCTTATAGCCTTTATCCTCAAGGTGAACTCATTTTGAGCTCTCCTTAGAAATTTCTTGAGGACACCGGGAGTTTCACTTTTATCATGCAAGAAGAACACCCAAGTATACCTTGAAAAATCATCAACGATAACTAGACCATACTTGCTGCCACCAATGCTAATATAGGCAATGGGGCCGAAAAGGTCCATATGGAGTAACTCCAAAGGTCTAGTTGTCGTCATGACATTCTTAGAGGGGTGTTGAGCTCCTACTTGCTTTCCCGCTTGGCAAGCACTGCATGGCCTATCCTTTTCAAATACTACATCCTTTAGGCCACGAACATGCTCACCCTTAAGGAGCTTTTGAAGGTTTCTCATTCCAACATGGGCTAGCCTTCTGTGCCAAAGCCATCCCATGTTGGCTTTTGCCATTAAGCATGTGTCAAGTTGAGCTTTATCCGCGGTGAAGTCCACAAGATAGAGCTTTCCCTTGAGCACTCCCTTAAAGGCTATCGAGTCATTACCTTCTCTAATGACACTCACTTCCTCACTAGTAAACACACATTTATATCCTCTATCACATAGTTGTGATATGGATAGGAGATTATAGTCTAGAGAATCAACATGCAAGACATTTGATAAAGTATGTAATGAGGAGATAGAAATTTTACCGGAGCCAAGGATTTTCCCTTGGCTATTGTCCCCAAAGAAGATTCCTTCACTTGGGTCCTTATTCTCCTCATACTCTATGAACATGCTTCTCTCTCCGGTCATGTGGTTGGTGCATCCGCTATCCAATACCCATTTCGATCCACCGGAGGAGTAAGCCTACAAAACAAGTTTTATGCCTTTCTTTTAGGTACCCAAGCGGAGTTGGGTCCTTTGACGTTAGTGGTTAGGCATTTTGGCACCCACACGCAAGGCTTGAGGCTCTTGCAGAGTGGCCCAACATATCTAGCAAACACCTTGCCGTGTTTGTTCTTCTTCAACACATAAGATGCATCAAAATCATGAAATAAATGATGCGGTTCAGATTTAGGCAAGTTTTTGCTAGAGGGTGAGTTCTTTTCATTTTTAGTTTGGGATGAACTCCCCTTAACAAAGACAATCATGTCTTTGCCATACTTGGAGGTTTTGGCGTTATGCCTTGCACCTCTAGTATAGCCAAGACCATCCTTGACATGGGGTGGTCTTGTGTTGGTGAATGCACTTCGTGCATATGCCACCTTTTCCTTGTCAAAGATGGCACCCTTAGGTGCTTGTTTGCCTTGTGCTAGGTTGAGTTCATCCTTAAGTTTAAGGATCAAGTTGGAGCACTTGCAAGGTGATGTTGCCTTGGATGAGGCCTTTGAGGGGGTTGAGCTCTTGAAGGAAGAGGCTACATTGTTCTTGAGTGACTCAACTTGAGTCTCAAGGATCTTGTTAGCTTTTGACAAGCTTCCAAGTTCATCCTTGAGCTCAATCGACTTCTCCTCAAGACTTGAACACGTTTTCTTGCAAAGAGCAAGTTCGTGTTCCAATGCCTTGCTCTTCTCTCTTTCGAGCTCAAGGAGCTCATCAAGCTCTTGACATCTCTCCTTCTCAAGGATGAGCATGTCCTCTTGTCTATTGATGAGATCCTCCTTCTCAAAGATCTCATCCATAAGCAATTTCATCCTTCGTAGGGTGCTTTTACTTATGTCCTTAAACATACTTTCATTTTCACTAGCGCTATCAAAATCATCATGTGAGGAAGTTGGGGAGGAAGGATGAGATGTTACCTTTCTCTTTCCTTCCCTTGCCATAAGGCAAGTGGGCTTGTGGTCGTTGTTGAGGTTGGGGAAGAGCTTGCCTCCCTTGGAGTTCCTCCCGATGGCTATGGTGGCCATCTTCTCCTCTTCTTCTTCGGAGGAGGACTCATCGTTAGAGTCCCACTCCTTCCCCAAATGGGCTTGTCCGGAGGGCCTCTTCTTCTTGAAGAATCTCCTTTCTTGAGGCTTCCCTTCCTTCTTCTTCTTCGTTTCTTCGTGTGGGCAATCAGCGATGAAGTGCCCATACTCGCCACAGTTGTAGCAAGACCTTTTTGATTTGGGCCTTGCTCTTTCCTTTCCCTTGCCCTCATAGTTGTGCCCCCCTTTCTTCCTCCTCATCATTCTCTTGAATTTGTTGATGAAGAAGGCCTCTTCCTCATCGGTGTCGAGGCTCTCCTCATCACTTTCTTCTTGCTCCTTTGAAGAGGGCGTTGCCTTGAGTGCAACGTTCTTCATCTTGGAGGCGGTGAACTTTTGGAGGTCGTTGTAGAAGAGCGCCTCCTTCTCCATGATTTCATGGTTGATGATCCTCCCAAGGACCTCCTCCGGGGTCATTTGAGTGAACCCCGGGCTTTCCCGAATCATGGAGCACAGAGAGACGTTCCTAGGCATGAATGCCCGGATCATCCTCTTCACCACCTCGTGGTCGGTCCACTTGGTGTAGCCATATGATCGGCTCTTGTTGATCAGCACCTTCAGCCGGTTGTACATGTCTTGGGAGGATTCACCATCCAAGATGGCGAATCTCCCAAGCTCTCCTTCGATGAGCTCGATCTTGGCCTCCTTGACCACTCGGTTTCCCTCATGCGCTGTCTTGAGGGTGTTCCATATGTCTTTGGCCACTTCAAGGCCATCGACACGGTTGAACTCATCTCTAGAGAGAGATGAGATGATCACACCCGCAGCTTGAGCGTTGCGGTGGATGAGGATGGCTTGTTCTTGAGTTATGTTGTCCTCATCCTTTGGAATCTCCACCCCGGTCATGACAATTTGCCACAACGCTGGGTTGAGTGACACGAGGTGGATCTTCATGTTGTGTTTCCACATACCGTAGTCCGTTCCATCGAATTGGGGAGGTTTCCCCAATGGGATGGACAGGTAGTGGTTGTTGGCGGCAAGGCGTTCATAGTTGAACCCTTGCCGGTTGTAGTTGGCTCCGCCACCACCACTTGATTGGTTTGACGGATCAATCTTGGAGATGTTCAACTTCTCCCGGAGCTTCGCTTTGAGTTGGCGAGTCTCCTCATCGTCCGTTGGCTTATCTTGATAAGCCAACATCTCCTCACGGGTCGCCTCGTAGTTGCTGCTCGATGCATCGTCATTCACCACTCCGGCCATCTCTCCGAGTTGTTAGACTCTTTGTGGAGAGTCCGGCTCTGATACCAATTGAAAGTTGCCTAGAGGGGGGGTGAATAGGCTAATTGACCTGCAAATGACTCAATAAAACGAGATTAAATTACAGGGGGCGGACTAGTCCGGTCAGGGGGCGGACTAGTCCGGTCAGCGTGCGTGAATAACCCTAAAAAAATGTTTCTAGCAAGTTTTAGGGAATTTTCTCGTTGCTACAAGTGAGTATATGTTTAAGTCAAGTTGAGCAACAACCTACACAAGAGCAAGTCAAGTTTCCACAAGTTTGTAGCAATGCGGAGTATGAAACGAGACTACCAACCCTAGAACAAAGTAATCAATAGAATGAATGCGAAGAACACAAGGGGGCAAGGATTTTATCCCGAGGTTCGATTCCACACAAGGAATCTACGTCCCCGTTGAGGAGTCCACAAAGGACCGGGTCCAACAACCCTTCCCTCACCAAGTTTACCGCACGGGCCTAACTTGGTTCTCCACTAATCACAACGGTGATTACAAAGTTTGTTGGGGCTTCTCACAAACTGAGGCTCCCACACCACAAAGGTGATCAACACAATAAAACAAACTCAATACACATCCCACAAAGACTCAACGAGTGCAAGAGATCAAACCGGGAGCACAAGCGCGATGTTCTTCCTCTTCTTCACCTCACTAAACCCTAATCCACTCAAGAATTAGTTTTAGAGGGAAAGTAGGCAAGAAGGAGGCTTAGGAGTGCTCCAAGTTGGCTGTGGCGGCGCTAGGGTTTGAGTTTTTCCAAAGGTATTCGAAATGAGGCCGGGGGTCCCCTTTTCATAGGGGTCCCAAGCCCAATCTGCTGACTTCAGCAAAAGGGCGGACTAGTCCGGCCACTGGCCCGGACTAGTCCGGCCTAGGGGACCACTGACCCCTTTGTCAGGTCCCGACAGCTGACACACTATCATCACGCTACCCGCCAAACTTCAAATTCAAACGGTCACTTCCAGAATGGACTAGTCCGGTCAACACCGGACTAGTCCGATCCACACAGAGTCTTCTGCTCCGTGTGAAAACGGACTAGTCTGAGGACCACGGACTAGTCCGGCCCCTAGGGCGGACTAGTCCGGTCCTCCCAGACTTAGCCACAGAAGCACCTTTTCCTAGCCAACCCGGACTAGTCCGGCCCCACGGGCGGACTAGTCCGTTCTCACTCAGGACCTCTTGGTCCGGTCCAAAACGGACAAGTCCGTGATTTTGGGACTTCATCCCCAAAACTCACTCACAGCTACCCAGACTAGTCCGGTCACAAACGGACTAGTCCTATCTCGGTCAGACCCTTCTGGTCCGGCCGATAACGGACTTGGCCGGCCAGGGGCGGACTAGTCCGGCCTCCTGCACGGACTAGTCTGGCCCTACGGCCAGACCACTCATTCACTCATTTATTTCATAGGTTTGACCTCTAAACCACTTTGAGCTTCCAAACTTGATCTCAATGCACTTTACACACACACCCTCCTATTACTACGGCTAGTCTAACTCAATCACGCTAGAAACCCTAGTTTCTACGCTTCGAGTTGACTCCGTTTCCTTCCTTTTCCTTTTTGAGGGTTTGCGTCTCCGATTGAGTCTTCACCTGTGCTAAGATCACTTGAGCTCATTAGCGACTTAATTGTCATCATCAATCATCCAAAACCCACGGGGAACCTAGATGCACTTTCATCCGCCCTTCGTGCAACACATAAACATTGTTGTGCATGGGCACGTTTCGCTTGCGCATGGGTGCGAGTACTATAGCACCTGCCAAAATATAGAGACAGTCACAATGTCGTCTGGCCCGTTACAGCCCGTGTACCACAATGGCGCGCAACCGCACTACCTCGAGCACGCCCTTGTCGAGTATGAAAAAGGTATAGATGACGAGGTTGATGCCTATGAGTCGCCGCTTGAACCCGTCGGGCCAGCCGGTCATGGAGGGTACCATCAGCACGATGAGGTGATAGTAGATGGGCACCTAGACCATGGCGCTGATGGCGTCGAAGATGGCGAGCGGCGCCGAGGGGATGCTAAAGTGAGACCCCATGCTAGTATCCAACGTGTTGCCTTGGAGCACAAAAATGGTGGTTATTTGCCCTTGCACCATCCCAAACAAAATCCTGCTCGCCCAGACGGGTAACAACTACAACAGGCTCTTAAACTCCTTCACATGTATCACTGTGCACAACATCCACAGGAAGGAGCTATCAGCCGTCACCACTGTCGCCTTGTCAAGGAACCAGAACTAGTTCGCGTGCTTCATCTTGCGACTGCCCCTCAATATCAGACTCTGTCTCCTTCACGCGAGTGACCAATCTAGACAATAAATATAGAAGGGTTTGGTTTTCTTATTCCTCCTGTTTCGTCATATTTCATTCTCATTCCCATCTTTTTTTTCCTAATACTCTCATATTCTTCTTGCATGAAATTTTAAGAGGGCTAAGTAGGGCTCCATTGCATTGGGCTTGCATTGGGCCAGTCGGTGGGGGGGGGGGGGGCTCAAGCTCCCCTTGACATTGTTGAGGATGGGCACGTTCCGCTTACGCACCGACGTGACAATCACCTGTACGTACTGCAACACCTGCCAAAATATGGAGACAAGCACGATGTCGTCTGGCTCGTACAGCTTGTGTCCCACGATTATGCACAATCGCACTACCTCGATCACCCCCTCGTCGAGCATGGAAAAGATAGAGATGACGAGCCTGGTGCCTATGAGTAACTGCTTGAACCCGTCGGGTCGACCGATCATGGAGTGCACCATCAACACGATGAGGTGATAGTAGATGGACACTTGATGGCATCGAAGATGGTGAGCAATGCCAAAGGGATGCTAAAGTGGGACCCGATGCTGGCATCCAACGTATTGCCCTGGAGCACGAAACTGGTGGTCATTTGCCCTCGCACCATCCCAAACAAGATCCCGCTTGCTAAGGTGGGCAGCAACCACATCAGTTCTTTGTCACCGTGACAACAGCCAAGCGGAGGAGCCGTTCCTATCCTCGCCTGCCGTCACCACGGTCGCCTTGTCGAGGAACTTGAACTAGTCTATGTGTTTCAACTTGCGACTACCCTAAATACTGAATTCCGTCTCTTTCAGACCAGTAACAAATTTAGACAATAAATATATAAGGGGTTGATTCTCTTCTTCCTCTTTGTTCTTCCTCTTTTCTTCCCATTCTTTCACCTTTTCTTTACTATTCTCATTTTCCTCTTGAATGAAATTTTAGGAGGGGCTAAGTCAGAGGTCCGTTGCGTTGGGGCAGTCGGGGGGGAGGGGGGTGCTCTAGCCCCCCTTGACTCCTTAGTGGATCTGCCCTTCATGCAACACCAAAACATCGTTGGGCATGGGCACATTCCGCTTGCGCGCGGACGCGACAATCACCTATACGAGGCACGTGAGTGGGTTGCCCTCGAGCTTCTGGTGTTGATACTACGGTGTGCTCAAGAAGAAGCTATGAAAATAGTGAGGATGCTGAAGCCCCAGCCCCAGCCGATGTGCGTATGTATGTACACCATCATCGACGACCCTACCATCGTGTTGATTTTGACAGAGAAGTAAAGTCAGTTGAAGAATGTGATCTTGTTCCTATTCTCTGCCTCGTCGTTCTGATCAAACTGGTCGATGGTGCCTCCCACACCCAGGGCGATCATATATAGCGCCACGAACACATCTGTCTTCTCGAAATACGTGGGGTTGCACGTCTCATTGATCCACGATGGGATGAGATCACGAGACCCTTCACGGTGAGGTAACTGTCAGCAGTCGAAAACCCTGTCAAAAATCCACTAGATCTATGAACTTACTTCACCGACAATTATTTTTTTAAGATGGAAGAAATCAAAATCCATGAAGAACTTACCAAAATGAAGATGGTCATGATGTTGGCGATGTTGCAATACTTGACTAAGTAGGCATCCACGAATAAGGCGTTGATGAGAGGTGAGATGAAGGACATCCCACTACTAGCGCTCAGTCGCTTGATGTGAGCAGTCATGAACGTAAACTAAAAAAAATAGAGGAAAGAGATCAATGTAGCGGAGGATCGTAGCTTACTGATGATATCGGTGGAAGTAGTTGAGTCAACGATACCCTTCTTCACGATGGGGTTCCCCTTCACCCACTCTACGATCCTGTGTGTACGTGTTTGCGATGGCGTCTGATGCAACCTCCTCCACTGTTGCAATGTCTGTTGCAACTTCCACCATTACTTCGATGTCTATTGTAACCTAATCCGATGTTGCAACCTCCTCCATTGTTGGTGTCGCTCAGACTCCTTGTCTTGTGAGATCGCTAAGAGGAGAGTAGGGATCCGCGATTAGACAAGAGGAGAGAAGGATTACATGACCGGCGGTGGCTGACAATGGCGATCTCTTAAGTGTTTGCGTTGCGAGTCTTTGTGGCCGCAAGGAGGAAGAAGGGCCCTATATTTATAGGCGGAAGAAGTATCGACCGAATGGCACGATGGGTGTGTCACGACGACACTAAGAGCTATGAAGGCGTATCAGTAGAAGTTGGTTCATTCATGCTACGGCAAGAGAATGGTGTGGCACGCCTTCTGGTGGATGTGTTATAGAGAATCAAATATCAGATTGTAGGCCAAATTTCAATGGTTGTTCCAAGTGCGACCCACTTCGTGTACAGAGTCGTTGTTGTGTCTGCCAGTATGAGCCATACATGGAGCTAAGGGATGGGCCTGGCACATCAGACACATTGAGAAAGGAATTCGACGTAAACAAATATTCTCACAAAAGGAAAATGAAATTTGATAAGCAATCATAAAATGAGAGGTGATGGCATAAACAAAACTTTAAAATTTTTCATGCATCCACTTTCATATAGTCAGAATCTTGTTGTGAAGGGAATGGTGTCATAAGGTGAGCACTCGGCTTCATACAAAAGGTTTCAAAGATGATTAACCCAATCACCTGCGTAGTGTGTAACGTACCACGAGAAGAAGAATTCCCACCCGATTCACGCTACGTCACCAGGGCACGCGACTCTCCACTTCTGCCGATCAAGCCCGTCTTCATCTCATGATGTTTTTCACGAGTCTCGTGCGCTGCTCCCCGAATCCTGATTGAATCGAAGACGTCCTGGTGTCATCTCTAGCGCGCGAATACACAAGTTGTGGTTGTTTGTCACCAATATATGCTAAAGTGGTGTCTCTTACTCATCCTGGCGTAGGTGTGTGTCTACGGCAATGCACACCTGCTACTACCACTGCCGACGTGCATGTTATAGGGAGTATTGTGACATGATGATGACATGAACCCCAACACATGGGAGTATCGATGATACTGTACCTACCATCGAGCAAGAATTCAGAAGTCGCCACTAGTGGCCATTCATAAAAAGTGTGAATTAATAAAGGGAGCGAGCAATACACTATCCATTCACGACGGCGGGGGGGGGGGGGGGGGGGGGGTGCTCGTGCCCCCCTACTTGAAGAGTGGAGCCTCTCCTTGAGTTCTCCATAATTTTTGCAAGTACAAAACGGAAACTAGAAGGATTCAAGGTTGGAAATGGTGCTATGTATTGAAGATAAATTAGAAGGGTTAGAGGTTGAAGAAGGTATTAATTTTAGTCTGGGTTTCCCATTGCCCATTTTGGTATTGTCAAATCACACTCATACTTCTTCGAGTGGGGTGGGGCACGAGAATATTAACTTGAATAATCTAGCATCTTTGTAAGATAGACATCAGTTAAGAAAATGAAAAGTCTAGATTATGGAGACGTCATCGCCTCACCACTCATTGTGTCCCACCACACATCACGTTCTGCACTCCGCCGGTCGACACAACAATGTCGTGAGCGTGATCCAAACTAGACGACATACATTTTCCGTGATGTCCATTTTTGTTTAATAGGAAATCAAATCAAAGTTTCCAGTTAATGGGAAACATTTTTTCTATAGTATAAAGTATTTTTGTTTTGATTATCCAAAAAAATGAACTCATGGTAAAAAGTTTGAAAACCTAATCGATGTGTTTCTGTTAACTGAATACCCAACTGAATGGCAAGAGGACTGCAGACGAGCATTACCTCAAATAAATAAAATGTGTAACACAGTTCACTCTATCGTTCTTTTCTTAAATACTTGCATTTTTTGGATCGGAGAATGCAAGATTAAAGGATGTTTAGCAAATTTGCACAGAATCAAATCCAGTGTGTTATCATTTTAGTATCTGAATGGTTGAAACTACCATTTTAATTTGAACTTCCTTAGTTTCTGTCATTGGTATCAGCATATCTAGCATACAGAAACAACCTAGAGAGGGTATTACCTAGTATATAATATGTTGTCATTGCGATCTATACTATCTCAGATATGAACCTCAAGTTTGGCATATCTCGTTTGGTAAAGGATAGAGCAGTAACAACTATGCATGTATTTGCAACACCGGTGAATAAGTAAGAAATGAAAATAGAATGGATTTATTTTGATTAAACCGAATACACAAGCTGAATCTAGATGCACCATTTTTATCAATTTAAAGGTCCAAGATAAAGTGACACCGAAGGACTACTCCAACATGAAAGTATGTTGAGCAGCGAGCCCAGCTTAAAGAATGTTGGGCTAATTTTTTTTTTGAAACACCGGATTTCAGTATATTTCATTTAAGCAAGATAGAAACAAACAAGTTTACAAATATGCAGGACTCAATAAGAGAATTGAAAGGAAAGTTAAAGAGCTGATTTCAGGAGGGGAGGCCTAAGCTAGAGACAACTACACCGAGAGAACCAGTTAGGTTGGATAAGCTAAGTTGATGAGCTCGGCGAGATTCCTTGCTCCTGCTAGAGACCAGCATTTCGCTTCTTGAATAATTTTGCTGAAAATCTGCCCAGCCGAATTTTCCAAATCTCTGAAAGTTCTCTCATTCCGTTCCTTCCAGAGGCACCAACAGGTGAGTAGTGCAAGAGATCGAAGGCCTCGCGTGCCCGAGGCAGTACTGGTAGAAGTGATCCCAACATACCAATCCTGGCGCCAACAGGTGAGTAGTGCAAGAGATCGAATGCCTCGCGTGCCCGAGGCAGTACTGGTAGAAGTGATCCCAGCATACCAATCCTGGAGGTTTTCAATGTGTGGCCAAACAGCAGGATGTAATTGTGCAGATGCAAAACGATTTGAGATCATATTCCAGACTGCTCTTGAGGTCAGGCACTCGGAGAAAAGGTGGGGGATGTCTCCAGGTTGCGCCTGCACAAGGCGCAAAAATAGTCATTTGGCCATCCGCGGATCTGCACCCTGTCTGCCGTCCAATTTCGATTCTGCAGGAGTAGCCAAAGGAAGAATTTGCATTTGGATGGTTCCCAAGGAGTCCATATGACCTCCCGGAAGTTTGATTGGAAACCTCTCTCGAACTGGAACCTGTATGCCGAGCTTGCTGAGTAGCGTCCTAACGTTGATAGTTTCCATGCTATCTCATCATCAACCTCGTCATCCAAAGGAAGATCAATTAATTGTATTTTATTCCACAGGTGCACATAGTCAGTAAGCAGCGGGACCGTACAATGATGCGAGAGGTCCATTATCCAAGTGTGGAGGTGGAGGGCATCTGCTACTGTCCGATTCTTTCACCTGGAATGTTTGAAGAAGCTTGTGAACATTGAGGCCGGCGAGACACCATCCAACCAGCTGGAGCACCAGAAGGAAGCCCGTCTTCCAGAATGCACCTGAACAGTAGTTGTGGCTGCGAAGAGTGCCCGATCTCCACTGTCAACCTGAGTGTCTAGCAAAGGCCACAGTCTCAAAGGGAAGATCCACTGGTTCCAAAGCCAGTGTAGGCGCAGAGCTCGCCCAAAACGATTAAGGTCTAGAACACCAACATCGCCCCTATCCAACGGGCGACAAACACGCCCCCAACTTATCTTACATTTAGCTCCAGTGATATCCTGATCCCTTGCCCATAAGAAGCGGCGTCGTGAGCGGTCAATTTCCTTGAAGAATTTGATTGGCAGCTTCAGATATGATAATGCATAGATTGGTAAAGAGCTTAGCACTGATTTGACTAATTCACGCCTTCCACCAATTGAGAGGAGCTTCCAATGCCAGCCATAGAGTTTGAACTTTACTTTGTCAAGAATATGTTGTAGATCATTAATTCTCAATCCCTCCAAAGTAATGGGTAAACCCAGGTAGTTTACTGGAAAAGATCCAGTTAGCTCATTGAAGTTTTGTATTGAAGTCCCTAGTTGCTGCTTAGCACAACGTATCAGATAAAAGCGTTGTTTTGAGGTTGTTGATCCTGAGACCAGTGGCGTCGCCAATTCGTTGCATAATGACTGTGACCAGGTCAACCTCTGACTGTTGCGGTCGAAGAAAAATCTGACGTCGTCCACATAGAGGGAAAGGCGATCCAAGCCGCCATGCAGTGGAGCCAGGAGCTGTCTGGAGTCAGCTTGTTGAAAGATGACCTGCACAACATCGATGGCAAGGTGAAGAGGTATGGCGATAGGGGATCACCTTGACGCAATCCCCTGTTATGCTTGATTATTGGACCCACTGTCCCATTCAATCGTACTCTCGACGAGGTTGAGGATAGAATGCAAGCAATCCAGTTTTGCCAACGCACCGAGAATCCTCTCTGTTCAAGCATTTCCAACAAGAATTCTCAAGATAGGGAGTCAAAAGCCTTAGTTATATCAAGCTTTAACATCAGAGCTGGGTCGACCATTCTGTGGTGCAACCTGGCCGTGCTTCGAACAGAGATGAAATTGTCCTGCAAACAGAACCCCCGGATGAAAGCGCTATGCGCCGGCGAGACAAGGGAGTCAATGTGGTGGGAGAGCCAGATGGCCAATACTTTTGTCAAAAGCTTTCCAAAGGAATGCACGAGACTGATTGGCCTAAAATCCTCTGGCTTTAGAGGCTCTTCACCTTTCGGTATCAAGGTTATGACAGCCCCATTCAGTCGTTGCAGGGAGTTGAGTCACAGGGAGTTGAGTCACAGATTGAAAACTTCATTGAAAGCAGCAAGAACTTCCGATTTAATAGTTTGCCAACAGACTCGAAAGAAGTCTGATGTAAAGCTATTAGGACCGGGTGATTTTTTGACTCAAAAGAAGTCAAATGTTGGGCTAAATTGTGATACTTACAAGCAATTACATAGAGCAAAGGCAGGCGATGAGTCCCTGAAACCAAAACTACAGCGTGCAGGGCTGCTGCAGGTAGAGCAAGACCAATGGTCGTTGGCAAACCACTCGAGCCGTCTCCATCTTCATCTTCCATGAAAATCCCTTCATTGCTTTTGTTTTGGAAATAAAGGAAACAAGGATGGATGCAAGAACCTGATGAGTGCAAGAATAGGGTACTTGGATAACTCGAATATTTTGTTGAAATGTTTGCATCTGGTCCATATTTTCTTTATTTAAATTATCACCTTTTAATTTTTTTGAAGATCCTAAGCAATGGCAAGGGAACACTACAGGAATCCCGACGAATAAGACAAATGCCGTCGCAAATAAGCGATTTGCGACGGCTTTCTTTATTTGCGACGGTTTTTAGCCGTGCAAATAAATCGTCGCAATTAAGCTTATTTGCGACGGCCATCGTCGCAAATAAGCTTTAATTGCGACGGCTAGGGGGGGCCGTCACAAGTTATTGCCGCGGGCTGGTGGGCCCCGCAACCTAATTTGTGACGGTATCGCCGTCGCAATTAAAGCTTATTTGCGACGGCCTGGCTGTCGCAATTAAGTGCTTCTATTTGCGACGGCCTCACCGTCGCAAATAAGTCCAGTGGGCTGGGCCCACGGGTCCTCCTCTGGGGCCCACAGAGTACGGCCGTCGCAATTAAACTTTAATTGCGACGGTCAGGCCGTCGCAAATAGCAGAGGCCTATTTGCGACGGTCTGACCCCTTATTTGCAACGGTACTGTATAAAAAGCCGTCGCAAATAAGGTTTTTTATTTAAAAAAAACAGAAAAAACTACCCGGCTCGATGGCCAGAATCACAGAACAGATTCCATATACACATAGCAAAGATCATCATCATAGAGGAAATATCATCACAATCACAAACTAATAAATTCCAATACATCTCACATCGTCATCAACAAAGCAAACAAAAGGGCTCACTCGCCCATCTGACCTCCGTAGCCACCTCCGGAGCCACCTCCGAAGTCGAAGTCGTCATCGCGCCTCATTCCAGGCGGCGGTAGCGACGGCGATGGCGTTTGTGCAGCCGTCGCGAATCCCTGCAATTAATGAAACTTAGAGTTAGAATATAAATACATCAACATCTCTCTCTCCCTTCCTCTCCCTCTATCTTCATCTAGATCCCCTCTCTTCCCCTGTCTTTTCATTTCTCTTTGTCTCTCACTCTATCTTTCTCTCTCACTCTATCTCTCTATTGATATCCTTTTCCCTCTATCTTCCTCCCTTTTAGCAGCCGTCGCAAATAAACACTTAATTGCGATGGCTACCTTATTTGCGACGGTGCTAGGGTTGGCCGTCGCAAATAGTTGTTTATTTGTGACGGCTCTGGGGTTGGCCGTCGCAAATAAGCTGTTATTTGTGACAGCCCATTTATTTACGACGGCCAGTGGCGGGCCGTCGCAAATAAATATAGCCGTCGCAAATGATCGCTTTTCCTGTAGTGGAAGCATGCTTTTGGAAAAAAGTTGATATAAAAAAAATAACACCCTCTTCGTTTCTTTTTATTTGTCATCGGTTAGTTCAAAAATGAACTAGTCAATGACAAATAAAAAGAAACGGGGGGTAATGTATAAACAACAGTAACAAGGAATAATTTCTGGAACAATGATTGTTTATACTTACCGCTGAAAATTGGAATGCTTCCTCTTGCAATTGGGATGCAAATGTGTTGGAGTTATTTTTGTTGCAGTTGATGAGGACCTAAGTCTTGGAGACAACATCATCCTCACACCTGGAGACTTCACAATCATTGTAATCATCGGTGACATGAACTTATTTGTTGATGATTTCTTCTTATACTTGACCTCCATCAAGACCTGCAGAATACAAGAAACACAACAACAACTACAAAATAAACTTTGGTGCATAACAAAATGTAAAATTCAAGTAAAAGAATGAAGCTCAACATGCCAGGTCTCAAACAAAGCATTGATATACAAAAATGTATGAAAACTTGCTGACCAAGTGCAGTGTAACAAAGCAGGCAAAAGATAATGTTGGTGCTAACATCTAAGAAAATGTTTCAGCTATGATGCTCCTGCAGTCGTTTACTTAACGAGAAATGATTATAGCAACTCTGCTAAATCTGGTGCGTTGATGATACAATGGGATTAATTAGTGTGGGTATAGTATTTTAGGTATGCTTGTCATAGGGGAGGAAACAACTAAACCATCTCAGCGCTGTCAGTTATAATTATCAAGTAAAACCCTCCCCTTAAGGTGAGCACCAGAGCTCCTGGAGTAAGTATTTTAGTGTGTTGGGGTAGCAAGGGATCTACAAAATAAGTCAAATAAAACAGCAGATTCTAAAATGTATCGGCAACTAACAACAGCTAATTCGAACACAACATGTTGGAATATTTGAGCCTAGATCCAACTATTCTCTATTGAATTCCAAAGGTGTAAAGGAGGCATTAATCCCACATTGACTATTTGAGGAGAATAGCACTTATTTATAAGGGAAGCTATTTTCTATGTGTGGAATATGTGAGAGAAGGATGACTATAGTCACAAATAAATCACACGCACGCCCGCGCGCGTATTCGCGTATTCGCGTATTTTCGCGTGAGTTAACGCGTGACTTGTGACTTGCGACGTGGCGACTGGCTGATAAAACTGACACTAATATGACTTTAATTTGCTGCAATTCGTGGCACTTTATGAGTCAGTTTCTGGAAAAATAATGGTATGCAGTAACTGACGCAATTATGTTGCAAATACTGAAGTTTATTGTCTTTAGTTACTAGAGCCTAATTGTGCTGCTTTACTGTATATTTAATTCTTTCAGTTACTAGAGTCTGTCACTATATATACAGAATGAGTGCCTTCATTCAAAAATACAGAGGTGAACAGACTCACTAGTCCACTGTGTTGAGCGTCAGCTACAGGCTAGTTCATCCCTCCCGTCGGCGTGTCATCGACGTGTGGGAGAGCAGTGTCTCCGAAACCACGTCCCACTTGAAGAATCTGCACGGATTGGGGCGAATCAGGTTTTTGGGTAGCGTTCGCGCGACTGCTCCATAGAAGGTCTGCTTCATCTACAGTCTTCTTCACACTTCTCTCGTCATTTTTCAAGCTGGAAGCGTCAGCACTGTAAGTAAAGATGAATTTTCTACGCATGAGTATGATAGATATAATCTGCTTTATTTGCATGTTGGTGTTCATGTTTTGTGGACTATCTGTCATGCGTACTATTATAATTTTAGGAATTAATTTTGTCTCTAAAGTGCATTGTTTTCTAACAATCCAAAAACCTGATAGGCACTTTAATATGGGTAATAGCTTTGCTGATGCGATGAAACCTGAGAAGTTCGCTGGTTCGAACTTTAAGAGATGGGCTACAAAACTTGACTTGTGGCTCACTGCTATGGACATATCTTATGTTCTAAAGTCTGTAGATCGACCTATGACTGTTGAGAAACACGCTGAGTTTGATAAGGCTAATGTGATGGCAGTGGGTTGTATTTTAAGTGTGCTGTCCGACAAACTGTGTGGTGTTTATATGACTCATAAGAGCGCAAAAGAGCTTTGGGAGGCTATCGAACACAAGTACGGTGCGTCGGATGCTGGACATGAGTTATATATCATGGAGCGCTATCACGATTTTAAGATGGCAGACAACCATTCATTGGTTGAGCAGGCTCATGAAATACAACTTATTATCGGAGAGCTCCAACAACTTGGACTAAATTTGCCTGATCGAGTTGTGGCTGGGGGCATTATTGCCAAATTACCTCCATCTTGGAGGGGATTTGCCACATCTCTGAAACATAATAGACAGAACATTTCCGTTGAGGATTTGTTGGCTTCTCTTGATGTGGAGGAGAAAGCTCGGGCAAAAGATGTTACGTCCAAGGTGCATGAAGGACAGTCCAGTGCTGATGTCATGCAACATGCTGGACCAAATAAAGAGAAAAATAAAGTTGTACACACCACCAACTTCAAGAGAAAGGAGAAGAAGAAGATAAACATGGCTGAGGTTGAATGCTATGTCTGTGGCAAGATTGGGCATTTTGCCAAAAAGTGCACAGACAGGAAAGGCAAGAAAACTGAGCAAAAATCTGCCAACATGGTTATTAGCGATGCTGGAACAGCAGGGTATGGTAATACATATACTGTTTTAACAGCATGTCAACCTACTGAGTGGTAAATTGATACAGGGGCTAATATCCATGTTTGTGCTGATGTATCTATGTTTTCTTCTTATCAGGCTACCCCACGGTGCCTCCGTCCTGATAGGAAACGGCTCACGTGCTTCTGTTCATGGTGTTGGTACGGTCAGTCTGAAGTTCACTTCGGGAAAGACCGTGTAGCTGAAGAACGTGCAGCATGCCCCCTTAATAAATAAATCTCGTCAGTGGCTCTTTGTTGTGTCGAGACGGATTTAAGTTGGTGTTTGAGTCTAATAAAGTAGTCGTGTCAAAATGTGGACTCTTTATTGGAAAAGGCTATGACAGCGGAGGCTTGTTCCGTTTTTCCCTTTCCCATTCTAGTAGCTCTGTGGTGAATTTTTTAAATAAAGATGATGAAGCGAGTGTTTGGCACTCGCGTTTATGTCATATAAATTTTGGATGCATCTCACGACTATCTACCTTGAATTTAATTCCTAAAATTCCTATAGTGAAAGGTTCCAAGTGTCAAGCTTGTGTGCAAGCTAAACAGCCAAGAAAACCTCACTTTGCTGTTGATGAACGAAATATGACACTTTTGGAACTCATTCATTCCGACCTTTGTGAAATGAATGACATATTAACTAAGGGAGAAAAGAAATACTTAATGACATTTATTGACAATTCAACTCGTTACTGTTATGTGTATTTACTTAAATCAAATGATGAGGCATTAGATCACTTTAAAATCTATAAGGCTGAGGTTGAGAATCAACTAGAAAGAAAAATAAGGAGAATTAGATCTAATCGTGGGGGAGAGTATTTCTCCAATGAGTTCATCCAATTTTGTGTTGAGAATGGAGTTGTACATGAAAGAACACCACCCTATTCACCTCAATCAAATAGGGTTGCCGAGAGGAAAAACCGCACTCTAACAGACTTGGTGAATGCCATGTTAGAAACTGCTGGTTTATCTAAGGAATGGTGGGGGGAGGCAGTTTTGACTGCAAACTATGTACTAAATAGAGTTCCCACTAAAAATAGTGAGAAAATTCCATATGAAGGCTGGAAAGGAAGAAAACCATCTCTTTCTTACCTGCGCACATGGGGGTGTTTGGCTATGGTAAATATACCAATAGTTAAAAAGCGTAAACTCGGACCTAATAATGTTGATTGCATCTTTATTGGTTATGCTTCGAATAGTCCTTCTTATAGATTTTTAGTAATCAGATCTCATTCACCACTTGTACTTGTTGATACAATAGTTGAATCCAGAGATGACACATTTTTTGAAAGTATTTTTCCTATGAATGATGCACGTAATTCATATAGTTATACGCATGACACAAATTATCCTTCATTCGAAACCTTAGAACAACCTCTTCTTACACCATCAGAAAATCTATTACAGCCGTATGATGGAGAAAACAATGAAACAGCTCATAGAATGAGCAAGAGACAGAGAATCCCAAAATCCTTTGGTGATGATTTCATTATTTATCTTGTGGATGATACACCCAGATCCATCCAAGAGGCGTTTGCATCTCTTGATGCAGACGATTGGAAGGAAGCAGTCCGTAGTGAGATGGAATCTATCATGACTAACGGAACCTAGGATGTAGTGGATCGTCCATTCGGTTGTAAAACGATTGGGTGTAAGTGGGTGTTCAAGAAAAAGCTTAAGCCTGATGGTACTATTGAGAAGTACAAGGCCAGACTGGTGGCGAAAGGTTATACACAAAAAGAAGGAGAAGACTTCTTTGATACTTACTCACCCGTTGCTAGAATGACAACAATTCAGGTACTTCTTTCTTTGGCTGCCTCATACGGTCTTCTAATTCATCAAATGGATGTGAAGACGGCTTTCCTTAACGGAGAGTTGGATGAGGAGATTTATATGAATCAGCCAGAAGGATTTGAGATATCCGGTCAAGAGAATAAGGTGTGTAAGTTAAAGAAATCTTTATACGGTCTTAAACAGGCACCAAAGCAGTGGCATGAGAAATTTGATAGTACCATGACACAAGCAGGCTTTGTTGTCAACGAGGCTGATAAATGTGTATATTATCGATATGGTGGGGGTAGAGGAGTGATCATGTGTTTGTATGTCGATGATATATTAATTTTTGGAACTGATATTGATGTGATAAATGAGGTTAAATCTTTTCTATTCCAAAAATTTGATATGAAAGACTTAGGGGAGGCTGATGTTATCTTAAACAGTGTCAAGCTGATAAGAAATGAGAATGGGATTACTCTCTTACAGTCCCATTATGTTGAGAAGGTCTTGAGCCGTTTTGGCTATTTAGACAGCAAGCCTTCACCAACACCATACGATCCTAGTATAATTCTTCGGAAGAATAAAAGACTAGGAAGAGACCAACTGAGATATTCTCAGATTATTGGTTCACTCATGTACCTAGCTATTGCTACTTGATCTGACATTTCTTTCGCGGTTAGCAAATTGAGCCGGTTTACTGCTAATCCAGGAGATGATCATTGGCGCGCGCTTAAGCGAGTTATGCGCTATTTATGTGGTACAATGAGCTATGGACTTCACTATACTGGAGACCCCAAAGTTTTAGAGGGTTATAGTGATTCCAATTGGATTTCTGATGCTGATGAGATAAAGGCAATAAGTGGTTATGTCTTTACTCTTGGAGGAGCAACTGTCTCATGGAGGTCTTGTAAACAGACTATTTTGACGAGGTCAACCATGGAGGCAGAGCTTACAGCATTAGATACAGCTTCTATAGAAGCAGAGTGGCTGAAGGAACTCTTGATGGATTTACCACTGGTGGAAAAACAAATTCCTCCAATTCTTATGTACTGTGACAATCAAACAGTTCTTGTGAAGGTGTCAAGTACAAATGATAATATGAAATCCTCAATACATGTGAAAAGACGGTTAAAATCTGTCAGAAAATTGAGAAACTCCGGAGTGATAGCCATTGATTATGTTCAAACGGCGAAAAATCTGGCAGATCCGTTTACAAAAGGTCTATCAAGAAATGTGATAGATAGTGCATCGAAGGAGATGGGATTGAGACCCACGTGAGTTATACACAGCGGTAACCCAAACCTATGTGATCGGAGATCCCATGAATTAGAATTTGGGAAGAACAAGCTGTATGTATAACTAGGAGAGTATATAACTATGTAGTACCCACTCCAGTGAAGATGCAACACTCTCCATTCTGTAAGGAAGGCTGACTTTAAGTCTTAATGTCTTCGAAGGCTATAGTGCGAGATACTGTCTTACAGAGTATTCTTGTACGAACACACCTATATGAGCTGACTGTTGGTCACAGTCTGTGAGATTTGAGAATTCTCTAAGAAGCTCATGAAAGAGACACGGGAGTATGACTTATAGGCTCCACCCGAGGACTGGCCCAATATGCGCCTAGTATCAGTTTGGTCTTTAAATGAAACCGTCTCGCGCAAAACTACCAATTCAAGGCATAGTCCATTGTGTAGTTGTGAGTTGGCAGATTTTTTAGATCTAGATAGATGTTCAACCGAATAGGTCTCCATCGTTAAACTGATATATCAAATAACATTGTAGACATATAACAAGTAGTGTCAGCTATGCCTTTGGAATTTGGTGGGGATTGTTGAAATATTTGGGCCTAGGCCCAACTATTATTCTCTATTGAATTCCAAAGGTGTAAAGAAGACATTAATCCCACATTGACTATTTAAGGAGAGTAGCACTTATTTATAAGGGAAGCTATTTTCTATGTGTGGAATATGTGAGAGAAGGATGGCTATAGTCACAAACAAATCACACGCACGCGCGCGCGTATTCGCGTATTCGCGTATTTTCGCGTGAGTTAACGCGTGACTTGTAACTTGCGATGTGGTGACTGGCGCAGTAAATCTGTTCTCTCTCTTTTGATAAAACTGACACGAATATGACTTTAATTTGCTGCAATTCGTGGCACTTTATGAGTCAATTTCTGGAAAAATAATGGTATGCAGTAACTGACGCAATTATGCTGCAAATACTGAAGTTTATTGTCTTCAGTTACTAGAGTCTAATTGTGCTGCTTTACTGTATACTTAATTCTTTCAGTTACTAGAGTCTGTCACTATATATACAGAATGAGTGCCTTCATTCAAAAATACAGAGGTGAACAGACTCACTAGTCCACTGTGTTGAGCGTCAGCTACAGGCTAGTCCATCCCTCCCGTCGGCGTGTCATCGACGTGTGGGAGAGCAGTGTCTCCGAAACCACGTCCCACTTGAAGAATATGCACGGATTGGGGCGAATCAGGTTTTTGGGTAGCGTTCGCACGACTGCTCCATAGAAGGTCTGCTTCATCTACAGTCTTCTTCACACTCCTCTCGTCATTTTTCAAGCTGGAAGCGTCAGCACTGTAAGTAAAGATGAGTTTTCTACGCATGAGTATGATAGATATAATCTGCTTTATTTGCATGTTGGTGTTTATGTTTTGTGGACTATCTGTCATGCGTACTGTTATAATTTTAGGAATTAATTTTGTCTCTAAAGTGCATTGTTTTCTAACACAACAATATATAACGGAAGTGATCTATCATCAGATTGTGTCACAGCGGCTTAAGGTATAAAACTACACGAAATAAAATAACAAGATTATAACAACAATAAAACATTGCCTTTAATTCCCAAAATGATGGAGTAGCCTAAATTAATCCTCTGATCACATAAGGAATGTGTATGGGCATTGCATCTTCACGAGAAACAAACATACATATGTGAGATTGCTCATAGTTACACTGAATTGAAGCACAAAATGCTTACCGTAGGTCTCTCTGAGATTCTGCATGAGACTACTATAAGCTGAAATTTAAACGTTCCAAGCACTATTTACAATAGCATCAGTGCAAACCAGTGCAGGGGACTAAGCGAGATACGTCACAAAAATTTAAACCATCGATCTATTCTAGCATTCTTAGTTGCTGATCACTAGTGGGCTGTAGAATGTACAGTAGTGAGTAGTGCACCTAACAGGGGCACCAGGCATGCCATAACAGAGCAAAAGAACCAAACTGGGACGCAAACGCTGGACAGTAGATGCAGTCATTTCGACACGGGCATTAGAAGCACGTCAAACCTTCCGGCTGATGCCAAGAAAGACGTCAGAGAGCACGGTCTTGGACTGCAATGACACGCGCAGCATCTCTAGACCCTGGAAGGGCATCGTTAACAGATAAAAATGGTTTGTCATTCAAGTGACGGGAAACTGTTCAGATCTCAGAGTACCATGTCTTGTTACCTCTGCATAGCCAAGCTGCACGGTCTTCTCCTCTAGCACGCTGATGTCCGTGACGCCAAAGGTTTTGAGGAGTGTGATGCCCACTAGGAAAAGCGATCATTTGCGACGGCCGACTTTATTTGCGACGGCCAGCCGTCGCAAATACCTTAAATTGCGACGGCCCGCCTCTGGCCGTCGCAAATAAGGTGGCCGTCGCAAATCATAACTTATTTGCGACGGCCTTCGGGACGGCCGTCGCAAATAAGGGCTTATTTGCGACGGCAAACCCTAGGACCGTCGCAAATAACGCAGCCGTCGCAAATAAACCCTTATTTGCGACGGCCAGTTAAAAGGCCGTCGCAAATAGGATTTAATTGCGACGGCCGTAAGTCCGAGCCGTCGCAATTAACAAGGCCGTCGCAAATTAAGTCTTATATCGGGAAGCTCCACCCCGACCCTTCATTTTCCTCAACACGCCGCCGCCGCGCCCCCGCCACCGCCGCCGCGCCCCCGCCGCCGCGCCGCGCCCCCGCCGCCGCGCCGCGCTCCCGCCGCCGCGCCCCCGGCTCCGCCGCCGGCCCGCCGCCCTCGGCCCCGCCTCCGCGCCCCCGCCACCGCCGCCGCGCCCCCGGCCCGCCGGCCCCCGCCGCCGCGCCCCCGGCCCGCCGGCCCCCGCCGGCCCCCGCCGCCGCGCCCCCGGCCCGCCGGCCCCCGCCGCCGCGCCCCCCGGCCCGCCGGCCCCCCCCGCCGCGCCCCCGGCCCCCCCCCCCCCGACCCGGCTCCACCGCCGCCCCGCCATCGCCGCCGCGCCCCCGCCTCTGCGCCCGCCGCCCTCGGCCCCCACCGGCGTCGCCTCCGCCTCCGGCCCGCCGCGCCACCGGCGTCGCCGCTGCCGGCCCGGACCGCTGCTCCCCGACCGGACCGCCGCGCCCCGATCTTGAGGTCAGTGCTACTCCCCCCTGTTTTAGGGTTTTTTTTTTCAGATGTAGCTAGCAATTTTGTTAAGAGGTAGTAGCAATTAACTATAGTAGCTTAGAATAGCTTGTATAGTTGTTAATATGGATTGTAGCAATTAGCAATTTGAGTGATGCAAATAAGCTTTAATTGCGACGGCCAGGCCGTCGCAAATAAAGTCGTGGGCCCGGAAGAGGACACGTGGGCCCTGCCCTCTAAACTTATTTGCGACGGCCTAGCCGTCGCAAATAGCAGATATTAATTGCGACGGCCCGGCCGTCGCAAATAAGCTTTAATTGCGACGGCACGGCCGTCGCAAATAAGGCCGCGGGTCCCACCAGCCCGCAGCAACAACTTGCGACGGCCTCCCCTAGCCGTCGCAAATAAGTTTATTTGCGACGGTGGCCGTCGCAAATAAGCTTATTTGCGACGACATATTTGCGACGGCCGGAGGCCGTCGCAAATAAAGAAAGCCGTCGCAAATAGCTTATTTGCGACGGCATCTGGCTTATTTGCGACGGCTTCGGCCGTCGCAAATCATCGGGATTCCTGTAGTGGCCGGAGATGGTGGACATGGGCGCAACCTTGAGGTCGTCCATCACCGTATAGGTCACGACCCCCTGCACAAACCCTATGCCTGCAACATCAGAGAGCGAGGCCGTCTCAGCATCGTCGCCGCAGCTCGGACCCACGAGCTTCAGCGCCTCGTTCATCGCGCCGACGCAACGACGGCACCGCGTGTTCCTCTCCACGGCCACGTAGTCGCAGCAGTCGTCGCGCTTGGTCTCGCTGCACTGGTAGACTACTTCCATGGACGATGACGACGCCGCCGGCGCCCCTGGCAGACGGAGGAGCTTGACACTGCCATATCCGCCGGCCGGCGAGAGCAGCGCGTTCTTCGTTTCAGCGGAGCGGACGTAAGCCGCGTCCAGCCCCTCGACGCTGCTGTAGAGGTTGCCAATGGAACCGACCATGGAGTCCTTGCTCAGGATCTTGATGACGGTGCCGACGGGCAGGATGAGGAGGGAGAAGAGGAAGTCGATGACGTCCTGCTTGCCGGCCTCGGCGTACAGCACGCGCCCGGCCTTCGTGTCAACGAGCAGCTTCATGCTTAGCTTGCTGCTAGTGCTAGAGTTGGAGCCGGTTGGGGCCATCATTGTAGGAGCTCTGGTGCTGTTGCAGTGGCAGTAGGGAGGCGCGGGCTATTTATTAGCGTAGGGAAGTATAGTTTGTGAAATGGGCCGCCCGGCCCGAGTCCGGCATGACTCAGATGTGACCCGGCCCGAACTGACCCGGCACGGAGTGGCCCGATCTTTTATCCGTACTGGGCCGGGCTGTGCTCCTGGGCCAAGCCAGTGGCCCAGGCACGGCACAGACTCTCTCTTTCTGTGTCGGGCTGGCACGACGGCCCAGTGGGCGCATCTGTGCTCATGCCGGGCCAGGCACGGGGCGGTGAGGCGAGCAGGCCAGTCGCGCGACCGCCAGGCGGGGGCTCGAGTCGGAGGCGGGGCGACGTAGTGAGGCGTCGGGGCGGCGCGATGAGGCCGGCAAGCGGCGGCTGGCGGCTCGGGTCGGAGCGCAGCTGGCGGCGCAGTCGGCGAGGCCGGCGCGACCGACGCGGCTGGCGGCCGGTGCGCACGCGGGCGCAGGGGCGATAGGCTGCTAGGCACTGGCGGCTAGGGTTGGGAAGGAGTGGTTAGGGTTTGGGAATGAGGGTGGATATTTATATGTACCTTACGTAACTCTTGATCCAACGGTTGGAAATAGATGCAACAATTAACGGTCTAAATATGAGATTTGAGAGAATGACGGGCCAACATCGAGCCGATCCATTAACTGTGTCGGGCTCGGGCTGACACTATGGGCCGAGGAGGCGGTCCAACATGCACGGCCCGACCATCGTGCTCGGACCGGCCCGACACGGATCGCATCGGGCCGTGCTTTTTCGGGTCGGGTATCGGGCCGCTATATAGGGAAGCGGATATAGAGTAACCGTTGTTGCACCCTTGTTGCCTTCTCGGGAACTTTCCACGATCAAGAGAATGCAGTCCCAATGCAGATCCTGCGCGCGCCGTTTCGGTCTTGCAGTCCCAATGATGCATGCAGCAAGGATTTCGAATGTATTCACGCACTGCTCGATGCGCTTAATTGCTTGATTGCATTAAGCTCGCACGAAGAAATCAGCACACGGTCCGCTTGACCACGAGCCACCTTCAACCGCGTTGGCACACGAGCAACGTTATACAATTTGAAGCATATTTTAATTTTGATTTTAGACATCAATCTAACTTGATACAAGTAACCAACGATTTGAGACAGCGTACAGCGGTGGTGGGCTTTGCTGCCATCTACGCCTTGGACCCTTCGTCGGAGAAGCGGCGGCAACACGATTTGGAATTCAGATCACCGGGAAGAGGATTTGCCCACCGAGATGTGGGACATTGAACCAGCATTTCGCGTGTTCGGTACTCGATTTCGATTCTATGGACTTTTTAAACGGGAGTGCAGTTGCATGTAGCACGTTCAGCATGTGGCTGACGGCAGCGAGGGTGCGCGTGGCCGGCGGCGGCACGCGCAGCCTCGGTGGGGCCGCGGGCGCTCGTGGCCGGTGGTGGTGGCGCTCGTGGCCGGTGGTGGTGGCGCTCGTGGCCATCGGTGGGGCGGCGGCGCAGAACGACCACTGCAGCGGTGGCACGAGATAGTGACGCCGGCGGGGCGGCAGCACGGGACGACCACAACGACGGTGGCGCGGGACAGCGACGCTGGCGGGGTGGCGGCGTGGGGCGACCACGGCGACGGCGGTGCTGGCCGGTGCCGAAGGGGAGGAAGAAGTTGACTGATTTTTGTTAATTTTAGTTGTTAATTTGTAGAGATCATGTTATTTGTAAAATAATCAAATAAAATAATTTGTTGATTTTATAATTCATTGAAAATTTTGTTACCTTTTTGTTAATTTTTACAATTCAGATTAATGAGAGCAACTAGAATGCAATCAGATGCTTCGTGCAATTAATTATCCTTGTATCGTCAATGCATTTTTTATTTAACTTTGGAAAAAAGTCTATTTATCCCCCTTAACTATACCCTAGAGTCTAATTCACCTCTCAAACTATAAAACCGGATAAATAGCACCCCAAACTATTCAAAACCGGGTACTTTACCTCTTAACCTGGTTTTTATAGATGGTTTTGCCATGTCAGCATTCTATGTGGCAGTGCCTGCATGTCATTGAAGGTGGAGCCCAACTGTCATTGAATAAAAAAATCAGCAGGCCTTATCTCTATGGGAGCTGAGGTCACTGGCCACCGCATTCCCAAAACAACACCATGGACACCCACTACCTTCAATCCGCGACGCGCACCTGGAGCTTCATCTGCGTGGGGCGGTACCCGATCAACCACCCCTACGCGGACCCGCTCGTGCTGCCGGCGTCCTTCTGGCAGCGCCTCGGGTGCTCCCGCGTGTTGGTGACCGTGTCGGAACAAGACCACCTGAGCCCTTGGCAGCGCACGTACTATGCCGCGCTCAAGGGAAGCGGTTGGCTGCGGCGGGCCGAGCTGTACGAGACCCCTGGTGAGGGCCACATCTACTTCCTCAAGAAGCTCGGGATGCCGCAGGCGCTCGCCGAGATGGCCAAACTCGTCACCTTCATCAACCGCGACTAACAGCAGCTCCGATACGTACCAGTCACAGTACATGTTGTTGCAGCGAGCAGTAACTGCAACACCACGGTAGCATGATTATACTATACTAGTGAAGTAACCAGTGAGGGCGTGGTAATTATGAGTTGTTCCTTCTTTTTGGTTCTTGACCACCGGTCGATTGACCAGCCATCGTTTTGAGAATTCAGTGGCCAGTGGCCTTAGCTGCAATAGAGATAAGGCCTGCTGATTTTTTTTGTTCAATGACAGTTGGGCTCTACCTTCAATCACATGCAGACATTGCCACATAGGATGCTGATATGTCAAAACCACCCATAAAAAACAGGTTAAGAGTAAAATACCCGATTTTGAATAGTTTGAGGTGCTATTTATCCGATTTTATAGTTTAGGGGGTGAATTAGACTCTAGGGTATAGTTAAGGGGGTAAATAGACTTTCTTTTTGTACTACCCCTTCACTAGTGGAGAGGGTTAAATAAAACATGCAACGATTGTAGTATTCAGATCCAACGGTTGTGAATGTTGGATTGCACGATTGTACCAAAACTCCTAATCATTGCTAAAATTAATAATGTTATTGACTACAATACAATCAAAGTTTTTGCGAAATCGTACAATCAAACATCCACACAACCGTTGGATCTGCATCCTATAGCCGTTTCTTGTTTTTATTTAACCCTCTTCCATAGGTAGAGGGGTGGCAGAGTAGGTTAAATAAAAAGATGCACTGATAGTAGAATACAGATCCAACTGTTGAGTATGTTTGATTGCACGATTGTACTAAATATATGATTGTATTCTAATCACTCTTGTTAATTATAAAGATTAGATCTTAATGACCGTAATTAGGTGTTAATGATCTGTTGTCTGAAGTTTTGTATATTTCAGATGCCTAAAATCTATACTGTTCTAAATAAAATTGTCAATGTTAACGATGAAGCAGTCTTCCTCCTCCCTCTCTCACGCGCGCAACTAGCGGCCATTGTCTCAATTAGAAAGGGGACCGATGACATGTCACGTGTGACCCATATATAACTAGTGTCCCGCTCGCAATTAAATTCACGATTAACCTATCATCGTCTTCGTCGTCGACAGCGTTACCACCGCTGTCATCATCATGACTGACAGGTTATGTCTTGGTCTATCATGCTGACATGTTGTATCTATGGGTGGTAAAAGGGCTTAAAACATGAACTAAGAAATGAAAGAGTCGGATCGGATCTGGATCGAACCAAATTCCAACCTAAGTTTTAATAAAGATCGAAATTAGTTGTGAAAGGATCCTTTGGGCCCGGCCCATTACCATGCCTAGTTATATCTTCTCCTCGACCTCCCTAGCTAGCGTATGCTTTGCCATTTCGTTGTGATATTTTTTACGAAAAGCGTGCGATATTTTATTTCAGTCAAGATGAATCTGCAATAGCTGTTTAGTTTGGACGGTTTCATCTCGTACTGTCATAAGAATGTTGGTGTCACCGATTAACCGCCCTATATCCGTTGATTATCCTACTAGTATTTTCCATGCTCGGATTCTCTGTCAATTAGGATCGTCAGGTTGGTTCAACATCTACAGAATCTAAAATCTGTATTAGTACCCAGGTGCCAGGAGAAATTTACCAAATAAAAGAAGAGTACAGAAAAGTTAAAATTTTCTTATTCAAGTGATTTAATCATATTTACAGAATCTAAGTGTGTTTTTCTCTTTTGTAAGCTCAGTAACACCAAGGGGCCACCTTTTGGTAATGTTTTCCTTATACTCCCTCCGTCCCCATGAACTTGTCGCTTTGTAGTTCAAAAATGAACTATAAAGCGACAAGTTTATGGAGACGGAGGGAGTATTTGTGGTGGGTACCAAAAAATATTTGGATGAACAAAGGATTCTTGGACGAGAGATGATCATATATGCAATCTGAAGCACTGATCCTTCGAAAAAAAAAACTGAAGCACTGATCTATTTGCAGTAGTCAATGAAATATTTCCCACTTTAGTTTTCAATAGAACATGCATCTCAACTTACACCTGCACACATTGACACGTTGCAGATTTGCAGTTCAGTAATTTATTCTCACGGTAGTTCGCGTTTTATTTTACCATAAATGGGATTCAAGTCCTGACATTGAGCAAAGACTAAACACGGTCACGGGGGGACCATGCCATCTGTGTCTAGTTGGACTCGGCGCCGCCGCTGTTTTTGTGAACAAAGCGCTTCACGGCTACGACGAGCTCGTCCGCCGCCTCGCTCCATGGCTGACGGGAAAAGAAGGCGTGCTGCGCCTCATGAACGACGACGAGCTCCACCGGCTTCTCCATCTCGTCCAGCCTCGCCGCGTAGTGCAGAACGCGGTCGTGGAGGATGTCCCGTCCGGCCGACACGACGAGAACGGGTGGCAAAGCCACTGGCTCCAGTCTGGGGCTGTCCGGGCCAAACGGGTTCGCCGCAGGGTGGTCCCTGGTTGCCCCCGGCGGAAGCGACAGGCGCCACAGCTTGTCGTACATCTCCGGCGTGAACAGCACGCTGACCGGCGGCTCGGCCTCTGTCGCGGTGCGTTCGGCGCCGCCGAAGAACGGCGTGAGTAGGACGCACCCCGAGACGTGCAGGGGCCCCAGGGCGAGCTGTCCCGACCCGTGCCTCACCGCGACGTGGTGGGCCATGTTGGCGCCCGACGACTCGCCGGCGACGAACACCTTGGTAAAGTCAGCCGATTCGGAGAGCCAGGAACGGGCATGAGCCTGCCCGCGCAGCCAGGAGACGGCAGCCGCGCCGTCGTCGAGAGCGGCGGGGAGGCGGTGCTCGGGGCCGAGGCGGTAGTCGGCGGAGACGACAACGGCGGGCAGCTCTGACGAGAGGCGAACACAGCAGGAATGGAAGTTGGGCTGGTCGAACGTCCCGAGGCAGAATCCCCCACTGTGGAAGTACACGATCACCGGCAGCTTCCCGGACGCAGCGGCGGCGGCGGCTGGCCTGTACATGCGCAGCTCGAGGCCGTGCGCCGCCGCGTACACGACGTCCTCCCACTGCACGCTCGGGACGTCCGGGAAACGGTCGGGCTGACGGAGGACGGCGGGGTCTGACCGGACGATGGTGCCGTCGCTGAGTATCTGAATGACGCCGCGGTAGTCCTCGACGACGTGCACGTGCGGCGCCGTCGTGTCCCCGGACATGGTGCTCGACTGCGTCCTGCAAGAACAGTCACCTCTGCAGTACGGAGGAGTATACTGCTTTGTCATTTATATACGAAGAATGAGATAGATACTGTTGCACTTGAAGTCGTCTTCACCTAGTATGTAAACGGAATCTGTTTCGTGTACACCAAGTCGGGAGACTTGCTATGATAGGCTTACGCTGCCAACGTTGGCAACTCGGTAACAATCTTGAACTATTTTAAATTGGTGATCGTGGAAACTCCGGAATAAGAAAGAACGGAGTTGGCGACTCGGTAACAATCTTGAACTATTTTAAATTGGTGATCGTGGAAACTCCGGAATAAGAAAGAACGGAGCAGATGTAACTTCAGCATCGTCTACCATAGACTTTGGAGCATTCTTCGCCAATCTGTCGTGACATTGCCCAAAACTTATTCGATAACTGACTGAAACTTTTTCGTAACATAAACTGAAGCCTAGTTTTCTGAATCAAAATTAATCAGATACAGAAACTTAGCTTTATAAACCAAACTTTTTCATAACATAAACTGAAACTTAGCTCCGCCGAATGGAACGCTGTGATAAGGATGCATCTCACGATCGCGAGGCCTGCTGGTTCCAACCAGTCACGGTTCGACGTCGGTGGGCAGCGAGGCCAGTACACATGCGAAAAGGCCTGGAGGCATGGACGAGCAACAAGCTCTCGTTTGGCTTGCTCAATTTCAACGCACTCCAAAGCACTTACTTCCACAGCAAACTGAAGCAGAAAATATTGAAGCGCGAAACATGTGCCGTGCCTTCAGGTTTCAACATTGCAGCGCGGAAAACAGACTCGAGGATTTTTATGTACCATCCATGTTCTTGCACGAATGAATGGGGGTCTGTCTATTTCTCATGCGCCTGTATCATTAACCACTAACCCTTGTAATTAATCATTAAACCTTAATTCTATAGGTTAATTAATCACAAATTTTTCTTTGTTTGATTATTTTACAATTGACATAATCATACAAATTACGAATTAACAATTAGAAAATTACATGTTTTTTTTTTAAAAAAAACTAACCTTCTTCACTAGCGGCGGCGCTGCCGCCTGAGCTTGCTGCTCACCGCGCACCACCGTCGGAGCACGCTGGCCGCCGCGCACCATCACCTGAGCTTGCCAGTCGCACCGCCGACGGAGCGCTCACCAGTCGAACCGCTGTCAGAGCGCTCGCCAGTCGCACCGCCGCCGGAGCACACCGTTGCTGCTGGATCTCGGCGCTCCGTCGCTGCCCGCCATTGCTGTGCTCCGCCGTCGAGCAAGCCAGCCATCGCCGCGCCACACGCGATTCCGACGCCAGCCTCCCGCGCGAAAACTCCCCTGGATCGAAGCGGAGAGTCGGGAGGAGAAGAAAGGGTTGGAGAGAAATAAGGTTCCTAGCACGAATCTTAAATAACAAACGACGGTCGTTAACGTCGCCTGATAATTTGGAAAATTTCAGTCGCCTGTCCAATAAGATTTCTGTTTTATAAAACACAAGGATAAGTCCACGAACTGCTACAGAGCGTGCTGACTGGTGACAAATGAATTGTTCACAGCAACCCTGTACTTTACTCTGGCAGTTATTAGTCTTTGAGTAACACTTGATAAAAGGACCAAATGGTGCTAGACAATACATCATCATAGACAACCAAAGCTTATAATTCAAAAAAGGTCACTTAACAGTAGACTTAGACACTTAGGCTATCCGCACTCGTTTCCTCTAAATCATACTTTATACACTATTCTTCTATTTTACAGTATCTACTCTAAATTTACCCATATCCAGTATGCCACTACGGACAGTCGTAGTCCATCCCACAAAGAAAAGGGCCCACAGGGACATAAAGTACAAAATGGAGCTTCAATGATTCATGCAAAATATCAATATCACAGTGTTGACTTCACATAAACAAAAAATAGATACAAAAATAGTACACTTGCCACAAAATCATCTCAATGATGAGAGTAAAGAACTGAACCCTCACATTATGGTAACATATAGTACATCTCAATCAACTCTTTTTCTATTATTTCACAAGAAAATCACATTCACGACCTCGTGTACTTGCTAATCACCAAGCGGCTCCCTAAACAAAAGCTGATCTATGCAGTTTCCTCTAACCAAGCAGCTCACAGGATTGGATGTAATCAATCAAGACAGGTGGCACAAAAAGATGAAGTCAATATCTCAAGCCAACAAAGAATATGCAAGTTAATGGCTACTAGTTTCCTCTAACGATAGAGCATATGACCCACAAAAAACAAACTTACAATCAGGGGTATATCAGCAATATAGCATGTGCTTAAACAAATATGAAACATAAGCAAAGGATTTAAATTTGCAGGCCAATAACGCTATCAGGTAGAGACTGCCAATCGAATATATATATGCAAATCATGTACGACTTTTATGCGATATACTACTATACTCCACTACCATGCAAGACAGTATATAATGGAGGATATGAGGATCAATTCTTTGCCGCAAGGCAGCAAGGAAGAAGATAGAGAGTATGGCTGGAAAGGGCAAGGTGCCTCGAGGGTACATACCGATCGTTATAGGACAGGGGGAGGAGAGGGAGAAGATTCTCGTGCATATGGAACATTTGAAGCAACCTTACTTCCTTGAGCTTCTTGATCTGGCAGTGCAGGAATTCGGATATGAGCAGCAGGGAATCCTCCATATCCCCTGCACAATCAAAATCTTCCGGTCGACCATTGGTACCATCCAAAAGCCAAAGTCATGACAAGAGCTTCTCTCCTGTGTTTTCCTCTTCATTTCTCTGTGAATTTATTAGCTTAGCTCACGGAAGGAAGATATATACGAGAGTGAAACATATCAGCAAAATTGTGTGCAGGGAGGCTTGTTTGTAATGTCCTCTTGTACAAGTTCTGTAATTTCGTGATGAATCATGCACCAATAACATGTATAAGTTGTTATTATATGATGTTTTTTTTTCCAAAATAATGGATAGCGTACCGATTCAATCAACAGGGTGCAGATTCCCCAGTGCCACCTAGCCCTAACCCACCCGCCGATGCGCAGGTGCGGCTCCTCGCCTTCAGTACTGCCGACGAGCTCTTCGTGCGCTCCAAGCTCTTTCGCTCCATCCTCGCCGACGCGCTCGACGGATTCCTCCCGCTTGCGGTCGGGTTCCGCCGAGACCAGCTACTCCCACCGCTCGGCTCCGCAAGGCCCTGCAACGCGTAGATCCAGACCCGATGCATGCTTGTTCTGGCCTGGGCCTTCAGTCTGTATGGGTCGAGGCCGTCAATCGGAGACAAACCGGCCCGCGCCCACGAATGCAAAGACGGAGAAGCACCTACCGTTTCCACCGAGCGGGCACCGAACAGCGTAGCACGGGGAGCGCACCTAACCCATTCGTTCCACCAATGAGAGCAAGTGAGCAACTCCAAGAGACAACACCACTAACCACTCAACAATCAAGCCGTCAACATGCTCGCCGCTATAAATAGACAGAGATCTCATGAAACAACTCAAACCATCGTCGCAGTCGGAGGCTCGCAGTTGAGGAAACAACAGTTGCAGTACAACCGGTGCAGACACTAAACAGAGAGCCTCCTCCATCCTCCAAAATGGCATTCAAGAAACCAGCAATTGGCCTCACTTCCCTTCTTCTTCTCCTCCTCGCGTCCGGCGCCATTGCGGCGCGGCCGACCCGCCAGCTAACTGTCGACGACGTCAACGAGGACGACGGTGCTGCTGCCGCGCCGGTGGCTGCACCAGCGGCGTTGCCGATCGTTGCCAATGCCATCACGGCTGCGGCAACAGGAGCAGCCGGTGCTGGAGCGTTCCGTGGCACTGCGGAAGGAGCGGCTGGTGCTGGAGCATCCGGTGGCGCTGCGGCAGGTCCGGCCGCCGCCGGCGCCATCCCGGAGGCCGCAGGCGCGGCGGGCGCCGAACACCCGATGGTCTTCTTCATGCACGACGTCCTGGGTGGCACGAACCCGTCAGCGCGCATCGTGGCCGGCATCGTCGACAACGCTGCGGTTACCGGCCAGCTCCCCTTCGCGCGCCCGAACGGCGGCGTCAACGACAACTCCGGTGCAGCCGGCGCCGTCGACAACAACAACATCCCTTTCCTCCTCGGCGGCGCCACCAACGCCGTCAAGTCCGGCAACAGCAACATCAACAATAACAACAACCGCATCCCCGTCTTCGCCGGCGGCAGCCTCCCGCAGGGCACCACGTTCCAGGGTCTCCTCTTCGGGACCATGACGTGTTGGGAGTACCGGACTTGTCCGGTAAAGACCGGACTAGTCCGGTTTTGTCTAGTAAGGGTGACCGGACTAGTCCGGACCCTTAGAGGACTAGTCCGATATTGTCCAGTAAGGGTGACCGGATTAGTCCGGACCCTATACGGACTAGTCCGATTTTTCAGTAACTGTCAGTTTGAACTCGAAATTGACATGTGTTCTAATTGAAAGGACACAACCCACCGAATTTTAAGTCTCTGATCGGGAGACTCAATAATTCCTAAGGGTGGGAGGCCCCCTCTTGTGTCTCTTGGTCAACTATAAGAAGAGGGTCAAGTGTGTGATCAAAGAAGGCTTAAGGGCATTCATTCATACACACTTGAACACCCTAATCCACTCAGAATCCGATCAAGATACCAAGAGAAGAACAAGGGGAAACGCCTCTCGTCGTCGTTCTTCTTGCGGCCTCGCCTTGTTGGCTAGATGGCCGCATCGTCAAGCAACAACAAAGATGGAGGAGAAGGTATTATTGATGTTCTTGTGCTATTTGAGAGATAGCACTTGGTGTTCATGTTGTAATCAGATTTCTCCATGTAATTCGAGATGATTTAGTGGCTATTTGATCTTTGGGCTCCCTCTTGTTTTCTAACAATGGTATCAGAGCCATTTAGACCACTAATCACTTCGAATTGAGTTTTGATCGAAGTTTTTCGCTGAAAGTTTTGAAGGTCCGGACTTGTCCGGTCTAAGGGCCGGACTAGTCCGGTGTGCCACAGTTAAGTGGTTAGGTTTTCGGATCAGGGCGTTTTGACGCGTTCATCTGATTGAAAACCAATTAAGCACTTTGGATTGAAATCCATTGTGAAAATTAAGTTTTTTTTTGGTAAGATGGTAAGATTAAGATTCCCTTTTGGGTATTTTGACATTTTTTCCAGTTTTTTATATGAAACTTTTCCGGGGTTGGTCGTACTAGTCCGGAATAGTACGGACCAAACTCAAAAAAGTTCAATAAAGAACGGATCAAATGTTTTTGATGGGACCGGACTTGTCCGGCGTATGGACCGGACTAGTCCGAAAACCATACTGTAAGAGTTCGGACTAGTCCGGCCATGTGCGGACTAGTCCGTGCTATACAATTAAGTTTGCTTATTAAATTAAGCTTCCGCTGTGAATTAAGTTTATTGTCATAGCAATTTGGTCGAGTAACCAAAGCGAAAGATAAATTGCTATGTCAATTTAAGTTGCATGAAATTCTATTGAGTAACCAAAGTGAAAAATAGAATTATCATGATTTTAAGTTTTATTAATGTCATTATTGGCCGAGTAACCAAAGCGAAAGGCATTAATGACATTATCATTTCTAAGTACATAGTAATTTGGTCAAGTAACCAAAGCGAAAGATAAATTACTATGTATTTCAGTTGTTCTTCAATATTCAGTTTCAATGTCATTATTGGCTGAGTAACCAAAGCGAAAGGCATTAATGACATTCTTTTTGTAAGAACATAGTAATTTGGTCGAGTAACCAAAGCGAAAGATAAATTACTATGTTGATTTTCAGTTATTCTCAAATGATGAGTTTTGGTCTAAAACTCATCATTTTCTTGTGGTTAACATCTATGCATTCTTCTTGATTTTGGTTTTTTTTTATTATGAAGGTTCCTCCAATGCTAATTCAGCACTGAGTTTCATCGCTTCTATTGATCCACTCAATGGAAGCAATTATGGGAGATGGCGAGAGAAGTTGGAGATTGCTTTGGCAGTCTCTGAGATAGACTTGGCTCTCACTACTCCATATCCGGTTGCACCGGTTGAACCAGTAAGAAATGCTGATGAAACTCAGGAAGCCTTTGCCGTGAGGACAAAGGAATATACTACTGAGTTATTGGCTTATGACATTGATTGTTATAAGTGGAAGAAATCAAACAGGAAATGTTTGATGGTAATTAAGGGCACTATCACTGAGGCCATTCGGGGAGCAATCCCTGAATGTGAAACTGCTGTTGAGTACCTCCAAAGGATAGAGAATCAGTTTACTGGTTCTTCTAAGGCCACTGCAAGCACTCTTATCAAGAGGCTTGTTACTGAAAAATATCATGGAGGTGGTGTGCGTGAGCACATCTTAAGGATGACAAATATGGCTGCAAAGCTTAAGCCTATGGATTTGGGGATTAAAGATGAGTTCATTGTGCATCTCATCATTGCCTCACTTCCTAAGGAATTTGAGACTTTTGTCATCAACTACAACTCTCAACCTGAACTATGGAACATAGAAAAACTCATGGCTATGTGTGTTCAGGAGGAAGAGAGGATTAAGTCCCTTCACGGTTATGATGCAATCAATTACGTGAAAGGAAAGGGTAAGGCTAAGAAGAATTATTCTTCTAAGCAATCTTTTAAGTATCATGGTTCATCTCACCATGATAAAGATAAGAGTAAGTTTTCACAAAGCCATCCTTATAATAAGGATGTGAAAGTGGATAAAGATCAGTGCCGCTTTTGTTTAGACAAAGGTCACCATCAGAAGGATTGCATTGGCTTCCTTAAATGGTGTTGCAAAAATGGTAATGACTTTGTGACCTTTGTTGATGAATCCCTGCTTTTAGATTATACACCATCTTCTTGGTGGATTGACTCAGGTGCCACTGTGCACGTATGCAATTCGATGCAGGGGTTAAATATGAGGAGGACCCTAGAAAGAGGGGAAAGGGCCATTAAAGTTGCTGATGGCCATGAAGCTGAAGTGAAAGCCATTGGAGATTATCCATTAGTATTAAGAAATGGCTTTGTACTTACACTTCAAGATGTGTTATATGTACCCTCTTTAAGTAGAAATCTCATCTCAGTGTCATGCTTAGATGATGATGGTTATGTTTGCCAGTTTGGCAAAGACAGATGTGTAATTAAGTATGATAATAAGATAGTTGGTGTTGCCATAAGACAAGGCATGCTATACTTATTATCTATGCATGATGATGTTAATGTTGTAAGCGACAATCAGTTTTCCTCACATCAGGGTAAGCGTAAGAGAATCGATTCCGAAATGTCTTCGAAATTATGGCATTGTCGCTTGGGCCATATTTCGAGGGGGAGAATTGAACAATTGATTTCACAATCGATTCTTCCCCATTTGGACTTTTCGGATTCAGAAGAATGCATAGACTGCATTAAGGGAAAGTTTGTTAAGAAAATTAAGAAAGGTGTCATACGCAGTGCGGGAATTTTGGAATTAATCCATACGGACATTTGTGGTCCTTTTCCCGTAGTATCTGTTGATGGTTTTGATTCATTCATAACCTTCACGGATGACTATTCTCGCTATGGCTATATTTATCCAATTAAAGAACGCTCTGAAGCGTTGGATAAATTTAAGATATTTAAGGCTGAAGTTGAAAATCAGCACAATATTAAGATTAAAGTGGTAAGATCCGATCGTGGTGGTGAGTACTACGGTCGTCATACCCCGTATGGCCAAGTTCCTGGACCGTTTGCTCGGTTCCTACAGGAAAATGGCATAGTCGCCCAGTATTCTACACCGGGCGAGCCTCAGCAAAATGGAGTAGCGGAACGGCGCAACCGTACGCTAATGGATATGGTTAGATCCATGTTAAGTCAATCAGATTTGCCGGTTAGCTTATGGATGGAGGCATTAAAAACCGCCATTCATGTGCTAAATCGGGTTCCTACTAAGTCGGTGCCCAAAACACCGTATGAGTTGTGGACAGGACGTAAGCCCTCATTAAGTTATATGCATATATGGGGTTGTCCCGCTGAGGCAAAATTGTTTAACCCAAACATTGGTAAGTTGGATTCTAAGACAGTAAGTTGCCATTTTATTGGCTATGCAGAAAAGAGTAAGGGATATCGTTTCTATTGTCCAGAACGATATACTAAGTTTGTAGAAACAAGGCATGCCATATTTTTAGAGGATGCCATGATCAGGGGGAGTACGGTAAGACGAGAAATTAATCTTGAAGAGAAGCGGGTTTATGTACCCACTCCTATGATTCAAGAACCATATTTCTCATTATCTACTGCTGTTGAATCATCAGTGCCTATTGGTAATGATTCAACACCTGTTGTTAGTTCTCCATTGACAACGGAATTATTAAGAGAGGTTGAGCATTTTCAGCCCGTTGTCACTAATAATGAAGAGCAACAACAGCCTCAAAATGAGGATAATGTGCAATTAAGAAGATCTCAACGAGAAAGAAAATCGGCCATTCCGGACGATTATGAGATCTATTTGAGTGAGGCAATTCAAATGGAGGGTGATCCCACCACATTTGAAGAAGCTATGAGAAGTCCTCAATCATCTGAATGGCGTAAAGCCATGGAGGATGAAATGAGGTCTATGGAAACAAACAAAGTCTGGGATTTAGTTGAGATTCCTAATGGAGCCAAAACAGTAGGCTGTAAATGGGTCTACAAAATTAAACGTGACTCCAAAGGGAATATTGATAAGTTTAAGGCCAGACTTGTTGCAAAAGGCTTCACTCAAAGAGAAGGGATTGATTATAATGAGACATTTTCACCTGTCTCAAGTAAGGATTCGTTCAGAATCATTATGGCATTAGTTGCACATTATAATTTAGAATTACATCAGATGGATGTAAAGACGGCGTTTCTCAATGGTGATCTATATGAGAACGTCTATATGACACAACCGAAAAGTTTTGTTATTAAGGGTAAGGAACATATGGGATGCCACTTAAGGAAGTCCATTTATGGACTTAAACAAGCATCAAGGCAGTGGTATCTCAAGTTCGATGAAACAATAAGAAAGTTTGGGTTTAAAGAAAATGAGGAGGACAATTGCATTTATGCTAAGTTTAAGAGCGGGAAATTTATTTTCCTCGTGCTTTACGTAGATGATATACTACTTGCAAGTAGTGATGTCAATCTACTATCAGAAACTAAGAAGTTTTTGTCCTCTAATTTTGATATGAAAGATCTTGGTGAAGCATCCTATGTATTGGGCATAGAAATTCACCGAGATAGAAATAAGGGGGTATTAGGCTTATCACAAAAGGCATACTTAGAGAATGTACTGAGAAAGTACAGTATGCATAAGAGTAAGCCTTCGCCTGCTCCGATTGTCAAGGGCGATAAGTTTGGGAACTTTCAGTGTCCCAGGAACCAATATGAGATCGATCAAATGAAGTCGGTTCCATAAGCTTCTGCTGTCGGAAGCCTTATGTATGCTCAAGTCTGTACTCGCCCTGACTTAGCTTATGTGACCGGAATGCTTGGCAGATATCAGGCCAATCCAGGGATTGATCACTGGAAGGCAGTTAAGAAAGCATTAAGATATGTGCAAGGCAGAAAAGGCCTCATGTTAACGTATAGTAAGTCAGACCCACTTGAAGTAGTGGGATATTCAGATTCAGATTTCGCGGGTTGTGTGGATACTAAGAAATCCACGTCAGGTTATATATTCACCCTCGCGAATGGAGCCATTTCGTGGAAAAGCTCCAAACAAACCGTCACTGCATCGTCCACAATGCATGCCGAGTTTGTTGCATGTTATGAGGCCACCGGGCAGGCTGTTTGGCTTAAGAAATTTTTACCCGGTCTTAGAGTGGTCGACAGCATTGAAAAACCACTTAAGTTATACTGCGATAATGAGCCCGCAGTATTTTACTCTCACAACAATAAGTCGAGTGGTGCTGCCAAACACATCGACATTAAGTTTTATGTTGTGAAAGATCGAATCCAGGATCATACCATAAGTCTTGAGCATATAAGTACCAAGCGTATGCTTGCGGATCCGCTAACAAAAGGTCTTCCACCCAGCGTGTTCAGTGAACACGTAGCCGGCATGGGTTTAAGGGAGAGCCTATGATCACTGGATATTTAGGGGCCAAGTAAGAGTAAGGTTCATTTTCAAGTGTGAGATGTATTGTGGTCTTCGAGTCCAACAATACGTAAATGGTTGTTGTGATGCGTCGTGCCCTATATGTCAAGCATGAGAAAATGGACACTAAGTTTAGTATTAAGTAAGTTGGTAAGTTTCAGATTCGAGTTCAAGGGGGAGAATGTTGGGAGTACCGGACTTGTCCGGTAAAGACCGGACTAGTCCGGTTTTGTCCAGTAAGGGTGACCGGACTAGTCCGGACCCTTAGAGGACTAGTCCGATATTGTCCAGTAAGGGTGACCGGACTAGTCCGGACCCTATACGGACTAGTCCGATTTTTCAGTAACTGTCAGTTTGAACTCGAAATTGACATGTGTTCTAATTGAAAGGACACAACCCACCGAATTTTGAGTCTCTGATCGGGAGACTCAATAATTCCTAAGGTTGGGAGGCCCCCTCTTGTGTCTCTTGGTCAACTATAAGAAGAGGGTCAAGTGTGTGATCAAAGAAGGCTTAAGGGCATTCATTCATACACACTTGAACACCCTAATCCACTCAGAATCCGATCAAGATACCAAGAGAAGAACAAGGGGAAACGCCTCTCGTCGTCGTTCTTCTTGCGGCCTCGCCTTGTTGGCTAGATGGCCGCATCGTCAAGCAACAACAAAGATGGAAGAGAAGGTATTATTGATGTTCTTGTGCTATTTGAGAGATAGCACTTGGTGTTCATGTTGTAATCAGATTTCTCCATGTAATTCGAGATGATTTAGTGGCTATTTGATCTTTGGGCTCCCTCTTGTTTTCTAACATGACGGTGGTCGACGACGAGCTGGCGGAGGCGCCGGCGCTGGGGTCCGCGGCGGTGGGCAGGGCGCAGGGCTTCTACATCGCAAGCTCGGAGGAGGGCGTCAGCCAGACGGTGGCTGTCACGGCCATGTTCAAGGAAGGCGGGTTCGTGGACACCATCAGCTTCTTCGGCGTGCACCGCACGGCGGACTCAGAGTCGCACCTCGCCATAGTCGGCGGCACGGGGAAGTACGTTGGGGCCAAAGGTTTTGCCAAGGTGGCCGTGGTGAGGCCCGCAGGAGTGGTGACGAGTGGCGCCGTGCTCGAGACCGACGGCGTCGAGACCGTGCTCCAGTTCACCGTGTTTCTCATGTAAAGTTCCGTCGAGCTAGCTGCAGCCCAAGCACGACTGTACCCCACTATGGACTATCGTTATTAAGGAACGGCGAACGTCCATGTACAAACTGTACGAGTTGCTTGCTGCACGAAAAACTTGGTGTACTTATGAATCTGTGGTTATGATGAATGTCTCGGTGTTCAAACTTTTGCAATTTTTTCCTCAAATATGTACGACAATCCTTCTCTAAGTTGTAAACGAGGTGCGTACACAAATACAAGGTGTTAGGAATCAATATAAGTCCTTTTAAGAAATCCTGCTGACAAGCTTTTCTAACTTCTGATCATCATTATGCAAAATGTTATTTGGATTGCCATTGTAAGATTAGTGATGTTAAACATACCATTGAAACTGTTTTCAAACAACCCTTTTTATATGAAAATCATATGTTCAATAAATTCCAGTCAAACTATGTCACGTTGAGGTCTGTGTTGTTGTCGTAAATGACTTGTATTTTTAACCAAAGCTCCTAATTAATCATGGAATTGCTACCTATAAGTTTGAAGGGATGTTTCATTGGTTCAAAATGCCAACTTAGTTTTAGGTTCCTCTCAGTTCCCCGCCTGACGAGGATCTCTACATTCGCAACTATTTTTGGTTGAATAACTGAACACTGAATAGCTTAATACTAATTAATTGACGTTAGGACAGGGTTGAGCAGTACATTTTTTATTCATTCTGCTGGTCTGAACGACAAATAATGTGAGTCAGGAGGGAGTAAATCAGATGGCCCAGGAAACCTTACGCCAGCTCAAATAACAGACAAGATCCACACCGTTTGTAAACAGGCGTGCAAATTGATAGTCGGAGACGGCTATCATCCACGATCAAATAGAAAACACGATATACAGGATACATCAATTCCCGATTTGTGACCCCATAATCAATCCTAGCAAGATCTGACTTCATAAAATACAGGGCAATGGTTCAATATGCACTTAAAAGTACAGAAGATATTATGGTCTATCTGAAGCATCAATACCAAATGAGTCAAAACAAACTCAAGAGAACTCAGTCTTAATCATAAACATGTTCAAAATGGTTCATGTCCATAGGAAGGCTCCATGCTCAGAACCCAATCAGGGAGAGGCACTTCCTCTGGGAGAAGTGCCATCATTGCCATTTGTTTTGTAGTCCCTTGGGCTTGGGCTACGGCCATTAGCAGCTGGACTGATGTCACGGCGTTCTTGATCTGCAGGGCTACGGCTGAGAGTTCTTGGGCTCATGCTGTGACCTGAGCCAGGGTGTACCCTTGGCGCAGGGCTCCTGCTACCATTACGGATGGGACTGTGGTTTTCCCCCTTGGATGGTGAAGGGCTTCTTCTAGGGCTGCGGCTATCACGAGGGCTCCTCCTCGGGATGCGGCTGTCACGAGGGCTCCTCCTCCTCGGGCTGCGGCTGCCACGAGGGCTCTTCTTAGGGCTGCGGCTGTCGCGAGGGCTCCTCCTGGGGCTGCGGCTGTCACGAGGGCTCCGCCTGGGGCTGCGGCTGTCACGAGGGCTCACTGATCGCCTTTCGTCACGGCCAGCCCTCCTTGGAGATTGCGAGCGGCTATTGTATAGGAAAGAATACAGTCAATGCTTGGCACATAACATTAGGGAAGACGACAAACTGAAGCAAGAGAATAATCCAACTAATCAATGATATTTTATAAAACTAGAAATGTCATATCAGTATGTATTTTTATTTCATATTAAATCACTCAAATGATACCCAGAATATTTTCAGCAGTTTTGCAAAATGTTGTGAAGTCTACTGGCAGCCATATGGGCAGGTATACATGCATACCAGAATTATCGGACTACTATGATGCATTCAAATGAAAAGCTTTAACAGAGTCAAGTGGACCTGACATGCTCCAAGGGACATCATGATAAATATATCAACCCACATATATTGCAGATGACAGCCATAGTAACCAATTTATCAAAAAAGGAACATGAACATACCTGTAGCTCCTTCTGGGGCTCCTGCTGTAACTTCTACCACGGCTCCTTCCACGACGAGGGGATGGTGATCTTGAGTAACTTCTTCCACGCCTGCTTTTGTAAATACAACGTACATTAATATATGATTTGGCTGCAAGCATGTAACAAAGAACCTCAAAGGAAATACCTGAGACTTTTAGGGCTATTTTGGCAATCCCTTTCTATATGTCCCCTGTCTCCACATTTATAACACCTGTTTTTCCAGTCTCCAGCTTTGCAGTCACGTGCCCAGTGGCCATCCATCCCACAATTAAAGCAGCGGCCAGAGCCTGGAGGAGGTCCTCTCCCCATGTATTCACGATCCCGGGATCCTCCAGGACCACGTGGAACCTGAATCAGAATGAAACTTGTATTTAGCTGAGTAAAATTAGCAAAGTCAAAAAACACAAAAAGTAAAATAGTATAAACAGAGAACTTAATGGGAAAAATATATTAATTACCCCTCTGGCAAACTCAACAGTTATGCGGCTTCCATCAAATTCGCGTCCATCAAGGTTGTACCTTGCATCATCAGCATCCTGGGGATCGCTAAACTCCTGCAATGTGATTCAGGAAAAAGAAAGGAAAATGCAGCATCATTTGTGAACAATACGGCTCATTTATAAGCTCAAACAAACAGGCAAAGAATGTTTACTTACAACAAATGCAAACTCATGCTTCATATCCACATTACGCACTCTGCAGAAATGGTTTTCAGGAACAGTAACACCATCAAGAAGTACAGGAGTGAATCACCAGTCAGAAGGAAATAAACGCCAGTCATGATTGTGATTTCCATTAAAACGGGTAATATTTTTTTTTTCAAAACGCCAAAGTCTGCTATAAACTTTGGGAGAACAGCCAGCAGTTCCACCAAGGCCACCCTCCCACCATGGACACCGAGGTTGGGTAAGCCCCCAAAACCTTCAACAAGATCATCCAAGTTAAAACAAGGGCATGTGGATACCTAATGGTAACAGAAAAAATGGAGAAAAACACAAGGGCGTGAGGATACCTAATGGTAACAGAAACAATGGGCCAAATGGGGAAAAACACAAGGGTGTGTAGATACCTAATGATAACAGCAGATTGCAGGCTTCAGCTAATTGGCGTAGTGCATTGGATGTCAATGCTTCAAGAAGGTGCGGATACCATTCCACCTTGTAATTTCATAGCCATTCCACTTATTCTGGCGAAGTTTCTACAACCCAAACAGGTTCTAAATCCTACCTCCACTTTTTAATTGAAAAGGTTATGCATAACTTGTTCATCATGATTGCATAAAACATGAAACTAGAAAGCACATGTGCTTGTTTCAACCCCAAGTTGCATCACTAGTGATGTAAATTGGTAGAAACATATGTTAAAAAGAAAACTCAGCCTTGACTTGTAAAAAGTGATCTGATTCACATAAAGCACAGCAAACACTTCAGAGTTGGACACAGCGTGCTCACCTCCCATATCTGCCAAAAATGTCTTCAAGGTCCCGTGTCCTTGTACGAGAGGAGAGACGACCCACGTACAGCCGTGTGTTTCCTCCATGGCGATCATCGTAGCGAGGCATCTTGACTGCAAGACATAATCTTAAATATTTGAGAACCTATACCAGGATTCACAATGAAGAAGCAACACAGTCTAACAGAGAAGGTGTACGCCTATCTATCTAACTGCAAGTAGCCTAGCATGAACCTATACCAGGATTCACAATGAAGAAGCAACAGTCTAACAGAGAAGGTGCACGCCTATCTATCTAACTGCAAGTAGCCTAGCATGAACCTATGACTAGCAAACATGAACATAACATCCCGCAAACTCAAATCCCAGTTTCTCCTTGTGATGTTATGGCATAGACATAGGCATGATATTGGTACCATATACAACCACGAAATCTGACAAGTAGACTACTAGCTTCAATTCTAGATCCCTATACAGCCTTCGCTACTTTCTGGAATTTAAAAATAAATTTAATTCTTTATCCAAACAAGCTAACATCCGAACCCAAGCACATAGTGAAACGAATCAGAACTCAAGCGAGCAAATCCTAGTCGCCGACTTGCCTTAATGACTGCGCGACATCCCGATTCACAAGCACGCAGGGTGGGAACCCAAACGAAATCGAGAACAATTTCCACAAAACACAAAAACAGACAATACGCTACCGAGCTAACCGACCCAGCGCGCGAATCTCGTACGGATTCGACGGAAACGCGAACAGATCTGAGGGATTTGGGCGCACCTTGTGAGCGAAGCAGAGGGAACCCTAGCCACGGCCACTGGAAGGAAGGGACAGGACCGACGACCGAGCTCCTCGCGTTGTCCGAACGCGTCGGCGGCGAAAATTTTTATATAGACGGGCGATTGCGACTGGACGGCAGGGATCGCGCCGGCTCCGGCATGGACGGCCGCGGAAAGGAGCGGGCAAGAGGGTTCCTTGACTTCGTCAATGTTTGGAAGCCCGTTAGGACTCGTGTTGACGAGTCACTGTTTACTTTAGCGCAACTAACGGAGGCTCAGTAATCGGCTTGGCCCAACAGTACACTAACGGAGGCCCATCACTTGTGCGACGCATGTCGGAGTAGTACAACGCATACAGACAGACAGACAAACACACGCGCCAGGTGTGCGGCCGAGTATTTAGTAGCGGCCATGGCATGCACGAAATTTGAACCGTGAAATGTGGCAAGCATCTCTCACCTTTTATTTTGCGGCCAAGCGAATTTGAATCCGATGCAACTGATCTTATCGGCCTGAACCTCCTGGAAGAATTTCGCATGGCTGTGTGGTGCGCGTGTGCAGATTCGTCACACCTCGAAAGAGCCCGGCGGCCGCGCGAACGCGGGTATAAGTAGGTGTGTTGCCGCACCACACAGAGCAGCAGCACCGATCGATCGATAGAATAACATCTCTCGTGCAGATCAAGCCTAAACACAAGATGGGCGGCGGGCACGACATGTACAGCGGCGGCGGCCACCACAACGGCGGCGTGAAGGGGTTCGTGTCCAACCTGTTCCACGGCGGGAAGAGCCACGGTGGGCACGGCTACGGCGGCCACGGGCACCCGACTCCGGTCGCCGCCGCCTACCCTCCTGCCCACGGCTATCCGGCGCATGGCTACGCGCCGGCCGCATACCCTGCGCACGGCGCGCCGCACGGACACGGTAAGCACAGCTACAGGCCGGCAGATTAACGTTTCCAACGGCGGCAGGTTCATTTTCTAACCAGTTTTTTTCTGTGCACGCACCGTAGGGTCGTACCACATGAGCCACGGCGTCGGCGGCGGCCACCACTACGGCGGCAAGCACAAGGGCGGCATGTTCGGCGGCAAGCACGGCAGAAAGTGGAAGTGAAGCAGTGTGTCGATCGTGACGCCTCCACAGCTTTACTACGTACGATACTGTCTGCCTCGCCAGCGAACCATGCACGTCCCGTTTGTAATGCATACGTAAAATAATGAAGTGCAGGTGGCTAGGCAGGCGCCCGTGAGTCCGTGACCGTGATATCATGTCGTACGTAGTGTGTACTATATGTATCACAGTATCCTGGTGCAGTGTGTACCTGATACGAAATAAAAGAGTCGTGTTGTGTGTGTATGCTCATGAAACGTGTTCCCAATTACTCTATCTGTTTCTTTTTATTTGTCACCGTCTGGTTTAAAAATGAATTAACTGGTGATAAATAAAAATAAACAGAAGGAGCACCTGGCGCATGTTCAGACACCCATCACTGCGAAACACACACGAATAATTCAGGATTTCTTTTTTCGTTTTTCAAATTAGAAATCATGACCAATATCATGACTGCTACTACTGTAAGAACCGAGATGCAAACCGTACAGTACTGGAGCATCTGATACATGCATGCTACAGGTAAGTAAGCCCTTTTACAAACAATCGTTAAGCCTTAAGCGGTATGTATATCTAGAATACACAACCAAAAGAATCATCAGATTTACAATGTACTGCAAGTAGTATGTGTGGACCAGACGACCGGGCGTCCATCTCGGTGTCTGACCATTTCATTTATGTGTGCGTTTCAACAGTGAGTTAGCTTCATGTCTCAGGCCGTTCCTGGTGGTACACGCTAACCCAACTGTGCAGACAGCCCTCTTGTCGGATCGTACCGCGACAGCAACCTCCTCTGTTGGAAGTTCAGAACAAACAGAGTCCAGTGAGTACTAGTACTACGTATGGTTTTGCAGCAGTTTCAGTTCGGGATATACAGGGTGAAGGCAGAGGGAGAGACCAGAGGAATGGTCACGGTCTACTTACAACGGGCTCAAACTGAGGGGCTGACAGGTTGGTCTCGAGGTTTCTTAGCACCAGAAGGATCTGCAAGAGGCGATCTCGGCTTTAGGAGGACAGAATGTTGTGGACCAAAAGATGCCACAAAGATATTAGTACCCGATTAGGCGATTATTATGGGAGCACTTACTGTCTTGACCGTGATGTCGTCCATGTCCTTCAGTTTCTGCAGATGCGTTGCTACTGGGCACGGCGTGTTTGCGTCGAACATGTCGCCGACGAACCTGTACACTTGCGCGAAGTGCAGATCATCTGCGTGCGGGGGAAGAGAGATTCAAATTGTAGCTGTTTATTCGTAATCGACCGCGCTGCTTCATTTTCCACCCTGAAATACTTCAGACGAGGTCTGTATTGGAAAAGGAGTATTAACCTGGTGACAATGGAAGCTGGATGATCTCATCCTGCGCGTCATTGCCTGTTGCTGATGGTTCACTTGATGAGCAGCCAGCCAATTCCATGGTCGCGTTGCTGAAGCTTGCGGACCCGATGAATGAACTGTCAACTGAAACGACGAAAATAAGTTAGATTCTCGCAAGACGTCAGCAGAAAAAAGGTCAGAAAGGGGAACCAAAAAGGAAAAGGCAGAAAATTACTAGGAAACGATGCCGGTGGTGCAATCTGCCTCTGTGCATCAGTGTTCACCCATGCTGAAGTTCCTGGCCAATCCAAGCTTTGCATGTCTGGAAAATATTCAGAAAACGATGTGAGATCATTATTTGGAAACCAAATGATTACTGGGCCAAGTTGTAGTTGAGCAGGGCACGCTCGCTATCAGGTAAGATGAGAGGTACTTGCCGGTGGCTGCAGGGAGAATCCCAGGACAGTCCCAACCGATGGAGCCGAGGGCGACACCGCCGGACGACGGACTGGGCATTGCGACCGGCACGCCATGAGGTTGCCCCTGTAGTACTGGCGCCCTGCTCCCGGCCGGCGAAGCCTGCGGCTGCTGCTGCATGGCGACTCGGCGCCTCGGGTACTGCGGCGGGAGCCCGGCTGCCAGTCCCAGCTTTTGGACCTTGATGAAGTACTTCTGGGCATGGCTGCGAATCTGCACGTTCACCATTGTCGCGAATTGTCACCGCCAGCAACTCTGCATTTCGGTTCCTAAACTTGACGAATCCCCCAAATGCAGGTAAACCGCAGGCGCACATTGACCGCGCGCGATATCGGTACCTGGATAGTGGTCTTGGTGCCGACGTGCTCCTCGATCTTCTTCCAATCGCGGCCGAACCTAAAAATCTCATGGCAATCAGTTCATTGATCTTTAAAGCTACTGCAAAAGGGATCCTCTCAAATATATTCAGAAAACAGGTCATGAATACTCCCGGTTCCGGAACTTTACATGAGCAGCGCGTCGAGGAAGCGCCCGTGCTCCTCGGTGCTCCACTTCTCCCGCGGCTTGGTGATGGTGTACGGCTTCCTCGCCTTCTTCCCGGGCATCTCATTGTTGCTACCCCCGTCCATCGTCAAGCTCGATCTCGTCGATGATGCACAGCACAGATGCCATCTCCATCTCCCCAAACAGAGGCAGATATATAGCACGCCATGGAATGGAAAAGTATGGAAGTGGAAGCTGGGGAGGAAGGATCGTCCGAGACTTTGAGCCGGGACAGCTAGCTAGCTGCTCCGGCCACCCGTACACGCGGAACGGCGGCTAGTAAGCCATGAGCGGAAATGACGGTGCGGCACGGTGCCGGCGGCAAAGGCGTGCAGGGCCTAAGAATTAGGCGCGAGATCGCGCGAGCTTGCGGCTAGCGCGTGGCACAGTTGGCACTTGCATGGAATCGGCAGGGCCGGGGGTGACGTAGCTCGTGGCCTGTGTGTTCAGTTCAGCCGACGGGTTGGTGTTGGTGGTGCAGTAAGCGGCTCGGGGACGTTGCGTCGGAGAGAGACGCGTCCCTCAGCTCGTGAGGTGAGAGGACGTGTGGCCGGCCATGTGGGGGAAGAAGCTTATCGCTCGTGTTCTTTCCGCTTCGGGAAAGTCGGCAGGCTCGCGCCGCGCGCTTAGAGTGGGCCTGGATCGCCGGCCGGCCACGTCGGACTGTACGAACGGAAAACACAAGTCGTCCAAAGTTACTAGCCTACTTCATCCAACAATAAACAGTTATTAATCTTGAGTATTTGAACCCACACAAATTTAGCAAAAAATAAGATTACTTTGATTTTTATTTGAGTTGCTTTGGATTTTGTCCCAGTGTGTTAGCTGCTCAGTTAGTTTTTTTTTTTTTTTTTTTTTTGCGAGTGGTCACTTACGTTCAGAACCTACTGTTCCTCGGGATAATGGTAACTATTCAGAAAAGGAAAAGTTTCGGCAGCACAACACGGCTTCGAAGCTTGGACTGATGCAGCATATAGCACACTGCAGACGTTTAATTATCTGTGTGTACGTTGGTATACCGCGCATTCGCACGACAGGTCCTGATCGGCATGAATGAAACCGCACGTTGCATACGTGGGCCGAATTCGGCCAGCAAAATTAAAGCGCACGTGTACATCGTGAGAACCATGCGCGGCGCTTGAACAGTGAACACGAGTTTAGAACACGCTTATATGTCTTGAAAAAACAGGTCACCATAGAGGACAATTCGAACACGCACATGTTCGCACGCTTTTTTTTAGTTCTGGTTTGGAATTCAATAACTCGGGTTAGACCAGAGCGAATGACATTTTTTTTTAAAATGAAGTTATGAAGTTTAACACATACTCACTCTATCTTCAAATGTTTGAAGTTGGAAGAACTAAAAGTAATTCTTCAAATATCAAAATATATAGGAATGGAGAAAGTACTAAGTGTCAATCTCTTTTGAAAAAAGTAGTCAAACAGTGTATCTCAATTAATCAGGTTACTGACAACCGAGAAGTGCTAGGATGGTTGCAGTGAGCGGTTGCCAAGCTACCGGAGTAGGTTCGATTTATATAATCGACCTGCATTTATCATTGAGGCTTGTCCCTAAAATATATTTTATATCCTTCTCGTGCGTGATGACACAAAGGAAGTGTGATAACGTGATTGTTAAATCATGTATAATTGTAGAGATGTATGTGTGTAGTTGTGTAGGTGTGCAGTGGTATGAATAAGTATATACACACATGAACATATACTACAACGAACTGTACCTAATAGAGAGGAATTAAAAAATTAATCAAGTTATTTGTGATGCTTACCTGGGTTCAAGTCTTTTGGTGCGGGGAACATGCATTATTTATGACCACAAACGCCAACGTTACTCTTAGTTTGACGTTCTTGATACTGAAAGCTGCATTGCAGATTTACAACCATGACAAGTAAAATACAATCAGCACTCTGGTGCAATTGTAGAAAAAATAAATCTGAATCACACGATCTCTATCTAGTGATTACGATATTTTACACTTAAATCCCTCCACTTAACACACTATATTTATATTATCAGCTGAGAGAGTTTAAGTATAAAATGCAATGACTATTGGATTGAGACCGTGTGGTTAAAATTTAATTTTTGTACGATTGCACCAAAGTGCAGATTGCATTCTAGTCGTTCCCTTACAAGCATATGCAATGGTTAAAAAAAACTTCTTCCGTTCCTAAAAAAAATCTCTTTATAGTTCATTTTTGAACTACAAAACGACAAACTTTCAGAAAGGTTGAGATTTACTCAAGTAGAGCACTCACATATACGAAAATCAATACGTAATAGTTTGACCAGTGACCATTCCAATAACTGGATTAGCAGACCCACATTTCCAACGATCAATCATACTAGTACCACAGATTTTAACCGTCAGCAAGGTCAGAACTCAGAACACTGAATCGTGAACAGAGAAACACGTTAGGCCCAACAGTTTGGATCAAATTACCAAACTGCAAAACACAACACGATGAAATGTTCATCACCACAGATGAGAGCGCTCATCGCACCGGTGAGCTCAGTGGCTCAGCAACATCATTCGATCGATACAACGGCAACATTAACGTGTGCCTCACTGTTTCTACCGCGGGTTATTCCTCCTTCCCTCCGGCGCGACGTAAAAAGGTCCGTTACAGCCGTGGGGTCCACACTGCCAGGCTGGCTATTTCAGAGCACGCACGCCGCCACGGTTCTTTCTTCTTCGCCAAGCCTTTCCAGAAGCAAAAGAAACAGAACGCCCACGCGACTACGCCCTACGCGAGCGAGCGAGCGAGCGAGAGAGATGGCAGCGGCATGGGCGGACGTGGTCCAGACGCGTGCGTTCGATGTGGAATCCAGCTGCGACCTCGCCCGCCGGGTGCTCGCCAAGGCGGCGGCACACCTCGCGCCGCCGATGGTCGTCGCCGAGGCGCAGGCCGCGCGCGGCCGGATCCAGATCGTGCTCGCAATCGTCGCGTCCGCCTATGACAACCTCAGCCGCGCCGCGAACGCTGCGACGGCGGCCAAGCTCCTCGCGCTCCGCGGCGCCGCGGCCGACGTGACGACCCCGCTGCCCTCCATCGAGCACATCCCCGACGGCTACCACGACCTGCGGCTCGCTCTGAGTCTGCTCCAGAGCGCCAGGGACCGCGCCCTGGCCGCGTGCAACTCCGCGGGGAGGTGCCGCCGCCACCTGCAGACGGCCTCACGATTGATCAACACCAGCGTCAACCTTGAGGCAGGTCTCCCTGGCGTGGACGGCTTCCTGGAGGCCCAGGTCTCCTTGGCCACCATCAACCTCGAGGCCATGCTTGCTTCCTCGTCGGCGAGCGCCGCACTGGCCATCGTTGCGAACTGGATACTGGATAGAGCGTTTGGCGGCATCATCAACTACAAGGTCGATTAGATCTGTGTGACTCGGATTTTTGTAGTGCTAGAATGTCAGTTGATCGGTTGCCTTCAGAAATGCCGGCCGTTGATCCATCTCTAACATCGTTACCTGTTCTTGTGTTCTAAAACTGCTGTACTTTGTGGATGATCTCTGTTGTGGCGCATGATCTTTTTTTTTTGTTGTTGTTGCCTCTACTTATGACAGATACTTTTTGGATATGTGCGTGCAATTTTTCGTTGATAAGAGTTACTTTGATCATATATTGTTCAGATGTTCTGATTGCATTACTAGTAACCGATTTTTCTTCCTCTTGGCGTTGCTTGGATACTTGTTGATGCAGCTATTTCAAGTTCCAATGCAGATTCAGAGTATGAAAAACGTAACTATATTTGCACGATCACGGTGATTTCGTCATGTCTGGATGCAGTAACACGATGACGTAAATTAGTACCCAATTTTTTATAGCGACAGGGCAGTAGGTTGTTGACTGGTTACAGAACGTAGACTTGGTGTACTGCAACTGCCGGACGAGAGATTATTTTGGTTGGTGTTAGCTTCATTCGTTTTCAGGTTTGCTGTTATGGTCACATTCACCTTTGCGATTTTCTACCGGTTGCATGCATGGATATCCAGCTTGCCATTATCATCCTAAGTCACCGGTCAAGTAAAATTCAGAACATTCCACCACATGGATCATTCCAATGTGTTACGGAGATCAGTTTCTCTTTTATTCGTGTTCTTCATGGAGAGTCTTTGCTTCGACAATCTTTGCTGTTCTTCATTTTGTACCGATTTTTTGGTATATTTTCAGTCTGATGCCCTAGGGACCAAAATGCCAGTTTGTTCAGAAATGAACTACCCTATAGTTCTCCAAATGAGCTGAGCCCATCGGGCGACACAAGGCCCAGCACGAAAAAGCACGGCCCGAGCATGAGTCCGACCCGAAACGAATAGTGTCGGGCCGGCTCGGGCACGATAGTCAGGCCGTGCTTGTGTTCTAGAACTGCGGAACTTCGTCGTGGATGATCCCTGTTGTGGCGTATGATCTCTGTTTTGTTTTTTTGTGGCCTCATACTTTGTGGATATTTGCGTGCAGTTTCTCGTTGTTGTGAGTTGCTTTGAGCGTATAGTATTCAAATGTTCTGATCGCATTACCAGTAACCGGTTCTTCTTCATCCTCTTGGCCTGGATAATTGTTGATGCATCTATTTCAAGTTTCAATGCAGATTCATAGTATGAAAAACGTAACTATATTTGCACGATCATGGTGAATTTGTCATGTTTGGATGCAGTAACACGATGACGTAATTAGTACTCTGACTTTTATAGTTTTATAGCATCAAGGCAGTAGGTTCTTGACTTGTTATAGAATGTAGACTTGGTGTACTGCAACTGCCGAGCGAGAGATTATTTTTGGCTGGTGTTAGCTTAATCTGTTTCAAGATTGCTAGTATGGTCACATTTACCTTAATTTCATTTCGTGAATTTCTAATGGTTGCATACATGGATATCCAGCTTGCCATTACACCTAAAATTCAGAACATTCCACCACATGGATCATTCCAAAATGTTACGGAGATCGAATTTTCTTTTTATTTATGTTCTTCATGCAGAGTCCTACTTTCGACGATCTTTGTTGTTTTCCATTTTGTGCCGATTCTTCTGTATATTTTCATTCTGATGCGCCAGGGACCAAAATGTCAGTTTGTCCAGAAACCGGCTGTCCTAACTCCTAATTATAGGAACAACTGGCACATCCATCATCTGGTTACTGCCCAGTTAGTTTTATAAACGAAAACTGGCCCCGCCCATTTGATCAGTTCCATGCAAAGATGCACTTGATCTTTCATGATCATACTAACAAGTAGAACAATCCCATTAACCAGAATCAACTCATAATCGTTTAATCTGTGATCATTATAAGAAATTGATTAATTGGTGCACCTTAACAAAACAAAGTAATCAATCGTTCCATCAATCAAACATACTAGTATCACAGATTCAAACCATCAGCAAGATCAGGAAACAGGAGGGTGAACAAAGAAACACGTCCTAGGCCCAGCAGTCTGGATCAAACTACCACACGGCAAGCAAAATGTATATATCTACTGAATCAATAGTTCGATCCCTATTATCCCACCGGTGGTGCATGACAGAGACAGACATGACCATGATCAAATGTTCATCCACAGACAGGACCTCTCACGGGTTGAGTGAGCTCAGCGATAAAGCATTGTTCGATCTACAGAACTGCTAAAAGGCGTGACCACATCGAGGGATGAACAGAGAGAGACTTATCGAGTTCGTTGTGGCGCGCGCGCGTTGGCAGTAGCCGGGCTTGGAGGGCTCCTCTCGCTCAGCGATAATCGCGATTCCTCAGCATCATCGAGGCGTCGATAAACTCGATTCTAATAGCGCGGCTCATCCGGCGCGCCTCGTGCAGCGCCACGATGGCATCCCGGAAGGCGAAGCGCGCGAGATTCAGGGCCGCCGTAAGCCAGGCTGTCTGGTCGGGGGAGAGGCGAGGAAACGCATGGGCGATGAGGAAGGCGTGCCGGCTCGCCCGGGCATGCGAGGCGGCGGAGCGCAGACTCTGTAGAGCCCTGGCGGCGTGGTCGACGGCCTCGGCGCGGTGGCTTGTCCAGTTCCGGAATTCTGGGTCATCCAAGGGGATGCCCAGCCACATGCGGTAGAGGACGAAGACTTGGCCGGTGCTGAAGTGTAGCATGCGGAGGTAGAAGAGCTTGCGGCGGGCGTCGTCGAGGATCGCGCTGGCGCTGTACCAGGCGGGCGGCCGCCCCAGGACGAGCAAGTTGTTCTCGTTCATCTCATGGCCCGACCGGTGTACCTGCATCAGGAAGGTGCCTGCAGAGAGCTTGTAGATTGCTTGGTTGATGATCTCGGGCACCTCGCCAGTCTTGGTTTGGTCGGCGACGAACATCCAGGTCGCCAACACCGACCACTCCAGGGCCCTCCACTCCTCCATTGCTGCGCGCAAAGCTCTCTCGTTCTCTCTCTCCTCTTCGCTGCCTTTGTGTGGTTAGGTTGCCGACGGCGAGGAAGTGGACCTTTATAGCGCGGGGCAAGGCTGGCGGGTCCGACCGGTGAAAAAAATGCGGCTTCTTACGTACATTTACAGCGTCCTGCGCGGGGTAAAAAGTCCGTTACGCCCGTGGGGTCCACACTGCCAAGCTGGCTATTTCAGTTCAGAGCACGCACGCCGCCGCGGTTCTTTCTTCTTTGCCAATCCTTTTCCGAAGCAAAAGAAACAGAACGACCACGCGAGCAACTGAGCGAGAGAGATGGCGGCTCCATGGACGGACGTGGTCCAGCAGCGTGCGGCCGAGATGGAAGTCCGCTGCGTCCGCGCCCTCCGGGTGTTCGACGACGCGGCGGCACGCCTCGCGCCGCCAATGGTCGTCGCCGGGGCGACGGCCGTGCTCGACCGGATCCTAGTCGTGCGCCGCATGGTCGGTAGCGCGTCCGACGACCTCAACCTCGCCTCGAACGCGACGACGGCGGCCGAGCTCCTCGCTCTCCGCGGCGCCGCGGCCAACCCGACGGCCCCGCTGCCCTCCATCGAGCACATCCCCGACGGCTACCACGACGTGCGGCTCGCCCTGGGTCTGTTCCAGAGCGCCAGGGACCACGCCGTGGCCGCGTGCGACTCCGTGGCTAGGTGCTGCGGCTACCTGCAGACTGCCTGCTACCTGCTCAACGTCGCCCCGGGTCTCCCTGTCGTCGACAGTTTTCTAGACGACCAGCGCTCGTTCGCCATCACCCATCTTCAGGACGCGCATGATTCCTCGGTGGTGAGCGCCGCACTGGCGGTCGTCGCCAACTGGTTGGTGCGTTAGGTGGCACCGTGAGCTACAAGGCTGATTAACTCGGTCTAACTCGGATTCTATGAATGCTACAGTGCCAATTGATCGGTCGTCAACATTTTCTTACCTTTCTCGTGTTCTAAAACTGCGATGCCTCGTGAGGATGATTTCTGTTACGTTTTTTAGTTGTTTTTCCCTATGACAGATACTTTGTATAGATGCATGTGTGCAGTTTTACGTTGATACGAGCTGCTTTGAGCGTATAACTAATCATGCTTGTGCAAATGTTCTAATCGCATTACTAGTGACTGGTTTTTCCTCTTGGTGTTACCTGGCTATTGTTGATGCAGCCATTATAAGTGCCAATGCAGGTTAACTCTGTTTTTTCTCACCTTATAATTTGCATCGTAATGGATAACTCCTGCCTCACTCCGAAAATATAATGAATTAAGTATAAATCTGGGGCCATTCAAATTAGCGCTTAATCTCAATTGTAATAGGGTGAATGACTTAATTGTATAATGCAGATATGTAGCTGTGCTGGTGTTACTGCAACAGCCATGCGAGAGTTTAACTCGGCTAGTGTATTTAATTTCTATCAAGTTTGCCATTCCAGAGTCACATTTGCGTTAATATTGGCTCGAGATTTTTCTACTTGCTGCATACATGGATATCCTGCTTGCCATTTATCATCCTATTTAGTGCCTGTCAAGCAAAACCCAGAATAGGATCATTCCAATGGATTGCGAAGATCAATCTCTCTTTTATCTGTTTTGATCATGTAGAATCTGCCTTTCTACTATCTTTGTTGTTCTTTATTTCGTGATTAGATTGTTTTGTATATTTCCAGCCTGATGCTCCATGGGTGATAAACACCAAAATGCACTTTGTTCAGAAAACGACTGTCTTATTATAGGAACAAACAAATTCGTAGAATAAATATCACTTTAGAATTTGTCAAAATCAATATAAGTTAGGTTTGACTATTTTATAGCTAAAATTATAAAATTCAATAAAATGAAAATAAGTACATTATAAAAACGATTTTACGATGAAAATCTAAGGAAACTAATTTGGTCTCCTAAAAGTTAGTACTTTTCTCTACAAGTTTAGTACAATTTGGTCCATCGAATCCAACTACCAAACATTACGACTGCTAACCTCTATCCTGGTATGTGCCAAATTTTCGAATGCCAATAATTTGAGTAAATCTTCGCATTGCAGGGCAGCATCCTGTGCATTGCCTGCAGCTTTTCAACTAGGGGTGGGCATACATAATTTGGTTCGGTCTTTTGATTTTTTCAAAATCAGTTTTTAAAAATGGAAACCGAAATATGCACCAGAAAACCAAAACTGGACCACCAGTTAACCGAAAATTTTGGTTCGGTTTTCCGGTTAACCAGAAAACCGAACGCTTCAACACATGTTCAGAATTACAGAATAGCAGAGCTTGAATAATAGCATACATAGAAAAAGACAGTTCCGTAGAGAATTAATACATCAGGGAGCATGGAGTCACAAAGCATAATTGAGCATTCAGTTTCAGTAATCAGTCACAATGCTCGCATAAGAGTTAAGCAAATAGTTTCACAAATCATTGAGCAAACAAGTATTTTGTATTCCTCCACAGATTCAGACCAGTCATTGCCCACAGATTCTTCAACAGGAGCAAGCGAGCACGAGCAGCACGTGTTTATGAAAAAAGAGACAACACAAGTTTAGTTAAATTAACAGCGAACAGCCTAACAGGGCAGCTGCAGCACAGGACCACATGTGAATGATAACTTACGTGAACTGCAGCACTTGAACTTTGAACCTCGATTCTTTTCCTGTACTGCGAGGTGCCCATCTGGGGCGCGGCCGCGCGGGGCAGGGACGCGGCGGCACGGGCCACCACGAAGATGCGAGGTGTGGGTCTGAGGAGCGCCCGACGGCGCGGTGCTGCGGCGGATGGCGGCGTGCGCGCTGGAGGGTGCGGCGGCCGACGGCGCTGTGTACGGTAGGTTTAGGGTTCTTCGTCGGGGGGGGGGGGGGGGGGGGGGGGGCGGGGGGAGGGGAATCGGGAACGCTGCGCTTCGGGGGAGGCCGCTCGGTTCGGCTCTGGAGTCGGGAGAGGTGGAATGGAAGTCAGGGCCGGCGGTCGGGCATGGGCCAGTTGGCCGGTTGGGCTATTTTTTAGAACTTATACAGATATTTTTGTTCAGCTGGTTAACCGGAATAAAAAATCGAAAACCGTATAATAATTCGGTTTTTACAATCTGAGAACCGAAATTGAGCCCGGTTTAATCGGTTTCGGTTTCAGTTTTCAATTCTTTTTGTCCGCCCCTATCTCAACTGCAGTGTCGTTCCTCACTCCTGGACACCCGTTGCGAGATGCATACTGTTATAAGTTGAATTAGTTTAGTTAATTTCCGTTGTTGTTGTTGTAGTAGTTTTGTTAATATCTGTTATCAGTTGATTTTTTTTTGGAAAACTGAATTGTTTTTTGTTACTAGGTGGTTGCATGGGCTTTCTGTTTTATGCCTCTTACTAGGTGACTGACTCCAACGCTACGATGCAAAAAGAAACTCTGCTATTGCTTTTTGCGTGTCACCCACCACGCTCGTACAGAACTCAAAATAACCTGTCTCCAACGCTACGACAGATTCTGAGCCGCCGAAAAATTTTCCGCTTCCTGCGCGTGCTTTCGCGCCGAAACAGGTGTTTTGCACGCCGAAATTTCTTTCCGATACGCCGGCGCGCCTACGCCCAAAAGATTCCCGCGCTCTTCTCCAACTCGCAACAGTGTTGCGTCGCTGCTACCCGGGACCAATTTGTGCGTTTCGGTAGACAGGCTACGGATATTTGGATGACGGTTTGCCTACCGCGTTGGAGACACGAAACACAGGCTTCGTTTGCCATTTGCCGTTGCGGTCATGAAATAAGTCCCACGTTGTAGAAAGCCTCAGTGACACCGCGCAGCTCAAAAACCACACCAATGCTATTGCCTACTGTCATCCCAGTACCACAGAATGGGAAAATCAATCCCTAAATGATTGGACCATGCAAAACTGCACTCATTCTTTTTGTTTCTGATAGCTGTTCCTTGAGCCTCATCGAGGAAGGGCAATTCAGCTGCTAAAAAAAACTGGTTTTGCAGACCCAGCCACCACTAATTTGCAAATCTATTGGGTATGCTGGTATAGCAGAAGGTAGAATAGGCGCTCACAAGATGAACAAAGAATTCACTTGAGCAAGAACGAACTACTAATCAGATGAACCAAGAATTCGCTTAAGCAAGAACCAACCACTAATCAGATGAACAAAGAATTCGCTTAAGGAAGAACCAACCACTAATCAGATGAACCAAGAACCAACCGCTAATAAACTTTTGAACCAAAAATTCGCTTAACCATGAACCAACAACTAATCAGATGAACCAAGAATTCGCTTTAAGCAAGGAACATGATCTATCACTCACTATTCTATCTACGGGAACAGAATGTCAATATCGCAACAACTGCAGGAAGGTCAAAACGTTTGCGGAGTCATGCCATCCGGCATGGGCGGCCGAAAAAAGACCACAAAAAAATGATAACGCCCAAAGGCGACTTGGTGACGAATCAAACGATCGAATCCTGCAAATTTAGGAGGGATGAGACCTCAGTCGGTGCTGCCGCTGTAGCCGAACGCAGCCTTCCTCGCGGCCGCGGTCGCCTCGATGAGGTCCACCGCCTCCCAGAGCGCCTGGCTGAGCTCCATGACGGCGTCGAGCCACTCGGAGAGGCAGGGGCTGTGCTCCCACGGGGCAACGTTCCGGGCGTCTTCGTCATCCAGGACCCGCAGGAGCGCCGCCGCGCTCACGTGGCCGCGTGCGGCCTCCACCCAGTCGTGCTCGTCGGTGGCGTGCACCTCGGCCTTCTCGAGCCACTCCAGTGTGCGCCGCACGTCGGGGGTCCCCAGAGAGGTCGTCCACGGACTCGAGCGCCGCCCCGACCCGGAGCACGATGTGGCGGGCCGCTCCATGCTCGCGAGCCCGAGCCCCAGCATCATCCCCGCGTGCTCGAGCGTGCGCTGGCAGCGCTGCGTCTCCTCCGCGCAGGGCGCCTGCTGGTCGACGCCCAACTCCAGCAGGTTGACGCTCAAGGTACGGAGCATCTGGTGGGCGCTGAAGCAGAACGAGTCCGCCGCGACCACCCGCGTCTGGAAGACCTTCTTCCAACTGGGCTCCAATTCTGTATCCATGTCCGTCTCCTTCTTGCAACTGGTGCTCGTTTCTGAAGACGTTGGCCGGAGCGCGGCCTACTAAATAGCACGCCGGCAAGGGCCAGCCTGGCAAACCTACAGCATTAACAGGGTCCACGTGGCAGTTCGTAACCCTTCTTGATGGCAAGTGGGGTCCGAAATTGTGGGCCCACATTTTCCTAGAATGACGGTTCCCTTGCGACGTGTCGGTGGTTACCCCCTCCCTCACCGGGAGTTACCTCGCCGCCGTCGCGTCATTTTTACGCCGTAACAACCCCAGTGCCGTCGCGTCCATATAAATACATACAGCCGCCGCCTTCCTGCGCACGCCGCTCGCCCACCGCCCTCACGGAAATGGAGAAGCGGCGGCTGGTTGAACTGGCGCGGACGGTGCCGGAGGCCCTCCTGGAGGTCGGCACCACGGAGAAGGTCTTCGCGAGCATCAAAGCCGCCCGCGAGCAGCTCGGCGAGGACAAGTGGGGCTGCGACGACGCCAACTACCACAAGCCGCCGTCCAGTCGCGCGGGTGGCGGCGGTCACCGCGTCGGCTGCGTTCCCTTGAACACCTCGTGCGGCATCCGGTACGTCTACCCGGCCCCCGCCCCCGACTTCTCGGCCGGCTTCCACTACGTCGTCGCGTCGGCCGTCCACCGGTACGACGTCGCGGCCTCCGAGTACCGGGTCTACCTCCTCGGCACCACGTTGTCACTGCTCCTCCCCGAGGTCTACCGCGAGATCACGCACCTGGTCTCGCTCCACGGAGAGGCTGGCCACGTCCTCTTCTTCTTCGCCACGCGCCTGGGAATCCAATCAGGCGGCGGCCAACCCAACGACGACGCGACGTGGAACCGGTGGAGGGATCTCCGGGCGTCCGTCGTCCGCCACGCTCACGACGCGCTGCTGAGGCTGAAGGCCGCCGCGGCGGCAGGCGCGGCGGCCTACGACTTCATCAACTGGCGGTCCCTCGAGTCCCGGCGCCGGAATGGGTGTTTGTCCGTGGCGAGGCAGCTCGTGGGAGACGCCAGGCGCAGCCTCGACGAGGCGAAGGACTCGGTGAGACTGATGCGCGATGCCGTGGTGCGGGAGTACTTCGTGACTTTGATTATCCTAAATCGCGCGTAGCTGGAATGCTAGAGGCGAATCTCTGATTACTGAACTGCCTCTGCTTGCTTCCTGCCCGCGTTGTTCTTTCTGAGCTTACCCAAAGCGTGCATTCTTACCTAACTTCGTTGCTGCTCGCGAATATGCGAGTAAACATGGGAACCATCATTGGACTGATCAACATTTGTCAATAAGCTTTTGACATGAAATAGTCCAATTAGCTACATTTTGAGACAGTAGCAGTGTAAATAATCCATCTATCTGGTTTCAGTACAGCGCTTGATGGTATTCATCTGTCAATGTTGATTTCACACTTCTCTAAATGATATGACAGTTCTTTCACCACTTTTATTTTTTCTTATTGCAAGATGACATATCTATCAGTCAAATTGCCGGCCAAAGATCCAAATGATATGTTCAGTTTATCTTGTCCATTATATTATTCATGGATTGATTTTGCTTGGTCAAGTAGGCTCAACAGGCCTTGTCAACAACCTAATTGTTCATACATAGATCAACTGGATGGCATTTTGGAATTTGGACAAATGGTACATTTGATCAACATTTCTGGATCACTGTCCGTTGTTTGAAATTTCTGCCTTCTCTTACTCTTCCGAGTCTCCCATGTGGGTAAAATGCAGTATTTGCTGTATTAATGAGCCGATGATCCATGGTTCATTTCTTTTTATCGCTCTCATGAGCAGTGGGCAGGACGGTCTAAGGATGACTCAAATTAGCCCAGCACAACCCATTTTGTATGCTACAGAAATAATAGAAGCCTCGATTTGGCATAGAACAATCCAGTACATTGATGCTGGCGCGCCGACATTCTATTGACCCTGGAGGGGTTGACATCCTGCAACTTGTGGAAACTCAAACAGTCGTGGCAGCCACGAACTCCCCAACTGTATCAACAACGAATCTCTCCACTCCCCACCCTTGACTCCCTATATAAACTAGATCCTCAACGCCTCGTCTTCATTCAAACAAATTAAATTCTACGTAATTTGTAGCATTGATCTCTTGCTCCTACCGTATCAGCTCATCGAAGACGAAGAGAATTCAGAAACATGGAAGGTAGCAAGCAGCTGACATCGGGCACAGGAGAGAGGTCCAAGAAGAGGTTCCAACCGTGGATCAAGGCCGCCGTGCACTACTCCCTCTGCTTCGTCGTCGGATCCCTCGCCGCATTCGTGCCTCTTGTCGCCACGGGCGGCCCGTCGGCCGCCACCATCCGCGCTTCGTTCCTTAGCTCGTGGAGCACCGGTTGGCCAGAAGCGGCGCCGCCTCCTCCTCCTGACATCGGTCTCCTGATGATCGTCACCGTCACACGGCCAGACGGCGGCATGGAGCAGGACGCGTCGCTGGCGCGGCTCGCGCACACGCTGCGCCACGTCGCCCCGCCGCTGCTCTGGATCGTGGTCGGGGCGGAGAACAGGACGGCGACGGCGCGGGCGGTCCAGGTGCTGCGTGGCACCGGGTTCATGTTCCGGCACCTCACCTACGATGCCGGGAACCTCACCGACGCCGACGCCGGTGACGAGGCTAACTACCAGAGGAACGTGGCGCTCAGTCACATTGAGCGGCACCGGCTGAACGGGGTCGTCCATTTCGCCGGCGCTTCCGCCGTCTATGACCTTCGGTTCTTTCAAGAACTCAGACGAACAAGGTGCGTCTCCTCCTTCCTTGCCTTGCAGTGTTTGCAACCATAATTTTTCGTGGGAAAAAGTCTACATAACCCCTCAAAGTATGACCTAGAGACTACTTAACCCCCTCAACTTCAAAACCGGATATTTAACCCCCTAACCTATATAAAACCAGTTAATTAGTCCCTTAAGGTGGTTTTGAAGAGTGGTTAAGGTTTTATCACATCGGCTGCTGATGTGACGTATCTTGCATGTGTTGTTTAGTAGAAGCTGCATATCAATTACAAAATATAAAAGAGCACTTTGTTTTTTTTTAACGCACCCCCGCTACAAAATACAAAATATCAATCTGCAGCGCACTAATGAAGTAGCTTTGGGCTACTTAATATTCTACCGCTCGCCCAAACCCCGTTCATATTCCCTTTGCTTCTTCTCAAGTCGTCATCACCCGTCAGGTAAAGCCATGGGCGAAACACCAAGAAGTCTTTAGTGCCCCACGCACAGGGCTAGCACTTGTGCAGGTACTGTGGCAATGCCATGGCAGTGGTTCTGTTCTGTGATTGTGAGAGAGTAATGCACATTGGCATTGCATGGTACACCAGAGCAACCTCATGCAGGATGACCGATAGCAGTCATTCAGAGCCATTGGACTTTTTCCTGGTGTTGGGTCTCCTTACACGTAAAAGGAGTTGATATTAAAAATCCATTACTGTACAACAGGAGGTGGCTATATAACACAGTCACGGACAGACACTGTCCTGGTTTTGCACGCTACTGCTGCGATTTGGATCTTTCATGAACTCTCCATTCTCTTCTCCTTTCCTTAGTATAGTACCCCTGTCATCGAACAGCTGATGTGACAAGATACGTCATGTTATGTGATAAAACCACTCTTCAAAACCACTTTAAGGGATTAATTAACTGGTATTGTATAGGTTAGGGGGTTAAGAGTCTGTTTGGAACCCCTAAAACTAATAGTTAGCTGCTAAAAATTAGCTCTAGGGGTTCCAAACCCCCCAGCTAATACCATAACTAAAAAATAGCTGAACCCCCAACTAATGGTTATTTCATTAGCTGCTCCACCCTAGCTAATACCAGCTAATACTTGCCTAAAGTCGAAATTACCCCTCCCTTATCTCATCTATCTGTGTCTTCTCTCCCCTCTGCTCCCCTCTCTCTCTTTTTCCGTACCCGTGCAAATCCTCTCGGCCCGTGGAAATCCTCTCCTGTCGCCCCGCTCCGGCGGCCGCCGACGACGCGGCTCCGCCCCCCGCTCGTCGCCCCGACCCGCCCACGGCGACGCCGCTCCGCCCCGCCCACGGCGACGCCGCTCCGCCCCGACCTACGGCGACGCCGCTCCGCCCCGCCCACGGCAACGCCGCTCCGCCCCGACCTACAGCGACGCCGCTCCGCCCCGACCCACGGCGACGCCGCTCCGCCCAGACCCGCCCTCAGGCTCGTTAGTGTACTGGAAGCAAGAAGAAATAAAGAGGCTGACGCCAAAAATGAGAATCACAAGCACCGTCCTCTCCTTTGCTCCACACCTTCCGTCAATGGATGGACTGCACAGGTCCTCGTGATCACGGTGACCGCGCAGCGCAGAGCACAAGGCAGGAGAGCCGATCGATCGAGCCGGAGTTGACCTCACGACCTGACCTTGGAGCGGGTACACGGGGAGGAGAAGGAGTACTAGTAGTGGCGGTTGTTCGCGTGTCCGCTGCCGTCGACGACCACGCGGACGTCCCTCCTCGTCACGCACACAGGCCGCAGGAACAACAGTACGTAAACAGTACAAACAATTCCAAGCAAATGTTTAATTTAGGGGTACAATGGTCTTTTAGTTTCCAGAAACACAATTAGTTGTAGTGGTTCCAAACACCCACCAGCTAATAAATAGCTAGCTAATTATTAGTTGGACCCTTCCAGCTAACAAATTATTAGCTAGCTAATAATTAGTTTTAGAGGTTCCAAACAGGCCCTAAATATCCGGTTTTGAAGTTCAGGGGTTAAGTAGTCCCTAGATCATATTTTAGGGGGTTATGTAGACCATTTCCTTTTTTGTGCTAAGGTTTGCAAAAACATATCCAGCATACTAGAGCAGTCGTGTGTAGAAGGCTCCAAAAAGACGCATCGCACAGCCGCCGCCCACGCCTGCTCTTGGGCACGTCGCTGCCTGAGAGTTCGGTCTACTCCCTAATTTCGGTTGGTTATTTCTTTTTTTTTTAAATTTTGATTTTTCAAGATCGCTACTCGAAATGTTATACAAATATTAGATACTCGAAATTTTTGAGTATCTAAATTTTGGTTCGGTCTTCGGTCTCATTTCACGTTTTCAATAATCAATATAAATTTAATCTCGATCTACAATAAATTATTAATTTACTAATGATGGATCATAAATAAATAATTTAATCTAATGACTTCACATATCCTAACTCACAAATGAAACATCAAAATTCATATTGTTTAGAGTTCATAGATCAAAATTTCATTTGAGATTTTGTTGTTCGGTTATTCGGGTATTTTGGATACCCGAAGGTAATACTCGAATTGAAATTAATATATCGGTTATTTAGATTTGCTACCCGAATAAGTATTCGATACCTGATAATTCAGTTACTTTGGTCTCAGTCTCAGTTTTTTCAATTTTTATTTTTCAGTCTTGTTTTTTTTGCCCACCCCTGGCTGCTAGGACCTCCCCTCTTCGCCTCTAGTGATGTGGCTAGAGCAAGCCACACCGAATTCTCTGTGCATACCTATCTAGATATACCCCACATCATCTAATTCTAACCTCAAAGCAGATCTTTAAGTAGAAAAAATTAGATGAGGGGTCCCACCCGCCAAGTGAGATTGGGGAACGTCCATCCGATCAGGTGTCAAAAATCCAGAGGGTATGCCCAATCCTAGTTTGCGTTCATGAAGGCACTACAAGGCACTCGCCTCGCTAGGGGGGTAGGCGGCCGTTCCGGAGGAGGGGGAGCAGTAGATCCTGGCGCTGGAGCAGCGACGCAATCGCCTCACGGAGGAGGGGCGAGGAAGATCAATCTCCCGGGACCATGTCTCGAAGATCGAAAGAAGGCAGGAGCGATACCTTGGCCGATCCATCTGAAGGAGGCGACAGAGCCGAGGAAGGGGGGGGGGGGGGGGTACAGAGACGGATCGATCGGGGACGGAGGCGAGGCGGATCGTGGGATGGGGAGATAAATTGATTGGAGCGGTGGGGATGAGGATCGATCTGGGGGCGAGGGAGGCGAATCGATCTGTGCAGGGACCTGGGGACATGAGATATCGGGGGCAGCAGGAGGTCTGCCGTTCGGAGGTGGGCTGGGCTGTTGGGATTAAATATGAGAGTTAATCAGAAGTGGATCGGACATGACAACAAATATAAGCATATATTTTTGTATTTTTATTCTTTTATAACCCATAATTGCTACAATACGTAACGCCTAGACACACTTAGGTGCTAGGCGGAGGGTCACCGTCCGCCTATCGTCTTTTGAAAACTTGGTCCCAATTGTGCAAATGGGTTCAGAAATGTTTTTTCCAGAGCAAGCGGATCTCTGACTCCAACAGTGAGATTCAAAACAAACGAGCGATTCCGCTCTTTGGGTATCATCAGGAGCCTTCACGTGTCATGCAAAAGTGTCCATCTCCAATAGTACAACACCGAAAATCGTCGAGCCTCGCTGATTCCCCGTGTACGCTTGTGCCCGCGTGCTCCCGCACGAAAAATGCTGCACATGCGTGCCCTCTCCCGTGCGCCCTCCTGCGTGCCAAAACGCCTCGACGCTCCACGCTCGCGCGAAAACGCGCCCGCGCGCCAAAGCGCCCGCTCCCACACTCCCACAATGTTCAGTCACCGCGCGTACGAGACCGATGTTTGAGTTCTCCGTCCGATACTACCAAAAATTCATCGCTGCTTTCGTTCATCCGTTAGAAACCTTTAGGTGACTACTCGACACCTATTTCACATATCGATCTTCGTATCGGTTGTCAGTTGTAGTAAACTTTAGTAGTAATGTTAGCTTGAGTTCTACCCATATTGAATTTTTCGATGTTCAAATCTTGGTGTTTCCTCTTCTTCTTTGAAGAGTTTAGGTATGCTAAATTCCTTATGATAGTTCTCTTGGGTAATCAGAACTAAAACGTTTCCGATTCTGTGTAAATAAATGAGACCTTAATTGTATTTTTATTTTCATAGGCGATGTGACTAAAGGTCAACAAATAATAAAAAAAGCTAAGCACGCTTTGTAGTGCCGAGGGGACGATAGACCTATAATCCAATTCAAATCATAAGTTGCGTGGTTGCAAACCGCACTTGCCGTGCGGACGCCACGGTCACCACTCATTATCAGTAGTTCCAACCAGAACAAAACGGCCTATGTGTTAGTAAAACGTGGCCGCTTTCGTGTCAAAAAAGAAAAAGAAATGCGAGTGGGTCACGCTTCGGCCCGGACTCTGCCCAGCCCAGAGCTCGCGAGACTTCAGGCCTTGACTCGTAGTAGTAGTTCTAGTGTAGTGGACGATATTGGGCCTGGGGAGGGCCGAGCACGGGGCGAGGAGGCAGGCGGCCCTCGGCCCCGGCGCGAGGGTTTATTTGCTCGATCGTTGCCTCGTGCCTCGACCGGCCAGTGCGATGGGTTAGTGAGACGAGGTCTTCCTTTCTTCCAACCGATGGAGATTTTATCGATTCTCGTTTATAAAATTAAATCCGTATTGACAATGAGTTTGAAGGTGACGGATCTTACGGCTTCAACAAAGTTTAGTATCTCTCATCAACGATTGAAGTGTACGATTCTTTAATTAGATTCCCGCTTTTTAGCAGCATCAAAGAAATGATATTGAAGATGAATAAGGCTTATATATTTACATTTCATCATCGTTTAGAGTCTTGATAAGAGATTCATACTTCTTCATATTTTAAATACAATCCGCTTTATTAAAAAAAGTAGCCCATTGAACAAAATTCATCATAATATACATCCATTCTCCAATGTGTATGATGCAGACCCTTCGCAGCATGGCCCGTAGCAACAATCTCGCCAGCAGACCAGAGGGTAACAATACAAGGACCAACATGCAACTCGTCACAGATCACGGGCTGGTACAGAGAGGATTCAAACACTAACGCCACAGAAAGAACTCCCATGGCGGACACAATAGATACCAGTGCAGGCAGCAGGAACTCCAGCTCTGAACCTCCCAAAATCAACATCTCCGGATTTGGGTTCAGGAGCTCAATGCTGTGGGACTCAGAACGATCACCTATCAGAAGGAACTCATCAGAAAATGCAACTCAGGTTTGTCACAAGAGCCACAACTTTTTTTTTTCTTCGCATTTTACACCTCTTGAACTTGAAACCAGAAGATGTTATCACCTCATGATCAATTGTGGTGGTTTCAGGACTACATCCAGTTTATACGACAAATGATGACCACAGATGAAATCAAGCTGGTGAACTTCCAGTGTGACTGTTCTGAGAAACAGTTAATGCTGTGGCACCTTGAAATGCCAATATTTACTCCAGTAATTGAAGAACGGGAGACTAAACAGCAGCAAAATCTAACAGAGACAGAGGGAAGATTTACTCCAATAATTGAAGAACAGGAGACTAAACAGCAGCAAAATCTAACAGAGACAGAGGGAAGATTTACTCCAATAATTGAAGAACAGGAGACTAAACAGCAGCAAAATATAACAGAGACAGAGGGAAGATTTACTCCAATAATTGAAGAACAGGAGACTAAACAGCAGCAAAATCTAACAGAGACAGAGGGAAGATTTACTCCAATAATTGAAGAACAGGAGACTAAACAGCAGCAAAATATAACAGAGACAGAGGGAAGATTTACTCCAATAATTGAAGAACAGGAGACTAAACAGCAGCAAAATATAACAGAGACAGAGGGAAAATTTACTCCAATAATTGAAGAACATGAGACTAAACAGCAGCAAAATCAAACAGAGACAGAGGGAAGATTTACTCCAATAATTGAAGAACAGGAGACTAAACAGCAGCAAAATCTAACAGAGACAGAGGGAAGATTTACTCCAGTAATTGAAGAACAGGAGACTAAACAGCAGCAAAATCTAACAGAGACAGAGGGTGACCTCCTGACATGAGGCCCATTAGCATGTAGATCTGTAGGCATCAAAACAGAATTCACTGATGACCTTCATCATGTAAATTATCATTACTAAACAAGGAGGCACACTTGAGATTTGAGTATTGAAGTGTGAACAGACAGCCTACCCTGAAAAGGTCCAATGCCCTATATCCAAAAATTTTAGTGACATAACATGGATCGTCTTTCTTCTAATGCTCGATCTGGATGTATCAGACTATCATTTCATTGGAAAAGAATATTCGTGTTATCTAACAAAATGTTGATCCACTTCCTTTTGTCTTCCCCAACAGTATATGTATATCCTTTGCCTCGTTGATCAGGGTCATTCGCAACCATGACCTTCTTAAATGTCTCTTTAACCTTCTCAGCATTGGCATTTTCCCTGGAGACATCAACAAAAACAGAGAGGCCCAACAAAGAAGAAAAATAAAATAAAAAATACAACATGTCAAATTAAATCTACAACTATACAATAAAAATGATTAATCAAACTTCTCCACACTTCTTAATATAATGATACGCTGCTCTCCTGCGTATTCGAGAAAAAAACTTCTCCACACGAATGATTGATCAGACGTGTACCATACGGAGAAGAAAAAACCTTCTATAAATATTTATTGTCAGAGCACATGTATTTTTTGTTTGTAAAGAGGAAAATAAAGCGGTAGCAAGGAGATTTCAATTCTTTTAACAGGGAACATTTAGTTAACATAAATGTTTAATTGATGTAGGAGTGCAAACCCATTACAAGACACTGCAGCTGTCTATCCCCAACACCAACCGAGTATGTCGACACTGATAGACAGAAGGGCTGGTTCTACCATTCAATACTCAGATAGCCAACTATTTAGAAGTTATAATTTCATATCGAAAGGCTAATAGTGAAAACTAAACCTAGATGTAGCTGACAAGCTGTTGTGGCGAGGATTGGAATGATGACATGTCAACCTTCTCCAAGCATATCCACGTCCTCAAGAGAAAAATAGTTTATAATATATGTTCATATGATAAGTATCATGTGACTCTGTCTCTAGAAAGTGTTAGCCATCTCCCTTTTCATGAGTGTCTTGTTAGTGTTACAACTTATGAATCAGGCATTTACCCTAGATATTCTCACCTCACATGCCACTTCAGCTGCAGGTTCCATGTTCTATCATTTCACTCTGGGATCTTGTTCCTCTGGTCACACTGAACTCAAATCCTAGCTGCTCCTAGGAGACCACAGTGGTTATTGGAGCTTTCAACTCTATGAAAATTCTAATTCTAAATGATGGAATTACACATCTAAAATTGTGACCGTCCAAAGCAGCCATTGCGGCCACTCTTACAATACTTTCCTATCAGAAATATTCTATACTTGAAAGTGATAGAGTTCGACGGACTTGATTGCAATCAATTCATTTGGAAAACAATAAGTGCATTAAAAACAATATTTCTTAGAACCATGTGTAGTTGTAGCCATAAATCACAAGTGCATTCTGGTGGTTCAATTTGAGTGTTAACATGTAGTTTTTGTTCATGACGCCCTATGACCCGATCAGTTATTAGTTATTACGACATGATGCATGGATAAAATCTCCCAATGGGGCAGATAGCAGGTAGTGAGGAGCCAAGAATAACAGGAGGAATATCTTAGCTTTTGTGTGTGTGTGTGTGTGCGCTCCTTTTCTTTCATCCATTAACATTCCTAAACCCAAAGGCGTTGCAGTCGGGTGCTATCAGCTTAGCAACCAAGATGGAATATGGAATGAAGCAAGAAAATTGAATAGCTGTATGGTAAGATGAAAAAATACGATAACGGCTGTGTAAAGATATTATGCTTTATTGCAATATGCACCTAACACCCAGGATTAAAACAGCTTCTCTTTGAGTCATCGCAGGTTGAAATCCACCTTCATAGAACTTGTGCATCCTTGGGACTGTAGGCCTTGCCTTATAAGCCTGCCAAGCTTGGATGGTATATCTCTACCGGAAAGAGCATTAGCTGCGACTGCAAGTCCTGCTATGAGTGGCGTAGCCTGCAGAAATTGATACGAGTAAATAGCAACAACTGTAACATTGGTGTCCTGCATATATCCATCACTTTTTAATCCTGTCACTAGAGAAAACAACTTTTTCCTATGGCCCCAAATAATAGATTAAGTTTCCACCTTGCTCTCTTCAGGATGATCCCTACGCCACTCTCGCAAAAACTTCACCCAACTTTGACATATACAACCAAAAATCGACCCACAAAAGAGAGAATATGAGTACTTACCATCTCCAACCACGAGCCGTCCCGGCGGAATGGGCAGAGAGGACAGGGGCAGACTCAGTACCTGACATGCTGTACACCCGATAGTGGGCACAATACATGTCAAAACTTGCGATTGAGCTAGATAGCAGCAAGGAAAGATAAGAGGTGGGCTTACCTGGTGGGTGCCCATCGCCGGCGGAGGGTGTCGCGCGCTGCTCGCCGAGTCCGCACGGTCAGCAGAGAGGCCAGTGGAGGAGGGGAGAGGGGGGGGGGGGGGTCTCTGATAAGTGTAGAATGCAGTGAAAACTTATGTGGGCTCATTTCGATCGGGCCGAATTACATTATGGGCCTAATTATATTGGGCCCTCTGGACTCCATCATCGAAGCCGCCTGACGTCGTCGTACTGGCTGAAGATCTCGGCTTCACGGCTAAGGAAGACGAAGAAGAAGCCAACGTCTCCAGCTTGTCTTCACGCGCTTCCTCCGCTTTATTTTAGCAGGTCGCTCGCCTCCCCGTCTTCCTCCCAAAGCTCGTCTCCTCCCTTTTTGGCGGCTCGCTCCTCCCTCCCCTACACCTGTCTCCGCCTCTTGCCATGGGTGCCGCCGCCAACCACGAGGAGGAGTCCAGCCCCCTTCTCCCCGCGGCCTCCGCGGACGAGAAGCTCCCACAGGCCGCGGACCCGGTCCCGGAGGCCACCAAGTACTGCGCCGACGGGGTCCCGGTTGTGATGGGCGAGCCTGTCGCGGCCTGCACCGTCGGCAGCGTCCCGCGGGAGAGCTGGAACTCGGGGATCCTCGCCTGCCTCGGCCGCAACGACGAGTTCTGCAGCAGCGACCTCGAAGTGTGTACGTGCCCCTTCTCGACCTCAGATCTGTTCTCCGCGCTCTTAATCTTCTGGAGATGTGCTTGTATTACTTTTACCGAGATCTATTGTAATGAAATGGTTTGATTATTTAGGATTTTTGCGTGATCGTTGCAGTTAGGGGCTTATTTGATGTGCGAATCGTTACATCTTTTGACATATTAACTGAATTTTAGGCATAATACTTTTGAACAGAAATTAGGATGTTGTTACTGCCAAATTACGGCGCCCTGCTTTTACAGCCAAATTTAAGTGCGTTGGTCATCAATGCCAAGTATAGAATCATGGTTATGGCACAACAAGGCCTAAAAGTTACGAATGAATTTGGATATCTCTTTCATGCTATACAACTGAATGTAGGGGCGCCCTTTCTAGTTCAAACGGTATGTTCTAGTTGTTGAATCCTGCAAAGGTGCTACGAGAACTGACTTCGTATGATTCATTTCAGGATTAAACTGGTTTTACCTGACTTTGATGCACTTTCTATAATTTTTAAGGAATCTGCAAACAACTGCTCCCTAACTCAAATTTGGTGCTACTGCTAGATGAATTTCACATCTTAGTTCTAATATCAATTCTGCAATTAAGGGAGGAGCTCACATTTCTATTGACATTGATATAATGATATCCTAGTTGACTTGTGGAATGAAGAGGCAAGCTAAATTATCTCTTGACTTGGAAGTGTTGTCCGAACCAGCCAAGAACTACTGATTTGCTCCTATATTAGTTGATTGATTGTGACTTTTGTGTTTCATCCATTGTTATTAAGGCATCGCTTAGGCAGTAAGGTGTTGTTAGAGGGTAAGGCGTCCTGTCGCCTTAGATTTACGGATAAGGCACACCTGTCGCCGTAGATCCGGGGAGGGGGGGGGGGGGGGGGGAGGAGTCGTGCAGATCCTGGCCGGGGGCGGGAGGCGTTGCACACATCGGGGGCAGCGGCGCGCACATCCAGCCGGCGGCACCCGGACTGTACAGCAAGATTAGAGGAGGGAGGGGGGGGGGGGGGGGTCTGCCGGCGGCGAGATTAGAGGAGGAGGAGGGGGGGGGGGCTGCCGAGCTTGCGCCCGATCTGCGGGCAAGGAGGGGGGTGGGGAGGGGGCGGCGGGCGCCGTTCTTGCGGGCGGAGTGGGGAGGGGGGCGCTGACCTGGGTGTTGGCTTGTTAGGGTTTTTGACCAGGTCCATTGATCTGTGACCGTTGATTCTTATCCAAAGGTTGATAGCATCCACAGTCGCTGGGTGGGTTGGGCTGGGCTGGGCTGAAAGGCTGAGAGGAACAAAAGTGGGTTGAATACACTATACCGCTGTATTTTAATTTTTACACCTAATAACTACTTCTATTTTTTTCTATTTTTCAATATTAGTAAGGCTCGCCTCGCCTTATGCCTTACCGCTTAAAAGATAAAAAGGGGGTCAGTTGCCTTACCGTCTTAATAACTATGGTTTCATCCATGTCAAAGCCATGACATTTCACCCTTTCAACTGCCTTCCATTTAGTTTTTTTTTACTTCGATTTTCCTAGCTTTATATCTGATAAACTGTATAGCTATGAAATAATTTTGGGTGCATATTAGTCAAGTTTGTATGCAGACTATATCCTGAAAGGCTGCCCACTAAATCATCACATTTGTGTATTTACTTATTGTGTTTTTACTGTAAGTGAAGGTTGTGAGCTGAATGAATTGTATTTATCACGAGTGTGCGTATAGAGAACGACTAGAACACTTTTCTGGTGCAATCGTGCAAAAGTATCTCCTGGACCATACAATCTTTATTCTATGGCCACTGTACTTTTGTACTTAAACCCTCCAACCTGACAATAGTGTTTACACTGCATTTGTGTTACCAGGTGGGAGGGTTTAAGTGCAAAAATACAGTGACAATAGGACGTAGGTCGTGTGGTTCGTGGGAGATTTTTGCACGATTGCACGAGAGGTCTGTTTGCACTCTAGTCGTCCCTGTACATATATAAGCTCACCATTACTCTTATAACTAACTCTCTAAATATGTGTGATCTAAGCCACATTGGCCATGGAAATTGCAAGGATGGCGTGATGTGATCAGTGACAGCATTATCACTAGCACTTGCCATAGATTAATGGCTTATGAACATGTAGTGGGGGACATTTTTCGTGGAGGCTCCTTGAGTACATTCTTTTAATTAGTTTCGGACTCCGGTGAAGAACTAACTTAACTATGTTTGGATGTTATCAGGTCTTCTTGGAAGCATAGTGCCATGTGTGCTGTATGGTAGCAATGTTGAAAGGCTTGCGGCAGGACGGGTCACTTTTGCAAACAGCTGCTTGCCTTACACCGGTCTATATATGCTTGGGAACTCTCTCTTTGGGTGGAACTGCCTAGCTCCATGGTTCTCCCATCCCACTCGTACGGCTATTCGTCGACGTTACAATCTCGAGGCAAGTTCTTCTGGTTGCCCGTGTTTTTTTTTGTTCTACCCCATTTATTAGTGTGTCAAGTATTGACATATACTTTCTGCATATACTGACTACTGAGGCTTGCATTGTATGAATGGTCTGTTGATCTTGGTCCGTATGACTTCTCAGCCCATCTATGTTTGGGACTTAAGGCTCTTTCCTACTAATGTTTCAAGCAATATGCTTACATAGTTCTCTGAATGCTCGTTTATTCAGGGTAGCTTTGAGGCTTTCACCAGGCAATGTGGGTGCTGCCATGGTCTTGTTGAGGACGATGAGAGGCGCGAGCACCTGGAGGTAGCCTGCGACCTTGCGACTCATTATCTCTGCCACTCTTGCGCCCTCTGCCAGGAAGGGCGTGAGCTGCGTCGCAGGGTTCCCCACCCTGGCTTCAACAATGGGCACTCTGTCTTTGTCATGATGCCACCCATGGAGCAGACAATGGGACGTGGCATGTGAGCTCTTCCAGCTCAGCAGCTCCTGCTTTACCCTAGCTGGATTTCTTGGATATGTTGCAATGCCGGTCTGCTGCCTTTGCCCTTCATTATGTTGTTTGTTCGATGGTAAATACAAGACTGAGATATGAAACCATGTTGGGAAAGTGGTGTATATGTGTTGTTATCTACAATTGTATGGATCCTGAATTACAGTGCATATCTTGTGCCTCTGTTGTTTGCAATCATCATGGACTTAATGTGAGGTGTATCTTAGTGACTTGGTGTATCCTTGCGTTATGCAATGGTAAAACATTTGTTATGTTAGGATACATCCCGAACACCATCCCGAACACCTTCATGGTAAATGTGTGAATTTGCTAGCAACACTGCAATACAGCTTATTTACCGTTTTAGATAGCAAACGGTTCAGTTCATTTTCTATACACTTTTTTGACTGACAAAAATTTTGTTAGGAAAATGTTGATATTGGATTTTTGTTGTAATTTGCTTTCACTATCGTCAACTCCTCCCTTATTTTTTATTGGTTAGTTTAGTTTTAAGTTAATCAGTGTTAAATAAAAACAAACAGAGTTGGAAGATAAAGTGGTCTGGTAAGTAATGCTTTGGAACATTTAGGACTTAGCTCAAATTTATATTAAAACCTAGGGCTTTTAGTTTGCTAGTTCCCAACCAAGTACAGTAATCGGGAAGTTCATACGGGCCACCCTGACAGGAGGTTGGGACATACAAAGATGAGCCAGACACAAGACGGCCCGTAGGCGAGGACGCCATAGTGGACGCATACTACACGACCAGTCCGTGTTAAATATGGGCCTCATTGGATCTCAGCACCATCTGCGCGACTCAAATATATCGGCGGTGCTTCTCGTTTACTGTCGGCCCGCTTGACTTCCACGAGGAATGAAGGAACTGCAGCCGACGGAGAGACAGGAGAAAAACTCGTAGACGCCGCCGTCGAGCTCCGCCGACGGAACTAAGAGATGGCCGACGGCAGCGCCTCCGCCTCGCCGGCTTCCTCTTCTCCGAACCAGAACCACCACCGCGACGCCATCAAGTCTTCAGGTGCGCCCTCGCGCCCCCCTCGTCTCTCCTCTCGCTGGCGTTGCTTTGTCATTCCGTTGAGTACTCGGCGCTCACGGCCGTGGCACGATCCCCAACTGTCTCCTTAAGACTGCATGGCCTTTAATTTGCTCTCTCTCTTTTGAAAGAACCTCGTGTCCAGTGTCCACCGAGCATTGGGAAGTCTTGCGTGTGCGGATTAGTATCCGCAGAGTTAGGCGGTAAGGAATCAATCGAGGGGCTATTTTGTAGTTGATGATACCTGGCGGATTGACGTGACAGACAACTTTGATTTTGACTTGTATGTATGCCTGCAACTTAGGCTGTGGCTACCTCCTCTTTAGCTAAAGTTGAACTGCGATTATGTGTGGGGTAACTAAGCTGCTTAAAGACGCTATTACTATTTTTAGAACTTCAGCTCTGCTTCAGTGACATGTCTCTTGCCACTTGCTATAGCTATCGTGGTTTGATTTGCCCTCAAGGTTAGAACTGCAGTTTTAATAAAATTAATCAAACTAAGGTACTAAAGTGTTGATGTCGAGCAAAAGCATGCTCCAACATTTGGTTATCTAAGTGCCAATGCCGTAATTAACTTTTCATTTCTGACCCAAAAATGGATTGTATACCACTTACGTAGGGAAAAAAAGTATTGCAGTGCATCCTACTTGTCTAGCTGCTAGTCAGCAGTCATTATAGTCTATGAGCCATTCATTGGTTGCATGCCTGGTTACAGTGCACAATTCAGCAGCTAGCCGGAGGAGGGAACATGCTATTGCAATAAGGAAGGAAAGAAGGGAGGCCTTGATGCGTGCAAAGCGTGTATGTCGAGTTCCTATTTCTGGCACTGACGAGGCTGCAATGGAAGAGGGTGCTATGGTTATCGATGAGGAGAAAGATGATCTTGAGGCGCGAACAACTCAAGCTGTTGAAGCCTTGAAATTTGCTTTGTCAAGCCAGTATGTGCCCTGTTGAGATTTTTTGTTAATAACTTAATATATGCTTTTATTTTAGTTGCATTCTTCGATAGTCTGAATATATCAGATTATTCTCCTTTTTCCAGTCAAATGAGAGCCATGTTGTCACTATTTGTCTTTTTATTTGAGATCTCTTCCACTTACAGCAGATTGAAGTTACACATAATGTTTGGTTATGGTGCATGGGAACAAGAATTCACATAATCTATTCAACATCCCATTTTATTGTAATCCAAAACCCTTTGCTGCAATTTTTACGACTTGCAAAGTGCAAACATAAACCATATGGCTCCATATTTTTTCAGACTTCCTGCATTTATTTACTTGACATTTATAAACTGCTTGGAATTTAGGCTTCGTAAGTCACAGGGGATAAAATGCTTGGTTGAGTCACTCCGCAGTAATAGCTCTGATAGTGTGAAAACAATTATTAAGGACTTAGAGCTTGAAGTATATTTTCTTATGGTTGCTTTTAGGGGAAAAGGGGTTCAGAAGAAGAAGACAGAGGCGCTCCATGCTTTAAGACGTTTGTTGTCACAATCTGAAGTACCTCCAGTTGAAGCAGCAATTAAAGCTGGAGCAGTTCCCCTTCTAGTGCAATATCTATCCTTCGGATCGTCAGATGAACAGGTCGTGCACATTCCACTTAGTGTTCCATAGTTCTAAAAGTACAATACAATTGGATAAAGCTTTTTATGGTACCTTAAAAGGGTGGTGTCTGCTTATTGTTATAAAGGCAGAGTTGATCATTCATATGGTATATTCCTATACTCATTCGATAATCTCTCTTATCGAGATCATTCATGCTCTTACTACAGTTGCTAGAAGCAGCTTGGTGCCTTACAAATATAGCAGCAGGGGAACCAGAAGACACTAGATCCTTACTTCCTGCTCTACCGTTGCTCATCGCTCACCTTGGTGGTTAGTTATCTATTTTGCCGATTACATTCAACAATGCTCACGTTCCTTTCATACGGCGATATTTATATAGTCCTTGACAGTGCATAATTCTTAAGAACAACAGGTAGGTTGATTTCCCTCCGCTGTTCAGTTGGTTACTCTGAAAATTTTAATCTACTTATAATGGTTAGAGAAGAGCTCCACACTTGTCGCTGAGCAGTGTGCATGGGCCATTGGAAATGTTGCTGGTGAAGGATCAGATCTCAGAAACAAATTGCTCGCTCAAGGTGCTTTGTTGCCCCTTGCCCGTCTAATGCTCTCGAGCAAGGGTTCTACAGCAAGAACTGCTGCTTGGTCATTGTCAAATCTCATCAAGGTTATTTTAGTTAACTTCCTTATTCTCATTGTATGAATTTACCTTTTTATTTCACTGATACCCATTTACCAAGACCTTATTTTTTTCAATAAGGAGGTCGTAAACATTACTTAAATATAAGCTTAAGATCCTACTACAGTGGTTCCTTATGTAACTCTGAGTCATGGTTTCCCAAACAAGAGTAGAAACCATATTTGTATTTATTAAAAAAACTAGCTTATGCGGTTTCCTAGGAGGTATCCCTCCAGGTAGAAGGTTTCCAGTTCCAGATCCAGAAAGGTGACTACTTTATATCCCTGACCAGGATCTGTGATGGCTGATTTTGTGATTTTATATTTTATTTAGAATAATTTAAGGAATATTGTCGTCAGAAGGCTTAGTGACATTGAAAGTTAAGAAATACAAAGAAAACACAATAAATATGATATTCATGGTTCTGGGAGTGTCAGAAATCTAGAGAATGGACTGTGCCAAACAGGTATTAATCGACACGCCAATACACCATTGATGTGTGTTGCTATTGTCCCACTGATTAATCATGAGCGTTTACTGAAATAGTGTTACTCTTGTAACCCAGGGGCCTGATCCCAAGGCTGCGAATGAGCTTCTCAGTGTTGACGGTGTGCTAAAATCAATCATACAGAACCTGGAGAAGGCGTATGTATCTCGTGTGATATTGTTTCTGGTTATTGTTCAAGTTTCCAATTAATTTAGGTTCTGGACGTGAAGTAGAAACATGGCTGTTTTGATGTTAGTTTTTTTAGCAACTATGAACAGAATGGTGTGGCTATTAGCAGAACTGGTTGTTTGCTCCTTGTTCTTACACTTCCATACAGAACTTCAGCTCGTGATCTTTATCTGCCTTTTTTTTTCAAATCCTGTTGTGCACAATTCGTGGAATTGAAAAAAATCCATTCACTGTGTCCCGGACTCCCATTTACTCAGTCTGATCTCACCTGTGGTTGGTGAGCCCTCATGTATGGGATGGGGCCCAAAGCACGAGGTAGGCCCGAACCACAGGAGGGCGGCTCCCCGAGGATGGGACCAGAGTTTGTGGATTTTCTCGGCCCTGCATTGCAGGCGCTTCTCTTTAAAAAGAAAACAGTGGGCCGGTCTTACCCCCGGGACTGAGTTTCTTTTTATGTTTTCAGAACATAGCTTGGTACTTTTTCAATTTTGTCCTTTTCGGCAGTAGGAACTGTGTGCCATCTTGTATCTGTTGGCTATCTTTTCAGTTGGCACTGCACAATGTTCTCTATGCAGTTGGTTAAGTCTAGATCTACATCGTTTGTAGCTATTTTGAGATGTATAGTGAACACCAAGTTACTAAAATCTATCAGTTGCCATGCTTGCTTTGCCCATACCTGGTACTGGTGAGTTGACTTTGGATCCTTCAGGGATGAAGAGCTAGCAACTGAGGTGGCGTGGGTAGTGGTCTACCTTTCAGCACTTTCAGAAAAAGCTATCAGCTTAATAGTTAGAAGTTTGGTGCCACAGTTTTTGATTGGACGCCTTCTAGCATCTGGGAGCCTGCAGTTGCTCATTCCGGTATCATCTTTTCGCTGTTACATATTGTTTTACTTGTCTATCCACAGTTTCGGTTCTTTTCTCAATGGAACCTATAATTTAGGCAATGTTAATATCAAAAGCATTTTCTGGATAGTTAGGATTTGGATCCAAATCGACATGCCACAGTTTAAATCTTACATTACCTAAGAATCTGTGTTGCAGCCCCCTCATTTAAACTTTTAGCAAATTTATCCATGCTCTATATAGTTATCGGAGTATTTGATGAATATGCCGTATAATAACTTGAATACATTGTTCAAGTTAATGTATATTGTCTGCTTATGGACACCCTTTTCTTAACATTCTATATCTATTGTGTAACATGATTTCGCGACACTCAGACTGATGCTTCTACCTCATTCTAGGTACTTCGTGGTTTAGGAAATCTGGTAGCTGGTGATGGATACATGGTTGATTCAGTCTTAGTTATTGGAAATAGCATCACTGGTTAGCTTATAGTACCTTTCTGCTAATTGTATAATTATTTACAGTGATGGTTATCATCCGTTAACATTTGTAATACTTTTGGAAGTGTGCATTAGTTTTCCCAGTACTAACTGAATATTGTCCTCAGATCAAGCGGTGTCAAGTCTCATAAAGTGTTTGAAGAGTGACAATAGGGTTCTCAAAAAGGTTTGCTCTCTGCTGCTGGTTAAATGCACCTTATTTCTTTTGAAACTTACATAGGGTTGTTTGATTTATATCTAACAAATTTTGCTGGCTGCTTATACAGGAGGCATCATGGGCAATGTCAAATATAGCAGCAGGCAGTTTTGAGCACAAGAAATTGATTTTTGCTAGTGAGGCACCGGCTTTGCTGATACACCTTCTCACCACTGCACAGTATGACATTCGCAGGGAGGCAGCATACACCCTGGGTAATCTATGTGTTGTCCCAGCAGGAAATGCTGTTCCCCCAAACATAATTGTGGACCATTTAGTTGCTGTCGTAAATGGTGGAGCCCTTCCAGGATTTGTAAGTTTGGTCCGATCTGCTGATATAGAGACTGCAAGAATTGGGCTTCAGTTCCTGGAACTGGTGAGGAAATATGAAAAAGCCTTTGGATCTGCCTTTTACCTAGTTGCACTCATATTACCTTAACCAGTATACATTTTTGCAGGTGATGAGGGGATACCCCGGTGGTCAAGGTCCGAAGCTTGTGGAGATGGAGGATGGCATTGAGGCTACGGAGAGGTTTCAGTTCCATGAGAACGAGGCGATGAGGAATATGGCCAATGGTCTGGTCGACAAATACTTTGGTGAAGACTATGGCCTTGAATGAGATTCTGAGAACTAAAGCTGTTCATGGGATCAAAACATGATATGTATTTTTCATATTTCTCGAATCGGATGTTATAATTAGGATGGCTCCCAACTTCCGAACTGCCCTTGATACAAAAGAACGTGCTAAGACCATCCGCACCAGCGTACTCTAAAGCATACTCTATACATTATTTTCCTTCAGTTTTTACAGTACTTACTCTAAATTACACTGCGAAACAGTGTATCCAGTATACTTTACAGTATGCCACTGCGGATAGTCTAAGCGTGAAATGGTTGTGAGCTATGAATAGTTCAGTAAACTGTCTACTCCCCCCGTTCTGAAATAATTGTCGTTTCAGACAACCAAATAAACTAGAAATGAACTATTGAAGGTTGTTCTAACGACAATTAAAACGAAACAGAGGGAGTATAACCTTTGACATGTGTGTTGTAAGTGCTAGCTAAATAGACCTGTTGTTTGCCTATGGCCTTGGCTTGCAGGAAATTCGAACATATTGTTGCAGTAGCGAGTCATAAAAGTATATATATGCGGTAACTGTAACTATCAGCTGTTAAAACACTTGCTGCTTACTGTATCAGAACAGTTACTATCTTTGTAGCACAAAATTCACTTGTCATCTCAAGTTTTATGCTGAACTAAAAACAAAGCTAATCACACGCTAAGAGGCAGTGGCACTCGTCTTGCTCTTCTCCCTGGCGCGCATTTCGTCGAGCACGCCTCTGGCCGGCGGCGATATCCTGGTCTCCCACTCGGCGAAGTCCGCCTCCACCTCCGCCGCCTCCTCGTCGAGCCCCAGCCGCCTCATCCCTCTCGCCATCACCCTGTACACGTACTCGTCCACCTCGAGGCCGCTCTCCCGGACCGCCGCCTCGTACACCCTCCACGCCGCGCGGCCCCTGCCCTTGGCCACCAGCGCGCGCACCAGCCTCGTCAGCTTGTACACGTCCTCCTCCCCTTCCACGAACCCGCCCGCCCGCGCCTTCTCCTCCAGGAACGCCTCCACGAGCGCGTCCACGGCTGCGCTCGCCTCGTCGGAGCCCGGCGCGGAGGAGACGAAGGTGGCATAGAGCGCCGGGTCGGGACGATACCAGGGCTCGGCGCGCGCGACGTGGAGCGCCGCGAGCGCGAGGGACCAGTGGCCCTGGCGCTGGAGCTCGACCATGGCGGCGACGAGGTCGGCCTTGAGGAGGCGGCCGAGCGCGGATGCCGCCGCCGCGGAGGCCGCGACCGGGGAGCGGTCCGCGGAGGTGAGGCGCTTAAGGGACTGGATGGCGAGGATGGCCTCCGTGGAGAGGGAGCGGCCGCGCTGGAGCGGCCCGCGGTTGTCGCGCGGGCCGCAGGTGATGGCGCCGGGTGCGGTCCGCGAGTTGAGCCCGAGCCTCGGGCGTGGGCTCGGGGTGGCGCGCGGGACGATGAGGAGATACGCCATGGGAGGAGCGGAAGCAAGCGAGGGAGGAAGAGAGGCTGCTGGGCGTTTGCTCTTGACGACCGGTTGGAAGCCATCTGATCTGTCTCAATATTCGCGCTATGTGATCTTGCTCTCCCGTCGATCCATCCTGAAAGGTAAAACGAAATCCGGAATTCGAAATTAGCGTCGTATTTCAATCTACGTTTTAATCGCAGAATCTATTTCAAATTTATGTGATTGTTGAACTATTAATACTACATTCTAATTTGTAATCATTCGATCAAACAATTCGGAGCTAGGTTGAAACAGGACGCGTGTCTGAAAATTAACAGCTCAGTCATAAATAAGACCTCTGAAACTCCATGTGTATTGGACATTTTAGAATCTGCTGCTACTAATGCCAGGATTAAGTACAACCTCCGGAGCTAATTTTAGCTCAATAAGTCGTCCCTGTTTCTAATAATAGCACATTTTGAACAAATGTCCAAATAGCAGGGGCACAGCTTGTCAAAGTTATAGCTATTTTCCTGTATGTCAAAGTAGCAGTACGCTATAACATTGGGACAGCACATCAAGTGCAAAAAATACAGTCATCCACAGACTTTAACAAATGTTACAATAGTAACACAGTTCAGAAAAAGTAACACACAGAACTGACACATTCTTTCAAACCGATAGATGCTATTACGAATATATCAATTGTATCATTTATTCATTTACAACAACAGAATGCAAAAATCCCCTTTAGAAAAACAACACAAAACGAAAAAAGCTGTTACTACCTTATAGTGAGAGCAGGATACAACGAAGAAACACGGGCGCTATCACGATCCAGTTGTCCAAAACTGGAATAAAATACAATTAATTACTTTTTATTGATCCATATCTCAGACGCGTTTACTTGGCATAAACATGTATAATCTTATTTTTGCAGCATTGCAGCCCTCGGATGCCTCTGTCTCGCCCGCTGCTCTTCCATTTCATTCATCCAATCAGAAAGCCGCAGTATACCATTCCACGAGAGGTACAATCCAGAAGCAACGGTTATCAATATCAAAATAATCAGTAGAACTCTCAAAACGTAGGTCTTGACTTCCTGAAAAATAAAATGTTCTTACAAGGAGGGCATATTTCAGTGCAACAGCAACGTTTGTATATTAAACATACCTGGAATTTGGAAATTTTAACACCTTGTCCACGGTCACGCCGTTTCCTGCGCTTGGGCACATTTGCAACCTCCACAACAGGGCTCTGTGGAATGCACAGGAATGAGCACAAGTTCACTAACTCCCAAACGTTTCTTTATGGTAAACATTAGCAAAGAACATTTATATGGAACACACACGAAAAAAAGGAGAGGTTTGAGATGGTAATATATCGTACCTTGTTCTCCTGACTTTTCCGGAGATACAACTCTGAATCTGGCACCTTGACCTTTTTTATGCAGTCCCCACCACAAGAAAGCAAGCCAACTCCAAACTGATTTTTGGGTACTTCTTTTGGATCACGACCAGACTTACGATATTCCTTGAGGACATCTTGACATATCCACTCTTGTTTCAGAGTGTTGCAAGAACAACGGACATTGACCTTGATTGACATAACAAATCACACCAGGTAGTTAAACAAAGTATATTAAGTTACAGGTTCAAATTGTAACTCCACCTATGCTTTTTTTAGGTGTAGCTGGACCCAAGCCTGAGTAGAGGAGGGTTGCGATAGGCTTGGCAAGCCAGCATCAAAACCAGCCATTCGTATGGATATGAAACCCAATAGTTGTTGTTTAAATTGTACTACTAAGCGATCGAAAAAATCCACTAATCAATATATCCAAAAGCGTTTCGCGATAATCCAGTTCCGGAAGATAAACATTGCAGTACCAAAGATCAATCACTTGTGGCTAGTTTGGTTACCACATGCACATTACTGCAAGTTATTCAATACTCCCTCTGTCCAATTTTATTTGATGTTGGGAGAACTGGTTTTAGTACTCCTAATCTAAAATAGGACTGAAACGAGGGAGTCATAAACAATTTGCATTGAAAATATATTTTAGAGCTTAGATATACCTTTTTCATGCAGTGGTCAATCGAAGGGCATGCACCAGGATGACATAATTCTGAGCACAGATGTGGGCAATTTGGTAATTTCCTGTTCAGTAACATACCAATTATGGGGGAAAATAAGATAAGTTCAACAATATTCAGAGCAGAACCAGTTAGGAACCAAGAAGTTTAGTAACTGACCTATGACATGGGCCACCACAAGACCTAACTTTAAGCTGTTCCTTGGCATTTAAGTTGTTAAAATACAGACACTCAAAAGCATGTGTCATAGCCCCACAATGGCATGTTCTTTTGACAAGGACTTTGCAAGGTGGACAATCGCTCAGATGGCATGGCAAAGGGCAAGGATGTGAACAAGGAGGCTCCCTAACCTGAAAGAACAGTAAGAGTAAATACGTTGCACCAGGTTTAAAAGAACATACTGGTAGATTTATATTGCAACAACAACAAAACAATAGGCTTTTAGTCCCAAGCAACATGTCCAAAAAATGAGTGTCGTAGAGATGTGCATGTCACGGTGGATTTGCGGTCACACAAGAGGAGATCAAATTACAAGAAGAGATCAAATTAGGAATGAGGTGATACATAATAGGGTAGGGGTGACACTGACAAGGCACCTAGGCGTCCGGACAGGCGAGCGGCAGCGGCAGCACCGGCGAGCGGAGGAGGCGACGACAGAGGAAGGCGAGGAAGAGAGAAATTGAGGGGCGGAGGCGGGCAAATCGGGGCTGGAGGGGGGTGGGGCCGAGTTGGGCCAACAAGTACATTAATGAGGACCATCGGATCTCATCCGACGGTCCTCCTTTCAGATAATGACGTATAAAACAACACACCATAACCCTAATCTTCACTTCTCTCCTCTTCTCTCCACCCGACTCTTCCAATCCACCCGACGGCAGCCACAACGGACGGCCAGTGGTGATGGTTCCGTGGCACGCGAAGGTTCGGCGGGCGGCTGCGCTGCGGACGGCGGCACGACAAGCGGCTGCGCGGCAGAAGGCGGCGGGCGGCGCAAACGGCCTAGACGGCGAGGCGACGGCGCATGGCATCTAGGCCGAAGCGTCTGGATGCCTAGGCGGCTACTAGGTGATGCTTGGACAATAGTGTTGAAGAGAAGGTAGTCCAACATCGACTAAGGTGGTTTGGGCATATCCAGAAGAGACCTCTAGAAGCACCGGTTAACAATAGGATTCTAAATGACATGGAAAATACTAAGAGGGGCAGAGGGTGACCAAGGTTGACATGGCAGGAGCCGGTGAAATGAGACTTGGGTGAGTGGAATGTGCAAGAGTTGGCTCATGATAGGACTGCTTGGAAATTAGCAATTCATATACCAGAATCTTAGTCTACTCATATTTTATTACTCTTATCTTTTTCTTATCATTTTTCTCTATTATTATTTTTAAAATAGATAATGTTGGTTTTCATATCTAGCTGACCCCAATGTGCTTGGAACAAAGGTTTAGTTGTTGTTTAGTCCCAAGCAAGTTGGGGTATTTCTCAAAAAAAAAAGCAAGTTGGGGTAGGCTAGATGAAATGGTATATTTATATTGAAGTTCTAAAAATGTACCAGAATTCAGTTTTTGCAAAGGAAAGGACAAAGAAGAGCTGACCCTTTGACAGGGAAGATTGCATTCTTCACAAGGCTCAGCAAGTGTATTCCTTCTATTGATAGATACTAAGGTATCTCCTTCAGACTGATCCAATTGGTTCTCTAAAACATGACAAGACTTTGTACAGTAATGATTGCCGCAACGGAGAATGTTTCCACATAAATTCTGACAGGGAAATGGCCTCCAATTGAAACAAAGCATCTGCAGAAAAAAAACAAATGAATTGTATGTTTTCTCTAACCTGGTCTGCAAAACAGCATGAGTATTATGCCATGCATATGCTTGTGCCACACCCCACCCCAAAAAGATTGTCATGTTTTGAAACTTACTGCACGTTCTTGGCCAAGATGCTGTCCCAAGCATGGCACCAAAATAACCTCCTGGCACGGTGGGCATGGTGTTCCCGGTGTACATTCTATGTGCTTTTCCATTTTCCTTTTGGTTGGCTTCAGAGTGAAATCAGGATTTGGGGGAGGAATCGGGCCATGACACCTGTATAGTACAGGAAAATTCTTTTAAATATCAGAGAAAGTTGCACTCACGGTAGATTATCAAGTCTAACACTAAACCAATAACATTCAGTATAGTTAAAATAAAAACCTTTCTTTACACTTGTGACCACAAGAAAATTCTTCTCCGCATGCCAGTTTGCAAGGTGGACAAGCTCCATAGTGGCATTTGTGGGGCTACAGGAAGGAATTAAATAGCGAATAAATTAGACCATTTATAATGGCAAAAGCAACTGTACCTACCATCACCAGGATAGATTTCTTATAATGATATTCACAGCAACTGAAATCGATGTGTGAATAATAGCTACAAACAATTAATATTATTGTGTATTAATGGCTAAATGTCAGGATAAAAGAAAAGAAAACATGGATTACTCGGCATTCGAGCTTGTGCCTGCAAAGGCGAGCTATATTGCATTTCTTTGAGCATTTGGGTGGTTTCTGATTCTTCTCAGTCCCACAGAGAACCTGCAATAGTCACGCGTCAGTCTTCGAGATGAATAATTAGTAATTACAGAACTTGAACAATTAGACACTTTGTTTTCTTTATCCATTTCTCTTTTTTTAATGATGAGCAACACAACATTATGATGGAGCTAGGATAAAGTTTCAGCACAGGAACAAAGTCGCAGGAAAGAGAGAATAAAAAGTACAGCTTCTCTGAGCTGATTATCTTTCTAAACAATCCTGTCTGTCTAAGCCTGCAGCATGAACACACGTCACAGAAAGAAAGAATAGAATTATGAGAGTACCGAATTCCACCTCAAAATTTGTTTTCCCACAGGCACATGAAATGGTCTTCAATAAAGGGCAAGGTGAACAGGAACCTCTGGCAAACAAGGAAGATGTTATCACAATAATCAAGAACAATTGGGCATTACGAAGCTATAAAACAAAAATAATGTATTTCTGTCCAAATGCAAATGCAACTGTGTGGAAGCAAATTATTGGAATTCCGGCCACAATTAGACAACTCGAAATTCTACTAAACTTTCCTGTCAATTGCCACGATTACAATAGAGGGGTATCCCAGCTATACATAGACCCGCATACAAGCAACTTCACTCCTATTAGGACTTGATCCACAATCTAACTATGACTCCATCCCTTAAACCTACTAGGACTCTAACTCTATACCGACTAGGACTTGCAATGTTGAGACAGCGTTTCAAGAGGCATTCTAAGGCGCTCCGCGCGGGTGGACCTCCTCGCCTTGGGGGGGTAGGCGGCCGCAAGGTGGCAGCAGGGGAGGGAGGGTGGGATCCGGTGGTGAGCGACGGAGGATGGGCAGCGGGGCTGTCGGGTCCGGAGGTGAGCCGTGGAGGAGAGGCAACAGGGGTGTCGGATCCGAAGAGGAGCTGGGGCGGAGGAGGGGTGGCGGGACTGCTGGATCCAAGGTTCATTAGTCGTCTAGTCGACCCTAGTCGCCTAAGGGCTGACTAGGGCGATTAGATCGATTAGTCGTCGATTAGGGCGATTAGTCGACCCTAGTCGTCCTGGATATTTTGGACGACATTTCTAGTCGACACTATATATATGCCAACATATATATATATATATATATATATATATATATATATATATATATATATATATATATATTACATACACACATATATATAATCTATGGTACCAGTAATAGCACATAGAGAATAAATTTTGCATAACATACTTCAACTTCCAATTTTCAGCACAACGTTGATACTTTGATAAAACACCATGAAGAACAGTATGCAGAAACAGTGACCAGTATGAAGAACAGAGTGAAAACTGTTTGATGAACCTTGTTTCTGCAGAATGACCAGCCAGATGCAAATCACTTTAGAGCATAGGGATTAAAATTGCATAACAAACTTCAGAACAATGTTGATAGCAGCAGTTTAATCCATCAAACAAGTGAACACAGTAGTTAAGAACAGAAATTGCATACCGGTACAGATCAGACAGCACAGCAGCACTTTAATCCATCAAACAGCAGACTCCGTCATATTCAGAAATTACACTCTTCAGTTTAGAAATTACAGTAATGCGGTATCAATCTGTCTATCAGACCTAACCTGAGTACAGATGACTCATTCAGGCATTAGACAGAGAAGCTCAACATAAAAAGAGGAAGGGAAGCTCATGGCAAGGAACAGAGGAAGGAGAGGAGCTCACTCACGGCAAGGAACAGAGAGCAGAGGCGGGCGGTGGCGGTGCTAAATCGGCAGCCAGCAGCGTGAGCTAGGTGCTGGTGGTGCGGGACCAGGTTCCTCACGGTAGCGCTGCATCTGGCGGCAGCGGCGGGAAGGAAAAGGCACCGAAACGAGCCAGCGGGAAGATGCGGGACACACTCCCGCCAAAGGGAAAAAAATTAACTCTGCGCGCGCGAGTTTTGTCAGCTTCGCGTGCTTTGCGTTCGCTCGCTCTGAACGCCCGCCTCCTCGCGCCCTGCCTTGTGTTCGCGCGCGGAGGTGCTTGCCTAGCTTCCGCTCAGCCTGACAGCCCTGATCGTCCGATCGACTAGAGGGCCTAGTCGCCCGACTAGTCGCCCTGATCGGCCGACTAGTCGGACGACTAGTTTTCTGATCGCTCTAATCGAGTCGAGCTCCCTGATCGAGTTCCAGTGGGTGATAAGACCGATTAATCATGACTAATCGCGATTAGTCGGACGACTAATGAACAATGAGATCTGGACGGAGAAGGATGGCGGGGGGATCCGAAGGCAAGCGCCCAGGAGGGGATAGATCTACAAGTAAGAAGGTGTGGGGGATCCGGAGCGGAGAAAGTAGGAGTGTGTCCTGCATGGAAGGAGACAGGCAACAGTTGGACTGGGTTGTTGCTTGGGACTGTAGAAGCTAAAAGCCCCAGGGCTGAAGTGAGTAGCGAAAAATCAGCCCACATAGCAAAAATATGAATATTTTTGTAGTATTTTTTTAAATAGAATTCATCACTGCTACAGTGCATACCGACTTGAAACGCCTAGGCTCTAGGCGGACGATCACCGCTCGCCTAGCGCCTAGCGTCTTTTGGAACCTTGTGTTGAGATCATCTAAAATTCTCCCTCTGATCTCAACATCTATTATTTAGAAAACAAGATTAAAGTCAACACAATCACCATTTGTTTTTGTAGATATCTACTATGTAATTCATGGTTCACATTTAATGTTTTGTAAAAATGTGTCGGAAACAAGATTAGGAAATACCTGTGGCATGGCGAAAGGCATTTATGGTTGCCGCATCTAAGTCTCCTATCACAAATCTGTAAGAAGATATATTTTCCTTTCAATGCCTGACATGCCATCACATGTTAGGATGAAAACTGGAAAAAGAAAGTTATACCTCCGAGCAGGGTGGGCAATCCCCAGCACAGCAACGCCTTCTACAAGCATGGCGGCCACAGTCACGCAAACGCTGACATTTCCTTTCACATGTCAATTCTTGGTAGCACGGCACCTGATACAGTGCATCACATGAAAAAAACTTAAGCATTTTATCCCAATTACTAGTAATATATAATAGTACTTAAAAAATAATAGAACTCGACATTAATGGTAGGATGGCCCACAGTTACTAATCATACAATTTATGGAAATAGAAAATGCAACATCACTAATTATTGTTATTCAGGAACACACAATTAGCCAAAGAAATTTGAAACGGAGATGATCAAAATATCCACTGTATCTCCAATGAGATATCAAGACCTGGCATGAATTATCATCAACATCACAAAATTCTAGTACATCTACAGATTAAACCATGTTGGCAATTGGCATTCTGACAAACTGAGGGTAATACTACGAGTGTCTCTAAGACCAAAATTTCTGACAATCAATGAGTTCCTTTTGTCGGTTTATTTGCTTAGATGGTTTGATCCATTGCAAATTCGCTGTACATGATAATGTACCTCCTTCTTTAGGCCCCCACAACGGCAGGACTTTGTGACCACAAGCCGGCAAGTCTCATCACAAGAACCACGGTGGCATCGTTCAGGGCACCTGTGTCGTCCACAACCGAGCACCTTCTCGCAAGTTGATCCGCATGTTGCAGCCTCCGCATCACACTCTAACCTTGGATAATCTTTCTTCCCGCAAGGACAAGTGCGCCGACCTCGGAGCGGGCATTCCCCACACTTTCCCTCATGGCACCCCCTCTCACACCTATGCTTCCTGCAATCCAACATCCCACCACACTCCCTCTTGCACTGGAAAACCCTTTCTGAGCATAACTTCTCTTCCATTGTCTCTCCACACTGACATTTGTGATTCCCTCGCACTACGCATGGCAGGCATGGCCCGTCATGGCAATCCACCGGACACCGGTGGATTCCACAGCTAAGACGTTTATTACATTTCCCTCCGCAAGAATAACGCTGGCGTGCACAGCGCCGGGGCTCCTGGTGAGACCCACAAAAGCACAGTGCCTTAGGGACGACAGCCGGGCATGGCGGGCATGGCCCTGGGTGGCACAGCAGGAGACATGTATGCTCACAGCCAGAGTCGGGTTTAGCATTGAGGCGGCGACCACAGACATCCCCACAAGAGTGGGGGAGGATCCAGGGGTCTGGAGCCGGGTCCAAGGTCTTGGAGCAGAAGCAGAGGTAGGAGGTGGGAGTGTGGGATTTGGGGTAGGGGAAGCGGCACTTGGGGCAGCCCCAGGTTGGGCTGGGCGCGGCGGTGGCTGATTGATGGGCCCATGACTGGATGCAGGGTAGGTGAAGGATCGCGAAGCACGAGGAGGAGCAAGACCAGACGGGGTCGGAGGGGCGGATGGGGTCGAAGCAGATCAGGCACGGTGGCGATCGGCGGCGCGCGGCGGAGGAGAGGAAAATGCCAACTTTAGAGAGGTCGGCCCCCTCACCGGCGACGGAGAGGTACGCCGAGATGACAGAAGCAGTCGCCGAATCGCCACCGGTGAGATCGGCTTCGTCCGCGGAGGAGGATGAGTAGGAAGAGGGATCGGAGTCGGAGACGACGCTAGGTTTCGCCACCGGAGGCGCTGGCGCCGGTGCTGGTGGACGAGCAGTAGCCGAGGAGGCAGTGGTGGCGATTCGGTGCGTCTTGCGGGAAGAGGATCCAGCTGAGGAAGCGGCGGCGGCGGCATAGGACGACGGCATGGCCGGCGGCGCGGTGGTCGCCGGAAGCGGCTGTCTGAGATGCGCGCGAGATATCTGAGAGGAGTGGACTTTGCTGGCAGATCCACGATACTTCCTGGATTTGTAACATGGGCCGGATAATTTTCTGATTCTTGGGAGTGTTTGGGCTTTTGGCCTCCTCAGCTTATCTGCTAAAATAGATGGTCTACGGCGCACTATGTTTACTGCGGTTTTGCGATTGGAGTTAAATGTGTTATGGGCCAATTTTGTCGGTATACAATCCCAAAATTTTATCACTTTTTAATTAAAAAAATAATTTCTGGGAACGGATAAAATATTGTATTTTATACCTTCTCAAAATAAAATTCATTTAACAGAGGGAGTAAACCAAAAAAATCAGTAAAGTCTCAAATCAGATGTGACTTGTGAAGATCAGGTTGAGGGCCTGTTTGAAATGCAGAAATGAAAAACATAGGAACGGGAAAAAAACACGGAGGAGCAAAACATGAGAATGAGAAATATGAGAAAATCACGGGAATTGAAAACAAAGGATTGAGAACTTTGGTTGTTTGGGTTGCAGGAATTTGTAAGACATGAATTAGAAAATAAAATAGGTATTATATCTAAATTTTTTATTGAATAATTACACAATAATTTATATTTTATAGCAAACTCATTCCCCTTGAAATTACTTTTAAAATCATCTATTCTAAATGGACCCAGTAGATGATGGAACATGATTTTGACATTAAAACAAGATTACCAACATGGTTAACTCATTCACCATTCATAGGTAATTTTCCATCAGCTTGGAGTGGATGCTTTCTTTCCTCCATTTTGTGAACCAAAGGAAGCCTTTCCTGTGGAAAGGAATGCTTCAATCCTCCATTCCAAACACCATATGATGCCAGCAAAATATGGGAGTAACATTCCTTTAAAATTCCTTCAAAAATCCTCCAATCCAAACAGGGCGTGAAGTTGAGAGTTCTATTCATCTACTCAAATGGGAGGTTCGGATATTGAAGAGACCACCCGTCCGGTACAATACCTTTGGCACGAGCAGTAAGGTTTCAAGGTTGTATTCTGCATTCCAGGTTCGAGCCTTCCGTGGTTCAAAACATTTCTCCAACGAAAAGTTTTGTTCATACTTGTTTGCATTGTGAAATTTTTGGCCAAATATAATCTTGACTTCAGCAGTTCAAGACTTTTCTCCAATGACCCTTTTCTATCTCAAGTTGTCAATAAGTAGTTTTATCAGCAGTTTGATCCTTTTGCAGTCTATTGTGTAATTCATATCAAGTGGTCATATTTAAAATATGATCAGGATTCGTCTCATGCTCTTGTTCTCTAAGTCGATTTTCAAGATGTATCCGATCATTATACCCCTCATTTGCCAATGACCTTTTTAAAAATCCTTGTGTAAATAATTTACAAACGAAGCAAAAGACTCTATCAAGTTTCTTCGAATAAACAAGTCAATCTCTATCGCAATATTCTTTATTTGATATAACCCTGTTACAGAATAATGCAGAAAACATTCCAGAATATTTATTCTCTTATGACCTTTTTGAATTGATAAGTCTCTTTTCGGGCATTTTTTGTGCCAAAATATCAACCTGTTTAGAATCAAGAGAATCCCAATATCTTAAATCAATTATATCATGCTGAAAAGAACCATCATTTGTACTATCAATAAGAACATCCTCAATCTCAGTATCCACAACAACATTTGTACTATCAATAGAAATATTCTCCACTTCAGTATCCATTGCAACATTTGTACTATCAATGAGAACATCATCAACCTCATTGTCAATTTGATTAGCTGACTGATCCACATATTTAATAATAAATCTATCCATAACCCCTTTCGAAGACTGAGTCATACTTTCTATTGTTTTTTCCTTATGCTTTTGAAATCTCGGTTCATACTTCCTGGAAGACATCACTGTATAGTAATAAAATTACTTTGCTTGCTGTTCATAAAATAATGAAGAATACAAGTGTTTTCTCGGTTTCTCCGGTAGACGACAGGCGACGGCGATGTAAAGATAGGGCGAGGCGTCAAGGCGATCAACAAGTTGCGAGTTCAATCGGATGGAGAGTCGGGCGTGGTTTCGTTTCGTTTGATCGACTCAGAGTCCGAAGCTCTACCGTCTATATCGTGTATCAGATTGGTGCCGGTGGCTGCTGGGCTCCGAATGGCCACCAGCCTGCCGCCGTGGCCGCATGGACTGGCCCAGTACCAGGCCGCAGCTCCCCTCCCGCTGGAACCCTGATGCTGATGGATCAATACCTCAATGAGCTGTACTCTTGGAGAGATCAAAGTAGGGATGTAAGACTGTTTGCACTCATGGACCTCTATATCGGACCTCTATACCATCATCTCTAAAATATTCCATTCTTTACAGTTTCGTTATCCACGCTCATTCACCTCTAAATCACACTTCTATATTTTTTTCCTTCTCTTCTTACTTTATTTTATCATTTTTTATCCTGTTTTCTCTCTCTTCTATACCTTAAGTTTCATTTGCCGTCACCTCTACCTTTAGCGTCTGCAGCTTGTCAGCGCTATTTTACAGACCCTTTTAGAGGTACCAATGCGGCCACTTTACCGCTAAAAGTTGGATAGCGGCCTCTTTACCGCATCCCAGTGCGGGCAGTCTAAGCGGCGGAGACACGATCGCAAAGCTGTTGGCTAATCCGCACCACAACCCGCGTCAGACCGGCAAAACTTCCCGCTTTGGTGAAGCGGGTATATTGTGTAGAAACTGCTAATCATGCCTAGCGGTCTAACTACTGGGATCTTAGCCAAATCAAGACAAAGGCGAAAAGTTGATGGTACTAACGGAATGAGAACAAATACATGAACATAGTTATGGATTCATACATACTTTAGGTCGACATACCTTTGTGTGGAGAAGACGGACGAAAGGGAGACGACGACATGGTCCACGGTGCGGCGGTGTGGAGGACGTCGTGGTGCTGTGGAGCCTTCCCCTCACTTCCGTGTCATTCTAGATCGGATTCTTAGTTAGTTAGGAGAACGTCAGACTGGTCATTAACCCCTTAATTCTCCTTCTTTTGTAGGTGACACAGCGTGAGAGGGGGCCCACAGCCAGATAAGTGGCGGACGCCCCCGATCAGGGCGGTACGTGGGGTGGAAACGGTCCAAAGACCGCTTCCCGTGGAGATCAAAACTCCAACATTCTCCCCCTTGATCTTCACGGATCAAGACTAACTTAATACTTAATCTTAAAACTTTACTTACTTAATTCTAACTTAGTGTTAGCTTCTTTATGTTTGACACATAGGGCACGTCGCATCAAGAATAGCCAGTTACGTGCTATCTGACTCGAACGACCACGATACATCTTACATTTAGAAGTAACCTTACTCTTAATGGCCCCTTAGTATCCAGTTGATCATAGGTTCTTCCTTAAGACCCATGTCGACTATGTGTTCACTGAACACTTGGGCGGAAAACCTTTTATAAACGGTACCGCAAGCAATCGCTTGTCACTGATTTGCTCAATACAATAGTATGATCCTGGATTTTATCGTTTGCAACCTAATATCAAAGTATTTGGCGACACACTTGACTTGTTGCACTTGATATAAAACAACTTAAGTGGTTTGATGTTGTCGACCACTCTTAAACCGGTTAAAATAATTATAGTGTCTGCTCGACGACCTCATGCATAAAGAACGTTCGACATACATCACTCATGATATAATGACCGCTTGATTGGAGCTTTTCCACAATAAAACTCCAAAATACGAGTGTTAGCAATTGATTGTGGATTTTGCTACGCATCTCGTAAAACTGAGTCTTACTAAAACTTTATTCAAATGACGTCAATTCTTACTCATCTTATCATGAGGCTGAGTCACTTATAGAACCTTAAAACTTTTTCTTATTTATAACCCAGTGATCTATAGTTAGATTGAATTTACTTATGCCAAAAATATCCCGGCTACTTAAACTTTGTCAGGGTGTAATATTAATTGAGCAAACTGAAAAACTTCCGACAGCAGAAGTACATGGAACCAATTCTATTCGATCGATCTCTGATTTGTTCCTATACTTATCACCCTTGACCTTAAGAGCAGACGTAAACTTAATCAATGCATACTACTCATTCTTATGACTATAGCAGTTATGCATGATCTGATGGTCTAAATACCCCCTTATTATATCTTGGTGAAACTTATATACTAACAAATAAGAAAACTCACCAAGATCTTAACTTAACAACGATGATGATAATATACTTACTCTTAAGATGATCAACATTATTTCTTATTGCAGTACATCATCCTCTAATAGATGCTTAACTTTATTGTTTTAAGAGAAACACTAATTGTCCTTCTCAATATCTTATAATACCCAAAAACTATTGTGAATTTATTGAACGTGAGATATTCTTAACTTAGATACTCTAATTTCAATCCATGAATAGATTTACTTTAAGATATTTCAATTCACTAACTTACATGACATAACTCAAGATTCGAATTATCTAAAACATTCTCAATTAAACTCATTGAAAAAAGTCTCACTTATGAACATCTTACGATGACACTTACATCAAAAAAACATTTATTATTCCTTTTAGAGTCACGTTAGCTTTTATAGACTCATTACAGTCTACTGATTTGACTCTATTGGGAAATAAAAATTCTTAAGTCATTCAAATGAGTGACAATCACTTACAACTTATTTATATGAAGCGTGCTCATCATCATTTGAATTTCTTAACACATTTGTTGGTTTATTTGTAATCTTAAATGAGGCTGCTCTCACTCTTCATCATTATTGGCCACTAATGATGAAAAATTAAATAGCAAGTATTGTGAGAACAATGTCTAACATTGTTAACACAATATCAGTAAGACATCATAAAGAATGAATCTTGAAAAAAAAGTGCTTACATAAACCACTTATTTTCAAGATCAGCATCTTTAGATGTCAAACTCCCCCTGATTTAGTCATCGTTTAAGAAGACTATAATACCTCATTTCAAAATGAGGATCTTAAATCTTATCGAAAAGTCAACAAAATCATAACTTATTTTCTTAATAATAATCTTATCTTCTTAATATCATACTTAAAATCATTTGGGTAACTTTAATTATATACAACTTATACGATGTTTATAAGCATCAACTTAAAAGGAAAAGAAGTTGATGAAGGAAATATGGAGTGAAAATACTAAAGTCTCATCTTACGAGATCACTCCCTTAATTATGTTATATTTCCTTCCAAACTTAATAAAATGTAAGGAAATAACCGTACATTTCTAATTCAGGGTATTAGACGATACTATATATTGTACTCTCCCTTATTGTATAGATCATTCTTATTATAATGTACGTAAAGCATTATATAGAGACTGAAAGTTGTGAGGTGAAAATCCATTACTTAATGATCTCAGTCATCATCTTAGTGATAAACCTACAATTCTCCTCCTCGAAATATGGCCTATACAATAGTGCCATAATTTCGAAGACAATTTACAATATTTATTATGAGAAGATAATTATATTACTTACTTAGTATCCTAATAACATCACTTAATACTAATAGGAGTACATCACCTCTGGGATATAAAAGTTTCTCTATGACATCATCTAAATATTCTAAACGATATGCTTAAACATATCTGACGTTGTCAAAATGTGAAAAACTAATTTCTTACTCTTGAATTCCATGTAAAATAAATTAATTTTAATAACAGAATTGCACATTTCAAGAATATGCTATCATGATATACGACTACAAAAAAAGTCGTAAAATAACAATTCTAACAGGTGATAAAATACGTATTTGAAGATACATTTAACTGAAAATCTTCAATTCTTAATAGTTATTTTATTATTAATGATAGAATGAGAATGCTCTCATAAAATTTCTAATTTACTTAAGATCTTATCGACATGAAAAACTTATTAAAATATAAAATGACATACAAAAGACATACCTCATTTGCTCATCACACGAGATAATTCCCGATGAAGCAACTTAATTACTAAAATAAAACTTAAGGCATGAGAAATACTTTTAATATCCGAGACAATATATATTTAGAAATAAATATAAATTAATCTTAAACTTAATTACTTAAATAAAGTTTGTCCCATTACTAAGTGTATGCAACATTTAATTCATAGTCTTAATAAAGCATACATAACTAAATAGAATATTGTATTTTATCTTTCACGTTGGTTACTCAAAAAAATACAATGCTTAATACATCTTAGTCAAGTTAGAATATTTTGTCTTTCACGTTGGTTACTCAACAAAATATACAATAACTTAATTATCTTAATTAACTACAAACGTTGTGTTTTGTCTTTCACATAGTTACTTGACAAAACACACTAAATTCATAACATAACAAATTTCGATTTTCACGTTGGTTACTCAACGAAATTCGATATGAACTAAGAATTACTTAAACAACTAAAAAAAGTGTTTTGTCTTTCACGTTAGTTACTTGACAAAACAAAACATTCTAAACGTATTAAATTTCGTTTTTCACGTTGGTTACTCAACGAAATTTTTTACGAACTAAAAATTTCTTAAAACAATAAGTAGGTGTTTTGTCTTTCGCGTTGGTTACTTGACAAAACACGACATTAAAGTATGAAAATTTTGTCTTTCACGTTGGTTACTCAACATAATTTTCATACACTAATACAAAAGATCTTAATAAACTTAAACACATGGTAAATTTATTTTTCACGTTGGTTACTCAATAAATTTACCGCATCAAAGATGACAGCGGAAACTTAAAACTTAACGAGCTTAATTATTAGAACTGAATTAATTAATGAGACAGCTTAACAAAATGATTCTTCTAAATAAATCTTAATATTAGATCCAATTTAAATAGAAGAATACTTAAACTAATTCATCTTACAAGAACAACGGAAGCTTAATGACGAACTTACTAAACTTATATGTATATGTACACCATATACATCTAAATCTTAATGAGGACTTACTAATCTTAATTACGATGACTGAATCATCGTGTTACTTAAATAAAACTAATATGAGGCAAAATCTAATTACTTAATAACATTGAACATTAATTCTACGTCACTTTTAGAGAGTATCGTAAAATTCTCATATTAACTTCTTACAAAATCATAGTAAAATTCTATCAGCGACGCTAATCGCAATATAAAATTACTATGCTGACCAAATATTTATTCACTATCTAAATCATATTTTTCATAACATGAAATCTTACTTAAACTTAAAAAAAGCCTCATACTTAAACACTAATTCCTCAAATGCTAAAAACTTAAAACAGTGACTAACTACTTAAATGATGACTAAATACTTAAAATAACAACGTTAAATCTCACTAATCTTATACTTACACTAATTAGCTAAATACTAAAACTTATATAAATTACTAATTACTTGAATCACGATTGGGTATTTAAACCTATAACTAAGTATTTAAAAACAATGAAAGCTTACTCAAAGTATTCTAATTAAAATTTATCGTGTTGGTGACAAAAAAAACTAAAAAGTCATAAACTTAACACTTAACAGCGGAAGCTAATCAACTTAATTATACCCTTCTTTTTACATTATTCCCAAAACTATAAATTTCCAAATTATAAAAATTTGGAAATAATCTTATTTAAATATATTTAATTCTCCATCGCAACTTATAACAATCATGTTAATCAAAACATAAACTTAATTACACTGATTAAATCACTTAGTCTTAATTTAATAAAGATTCTTAGAATTCTCAGTCACTTTACTAAGTTTCTTCAAAAGCCAATTTTATTTTTAGCCCAAGTGCCAAAAATCCACTAAGGAAAAACTAAAAGAAAGAAAAAAAAGGACATGCAACTAAATTTGGCCTGCAGCCCATTTGCTCAAGACGTGCCTTATTAGACTAAGCGTGGTGCGGGCCACAAGAAATAACGTTTGCACGAGATGGCATAGAGCTTGAGATTAAAATGGCACATGGCTGAAACTTAGCGTTCCTGGAAATATTCTTGCTAAGCCCAGATGCAAGACATGAACCTAAACTCATTTTCATCTGTTTAAAAATAGCACCCGCATGGGCCTTATTACACTGACCGCAAGTTTTCTTACTAGGCCCAAATTCATCAGCTGATAACGTTTATCCCAGCTGGGGGAAAACCTTAACTTAATCAATTTACTAACCAGCAAGGAAAAACTGGATGGACTCCAAGCAGCCAGCAAATGCCTGCAACTGGTCCAACGCACGTGGCCGAGCAGGCCACCGTTTGACGTGCGGATGCGCACGCATGTGCCACGATGGTGCAGCCCATGTGCTGCTGTGCGGATGTGCACGCATGCACCTGCGCGTGTGCACGTGGCCGTATCCCAGCGCCCACTAGCTCAATCGCCCTGCGTGGCCACAGCCCGTGAGCCGTGAGGGAGCTCAAAAGCCACGCTCAAAGAAAAGGCTGGAGTGGCGTAGCTGCTTCTTAGCGCGTATGCGCATGTGCACGCGTGCCTGGTCCATGGCCCCGCGCGCCCAACGCCCAGCGCTGCACCGTGCCCACACATGCTCACCCGGCCGCTTTCCAGGTCTAAAGGCTGCCCACCATCGGATGGGATCCGACGGCTGCGCGTGCTGATCGGAGGAACAAAAAGGTGCAGCGCCCGGCCTTCCCAAAACCTAGCCTCATTCCTCTTCTCCTTTCTCTCTCATCGCGCCTCCACCAGTGAACGGCAAAGACGGAGAGATTCGAGCGAGGTGGCGGCCATGGTGGCAAAACGGCGCCGCCTGGGGTCCCCTCGTCGGCGGGCGCGCACACCGATTGGTGGACGCGTCACCGTCGAGCGGCACCTCGGTGGCGCCCTAAGAGGCAGCTCGAGTGTGCGCGAACTCGAAGTTCGTCGACTTCAACGGCGAAGGTAAAGTCAAGAGGTAGGCCGTTATATCCATCTCTTAATCTTATCGTTGCGCTAGGGTTTGGTTGGACTGAAGTTTTGGGCTCTCATTTTGGGGGAATCTGAGTTAGATCTGAGTGTATCCCCTCCTTCTACATGCTATGGAGTTCAAATCCCAAATGGAAAAACCGCATAGGGTGGCTCTTGATACCATTGTAGAAACTGCTAATCATGCCTAGCGGTCTAACTACTGGGATCTTAGCCAAATCAAGGCAAAGGCGAAAAGTTGATGGTACTAACGGAATGAGAACAAATACATGAACATAGTTATGGATTCATACATACTTTAGGTCGACATACCTTTGTGTGGAGAAGATGGACGAAAGGGAGACGACGACATGGTCCACGGTGCGGCGGTGTGGAGGACGTCGTGGTGCTGTGGAGCCTTCCCCTCACTTCCGTGTCATTCTAGATCGGATTCTTAGTTAGTTAGGAGAACGTCAGACTGGTCATTAACCCCTTAATTCTCCTTCTTTTGTAGGTGACACAGCGTGAGAGGGGGCCCACAGCCAGATAAGTGGCGGACGCCCCCGATCAGGGCGGTACGTGGGGTGGAAACGGTCCAAAGACCGCTTCCCGTGGAGATCAAAACTCCAACATATTGCGGTCGTCCCGCGGCTCCCGCGGCGCCGCAATGCTCGTAAATTTCGAGTTCAGCCAAGACGACGGCCAACCGTGGCGTTGGTTTTGCACTCAGACTCTCTCCGGCTTCCTTTCCTAATCGCGTAGCTGCGCGCAACAGCAACGAGTCTCTCAGGTCAAGCTAATCCTCTTCGATTCAAGATCCGGCTCGTTTCTTTGCAGCAACAAGTTGTGGTTTGCTAGCAGCTGCGGCGTTGTGTGGAATGATTTCGGGATTAGCAGCTTGCCCGCAAATTCTTGATGATGCCAAGGAACTTGTTTTTTTGTTTCACCGTGTAACGTTTATTTATTTTTGTTTCATCTCAGGTACACGGAAGACATGAAACTTGATGATGCCATCCAATACTACAATCTTGTTCTGAACATCACTACAAAAGTCTTCATCACAGACGGCTCTAAATATATTATCACATACGGTTTTAAAAATCGTCTGTAACGAAAAGCCTGTGAAAATGATTGATTAGCACAGGCGGGGACAAAATCCGTCTGTACAAATGCATTTTCACAGACGGTTTTTATTGCTGACCGCCTGTGAAAATGCATTTTCACAGGCGGTTTTTTATTACGGACCGCCTGTGAAAATGCATTTTCACAAGCGGTTTTTTATTGCGGACCGCCTGTGAAAATGCATTTTCACATACTGTTTTTTATTGTCAACCACCTGTGATAATACATTATCATATACAGTTTTTAGAATGTTCCGTGTGCATTGTGTTCGTGACTTGCCGTAATCAGAAGGCAAGAAATGATAACGTTTAGACAAACTTTGCGCTAACACAGTTTGATCTACAGAAGACTAAAAGATTTAGACAAAATTACATTGATTTAGACAAAATTACATTGCAGAGATGCAATAAATAAACATAACAAAAATTACAACACAACACATCGCAGAAATTACAATCCATCACAACCATCACGTGCAGCACCACGTGCAGCAACTCAACACCATGAAGATAGAGATAGATGTTGCCGTTGCAGCCGCTCTTCAATGCCTCCCCGCAGCGCTCGGTAGCACCACCTTCGTGCTAGCTCGACTTCCATGCTACAACAAAAATAACGATCGTGGCTGGATATATGACTGAAGGTTAGATCTGCGATCCTCGGCATCGAGCGAGACAGCCGCGGCGGGCGAGGAGCGTGGTTGTCACGATGGCGATGAGCATGAGCAGCACGGCTGCCACAACGATCGAGGGGTACGGCTGCCGCGACGACGAGGAGTGCGACCTCCGCGACGGCGAGGATGGCGAGGAGGCGGAAGCGGGCTGCCGACGCTTCAGTGATGAGGCGGAGCTGCGGTAGAGCGAGGTTGGGGAGGAAGGAAAGAGAGGTGAGATTGGAGAGATGTATGGTGAGAGGGAGAGATTGGGGATAAGGACGTGAGGTGTCGGTGTTGCTGTTGTTATAGACACATAGATTAGAGATGACTCCCTGTGAGTCGTTAGATCGATAAGTAGCGGAAGGCAGAGATATAAAGTCCAAGAGCGATCCGTGGGATAAAGCAGCGGACCAATCATGAGCCATCATTATCACAAGCAGTTTTTTTGTTACGGACCGCCTGTGAAAATTATTATATTTTTACAGACGGTTGTTTGTTACGGGCCGCCTGTGATAATGACTATTATCACAGACGGTTTTTGTTACGAACCGTCCGTGAAAATCAATACATTTTCACAGGCGGTTGTTTGTTACGGACCGCCTGTGATATTCTATTATCACAGACGGTTATTAACTCATATGACATCACAGGCGTAACTTTTAGCAAACCGTCTGTAAAAAAAATAAGCAGACGCCTGTAAAAATGCATTTTGTAGTAGTGGAAAGAAGGCTATCAGATTGTTGTCTTGTAGTAGTTGCCTGTACTTTTAAATATTGATGCTATCATCAAGAGGAAACTGAAGTCTCTAAATATTATCAACTTTTATATGTTTGCTTTTGCTATATACTGATTAAGCTGAGGCTGTAGATTGATTATCAAAGTGTTGAGTCCTTGCTATCAACATATGAGAATGTTGTCAAAGTATGTAATTCATCTCTAATCTCATGTTGGTTTCGTGGCTGGTTTGTATACTCGACATGCATGAAGTGTCTTGCATTTTGATTGCAAATTGCTTTTGGAGCAATCAAGTTGCTCTCTGCAACTACAAACTTTGAATACTCCAATAGTTAACTGTCGGAGTTTATTTATATTGCAGCACAAATCTTTGTTAATTAACTGTCAACATTTGTTTATATAGTATTAAAAATGTACAGGTAATAGAATTATTTTTTATAGCATGCAACCAATTTTGATGTGTAAATCTCATCATCATGAATCTATTAAAATTGGTTTCATGTTTTTTGAAACAATATTTAATATATTATGTTTTTATGAATTTTTAAATGGACTAATACTATATATAGCTGAACGTGTGAAACAACTGGGACTGCGAGCTTGCCGCTTGCAGCCGCTGGCGCCTGCGGACTGTGGTCTTGCGGGAGGAACAAATACTATACAGGACGGCGGCATTAAAATCCCGGCTTATGCGGGACAGCTGCTCGACGTCCGCAGGATTTGCGGTGCGCGCTGGACGAGACACGGCCAGGCGCATTACGACCCGCTTCCATCCCTGGATCAGAGATGTCTCGTATAGACTATAGTAGAAAAAAGGAGTCTCTAAAAAATGGGGTTCTGCGATAGCACGGACCGCACACCCTCAGGCCTGAGCATGCTGCAATATGCACAAATCATAAATTTATGAAGTGCCAATACATAAAAATGGGACGCTAACAATATCGAACCACGTACTCCTAGCAATTACAATGGCAGTGATGAAATGAAAGATACTCAAAATCGCCAAATGGTCAATGAAGAAAAGACTGACAACACCTTTGAAAAGTGAACAAAACTAATGATGGCATGCGGACTAGGGAGACATCGCTTAAACTCACTGCTCGCACTCGTGAATCTCTATATCATATTTTATATTTAACTTCTCCTATGTTGCAATGACATAGCCAGTACCAAGACCGGATAAAGGAGGAGGGGTTGTGATAGTCTTGGCGAGCCAACAATTATACTTAGTCATTCTCATGGAAATGAAACAATGCTCATGATAGGACTGCATGGAAATTAGCAATTCATGTGCCAGAATATTAGTTTATTCATATTTTGTTACTTTTATCATCTTTCTTATTAATCCATTTCTAAAATAAATAAAATGTAGAATCTTATTTTAGTTGTATTTTTTTACTCTCATCTTATTTTCTATTAATTTTCTTCAAAAATTGTTGGGTTTCATTTCTAGCCGACCCCAACTTGTTTGGGACAAAAGCTTGGTTGTTGTTGTTGTTGTTGTATCTCTAAAAGGTTTTCAGCTTTACAGTTTCGTTCTCCGCACTCGTTTACCTCTAAATCAGGCATCTACATCTACTACCATCTATTTTATATTACACTACGTAAGAAACTCAAATAGGTGACAAAGATCGGTGACGAGCGCAAATGAGATCGTCTTTGATAGGAGTCCGCTTTAGCGAGGATGTGATAGCTCGACTGAGCGTAAAAGGAAACAAGCTACTATAAGGCGCGTCTCATTTAAGAAAATATCTGAGACGTGTCCGCTCCTCTAACAAAAGGGAGACGAGCTTATCACAAACTCCGTCTCCTATTTGTGAAAGGAAATGAGACGGGCTTTGCAGAGAGCTCGTCTCCTTTGGCTTCGTGATTTTCTACATTTTGCTTCGATTTACTTGATATCACACATACATGAACACATTCACTAAACGAATGTAGTAGATCACATTTGCTTGATAACTAAATAAATTGTCATGATATATGTAGGGTCTTGGGATATTACCTCCTTATCAGTGCAAGAAATGTGGGAAGCATGGTCACTGGGCATGTGAGTGTAAATCCAAGGAGAAGAAGGAGTTGGCTCATGTGACTCAAGAAGAGGAGGCTTCATTGATGTGCGTGAGTACTGGGCGCCCTCAATTCGGCACGATGATGAACACGCAACAACAAGTGTCTCAGGGGCTGATCATCCTTCGGGAGGAGAAGGTGTCCGTGCAACTTGGTGAGAAAGGAGAAGACCGTGAAACCAGGAAATGGATTCTCGACACTGGGGCAGCGAATTATATGACCGGTTCTTCTGCTGCCTTCGTGGAGATAGATCGGAAGGTCTACAATACAGTCTGGTTCGGCGACGACTTTGTCGCGTGAATTGAGAGCTGCGGAACTATTATGCTCAACTACAAAAATGGTGAACATAGGTTGGTTTACTACATCCCTCAGCTTACCACTAATATAATAAGCGTTGGGCAGCTAGATGAAGGAGGATACAAAGTGTTGATAGAAGGAGGAGTGATGTCTGTCAGAGAACCGGGAGGCTGTCTGCTTGCCAAGGTAAACAGAGCCCAGAATCGTATATACACTTTATGTGTTGAACTTGCACTCCCTATTTATCTTGCCTTGAGGAGCAGCGAAGTAGCTTGGCGTTGGCACACCAGGTTGGGGCATCTGAACTTTCCTGCCATGAAGAAAATGGTTCGTGAAGAGTTTGTGTCTAGGCTACCAGATTTTAATCAAGTAGATCAGCTATGCAAGGCATGCCTGGCAGGAAAACAGATACATACTTCATTCCCTGAAAAATCAGCATACCGGGTAGACAAAGTATTGTAGCTAGTAAATGGAGACATATGTGGTAAGATTACCCCAGCAACCCCAAGTGGAAATCAATATTTTTTTTACTGGTGGTGGACGACAAGAGCAAGCATATGACGTGTACACTCTTGAAGACTAAAGATCAGGTTGAGGAGGCAATCAAGAAGTTTAAGCTCTTGTCTGAATCTGAAACTGGTCAGAGGTTAGGAACTTTGAGGACGGGTCGGGGGGGGGGGGGGGGGTTCAGCTCAACAGATTTCCATGCATATTGTGTGGATCAAGATGTCAGACAACAGCTCCATATTCCCCTCAACAAAATGGAGTTGTGGAACGCTGAAATGCCACAGTTGTTGGTACAGCTTGGAGTATGATCAAGGCCAAAGGTTTTCCTAACTGGTTCTGGGGAGAATCATTGATTACTGTTGTCTATGTTCTGAACCGCACACCAACAAAAAGTGTCAAAGGTATGACCCATTTGGGAGTCTGGTATGGTAGAAAACCTTCTGTGCATCATCTCCACACTTTTGGTTGCATTGCCTATGTGATAAAAATCACTCCTCACCTGAAGAAATTAGAAGAAAGAGGCAGGCGTAAGATTTTTGTGAGCTACAAAAAGGGGAACAAGGCCTATTGGCTTTATGACTAGTGTTAGACAAGGTTCTTGTCACAAGGGATGTCATCTTCGATGAAGATGTTCAATGGGACTGGGGAGAAGAAGAAGAAATCAGTACAATTATTGAAAGTGCATCTAGGCATCCTCGTAGGTTTGATGATGACAAATTAAGAGACTAATAAGCTCAGTTGATCTTAAGCACAGGTGTGAAATTGAAATAAATGAAAAACCCTCAAAAGGAAAAGATTGAAATGAGCGTCGAAGACCCAAGCATATAAATTACAGTTTCTTATGTGTTGAGTTTAGACTAGCCTATTGTGTATGAAGGTGTGTGTATCAAGTGCATTGAGATCATAAAAGAGGGCTCAAAGTCTCAGTTGAGAGAAAACCTAAGTGAGAAGCCTTGATAAGAGAACTCTAGTGGCCAGAATTGTCCGGGTTCAAGGCCGGACTAGTCTAGGTGTGTCGACTTAGTCTATTTTTGAACAGACTAAGAGTTGTTGTGTGAGTTCGGATTTGTCCATTTGGGGACGGACTAGTCCGTTCCACACTTGGTGAGAATTTCCAGAGCTAAGTCCCGGGAGACTGGACTTGTCTGTCACAGAGGTTGGACTAGTCCGGACCCACCTGATTAGTCTGTTTTCAGTCGAACTAAAGGGTACTGTTTTAGTTCAGACTAGTACATTGTTGGTCGGACTAGTATGTGTTGCCATGACCGTTTGAAATTCAAACGTTGGCGGGTACGACACACTTTTGAAGAGTGTGACATCGAGTGGTCCCGTTGGGCCAGACTAGTCCGTGTCCCTTCCCGGACTAGTCCGGACTTTAGTTGGTGGCAACGGTTGGATTTCGGGACCCCTATAAAAAGGGATCCCATGACCTCCAACTTAGAACACTAGAACCCTAGCACCACCACAAGCATCGTTGAGACTTCCAAAGCCTTCTCCTCTGCCTACTTGCCCTCTAGAACCAAATCTTGAGTGGATTAGGGTTTGAGAAGTGGAGAGAAGGAAGAACTTCTTGCTTTGGCTCTCGATTTGATCTCTTGCACTTGGTGTTGCATTTTTGTGAGTTGTGGCTGTTGAGATTCGTGTGATCTTATTATTGATCATTTGTGGTAGCCTCAACTTGTGAGAAGTCCCAAAAACATTGTAGTTACCGCTTGTGATTAGTGGAAACCAAGTCAGCCTTGTGTGGTGGCTTGGTGAGAAGAGGGTCAAGTGAAACACGGTCCTTTGTGGATTTCTCAACGAGGACGTAAACTTCTCTATGAAGCTGAACCTCGGGATAAATCTTGTCTCTCTTGTCACTTTAATTTCCGCTCTTCACTAGAATTGCTTCTAGGGTTCATATTGCTATTTATATTGTTCATCATCATAATCTTGCAAACTAATTGTTCTTACTTGTCAATCCTAGTTGTATTAGGTTGCTAGACAGTGTATCCATTTTTTGTTGAACTAAAATCCACTAAAACTAAGAAAAAACAAGTTTTTAGGGTTTTCCTGTGTGTTGAGCGGACTAGTCCGACCCTCACCGAGACTAATCCGGCCCCAGTCATTTAATCTTGTTTTGTTAAGTCATTTCAGGTCGCATTTCCTATTCACCCTGCTCTAAGCAACTTTCAGCTACTGATGATGGCTTTGCAGTAGAAAACCTCGTGTTAAATGGGCAACAGGAGCAAGGTGATCAGTTAGAAGTGGAACCACCCTCTCGTATGACACCAGTGGATAATGCTGAGAATCGAGTGGAGTTTGTGTCACCTCCAACAGACTTGAGTAGTCAGTTAGATGTAGATCATGATGAGGATGCACCATTGAGGTTTTGGAGGGTTGAAAGCATACCGAGAAATGCAACTCCACTAGCTCGGAGAATTCAGAGAGAAAGGGAGGAGGAACTTCATGCTGTAACTGCAGAAGAGCCGAGTACACTGAAGAAAGCCCAAGATCATCCTAGTTGGATAAAGGCAATGGAGGAGGAAATACAAGCCATTGAAGAAAATGGGACATGGTCCCTCACTGAACTGCCGAAGGACAGGAGGCCCATAGGTCTAAAGTGGGTCTTCAAGGTCAAGAAGGATGAATATAGAAGGGTGGTGCGACACAAAGCAAGGCTTGTTGTGAAAGGATATGCACAGAGACATGACATTGATTTTGATGAGGTCTTTGCACCTGTGGCAAGGTTGGAAGTTGTGAGACTAGTCCTGTCCTTATCAGCTCGTGAGAATTGGTAAATACATCATTTAGATGTGAAATCAGCCTTCTAAATGGAGACCTTCAAGAAGAGGTATTTGTTGAGCAACCTCCTGGATTTGTTATTGCAGGAAAGGAGCAGAGAGTATTAAAGCTGCACAAAGCTTTATATGGTCTGCACCAAGCACCAAGAGCTTGGAATAAAAAATTGGACGAGAGTATGAAGTTGTTGGGTTTTCAAAGATGTCCATCTGACCATGCAAAATATTGTAGGGGAGGTGAGAAAGGGATATTGATACTAGAAGTTTATGTGAATGATCTTATTGTCGCCGACAGCAGCAAGGAGGAGATATGTTTGTTCAAGAAGGAAGTGATAAAGATGTTTACAATGAGTGACTTGGGACTTCTACACTAAGGTGAAGCATCTGAATAATGGTTTGTTTCCGAACCAAAGCAATTCTACCAAGAATCTCCTGGAGAAGACAAGGATGAGTGGGTGCAATCCATGCAAGGTTCCAATGGAACCCAAGCTGAAACTCAGCAAGGATAGCATCAGCCTGTTATGTCTTAAGGTACTTAGGATCAACACTAGCAATACCTAATTAGGAGTACTTAGGACTAATATTAATCTATCAGATACACTTAAGCATAATTAGACAATTAATCTGATGTTTTAGACTACAGGCAATTCAATCTAGGAAGAGATCATGCATCAACTAGTATAGAACAAGAGAATTAGAGAGAAGGAGAGAGGGATTAGGGTTACCGTCTGTGGATCCACCTGATGCCATTGGGCTCGGGTGGATGATCGCTGGCGATTGAGTCGGTGCAGTGGCGATCGGCGATGCAGGGAGGCGATGGCGAAGTGCAGGCCCGGTGCAGAGGCGGCGGCGGACCTTTCCCCTCGTTCCGCACTACATTAGGATCAGATTAGTTGGATTGTGGGAGAGGTTTAGGCGTCTGATTAACTCGTGATTCAGAGCCCCAACCCTCTCCCCTTAGTTTATATAGCGCGTACGAGAGGGGGCCGCACGTAACCAGAGTCCGTTGCGTCCCCCAATCAGGGCGCGTAGGAGGAGTCTGTCTCGGGGGCGTGGTTGTTGCCCACGTCACCCCGAGATCATAACTAACATTCTCCCCCTTGATCTCAGGACTTTAACTTATTATCTTATTTACTAAACTAATCTTACACATATTTCTTTACTTAATTTGACATAAAGGGCATGACGCATCAAAACATCCATTTACGTACTGTTTGACTCAAAGACCATAATACATCTCACAAATAGAAATAGTCTTACACTTTGGTGGCCCCTTAGAATCCAGGATATTATCACAGGGTCTCCCTTAAACCCATGCCGGCTACGTGTTCACTGAACACGTTGGGTGGAAGACCCTTAGTTAGCGAATCCGCAAGCATTTCCTTAGTACTGATATGCTCGAGACTAATTGTGTGATCCTGGATTTTCTCTTTCACAACATAGTACTTAATGTCGATGTGTTTGACAGCACCACTCGACTTGTTGTTGTGAGAGTACATAACTGCTCGCTGATTATCGCAGTATAACTTAAGTGATTTATGGATGTTGTCGACCAATTTAAGACCGGGAACAAATTTCTTAAGCCAAGATGTCTGCCCAGTGGCCTCATAACAAGGAACAAATTCATCACACATTGTGTACGATGTAGTGATTGCTTGTTTGGATCTTTTCCACTATATAGCTTCATTCGCGAGGGTGAATATGTAACCTGACGTGAATTTCTTAGTATCCACACAACCCGCGTAATCTGAATCTGAATAGCCCACTATTTCTAGTGACTCAGTCTTACTATATGTTAGCATGAGGTGCTTAGTACCCTGTATGTATCTTAATGCCTTCTTAACGGCTTTCCAGTGCTCTAATCCTAGATTACTTTGGTATCTGCCAAGCAGCCTAGTCACAAAAGCTAAGTCAGGGTGTGTACAAACTTGAGCATACATCAAGCTTCCGATAGCAGAAGCATTAGGAATTCCTTTTATCTGATCAACCTCATACTGATTCTTAGGCGATTGAGAGTTTGAAAATCTATCGCCCTTAACTATTGGAACATGTGAGGCTTTACTATTATGCATACCGTACTTTCTAAGTATGCTTTCTATGTATGCTTTCTGAGATAGTCCTAAAACTCCCTTAACACGATCTCGGTGTATCTCAACCCCTAAAACATAGGTCGCTTCACCTAGATCCTTCATATCAAAGTTTAAGGATAAAAACTTCTTAGTTTCTAAGAGTAGGTTGACATCACTGCTTGCTAATAGCATGCCATCCACATAAAGGACTAAGAAAATGAACTTTTCATTCTTAAACTTAGCATAAATGCAATTATCCTCCTCATTTTTCTTAAACCCAAACTTTCTAATAATCTCATCGAACTTTAGATACCATTGTCTTGAAGCTTGCTTAAGCCCATAAATGGATTTGTTCAAGTGACATCCCATATGTCCCTTACCCTTAACGATAAAACCTTTAAGTTGTGTCATATAGACGTCATCATATAGATTCCCATTGAGGAATGTCGTCTTTACATCCATTTGATGTAATTCTAAGTCATAATGCGCTACTAATGCCATGATGATTCTAAAAGAATCCTTAGACGATACGAGAGATAAGGTCTCATTATAATCAATACCTTCCCGTTGAGTGAATCCCTTAGCCACAAGTATAGCCTTATACTTTTCGATCTTCCATTTGGAGTCACGCTTAATCTTGTAGAGCCACTTACATCCTACAGTTTTGGATCCTTTAGGAATCTCTACTAAGTCGTCATGGAACTCATTTCATCTTCCATGGCCTTGTACCATTCAGATGACTGAGGTCGCCTCATGGCATCTTCGTAAGAGGTGGTATCATCCTCCATCTTAACTTCTTTGCTCAAGTAGATATGATAGTCGTCCGGGATGACCGACTGCCTTACTCTTTGTGGTCTTCTTACTTGAGCATCATCTAATGGTTGAGGTTGTTGCTGAACTTCATTTTGTTTGACCATATCCTCAATAGGCTCACAAGGTGGAACCTCACTTATTTCTGTTGTGGCCGATGGAGGTGCAACAATAGGTGTTGTGTCACTAGCACCAGGTGCCGGTGGCACAACGACAGCAGGTAGGGTGAAATAAGGCGCTTGAGTCATCGGGACGGGTAAACTAATCCGTTCCTCCTCAAGGTCTATTTCCCGCTGTATCGTGCTCCCCCTGATCATAGCGTCTTCTAAGAATACGGCATGTCATGTTTCTATGAACTTAGTATGCCGATTTGGACAATAGAATCTAAAGCCCTTACTTTTTTAAGGATAGCCAATAAAATGGCAACTAATTGTTCTAGATTCCAGCTTACTAATGTTTGGGTTGAACATCTTAGCCTCAGCTGAACAACCCCAAATATGAAAATAGTTTAGACCATCCGCACCAGCGTACTCTAAAGCATACTCTATACACTATTCTCCTTCAGCTTTTACAGTACGTACTCAAAATTACGCTGCAGAACAGTGTATCCAGTTTGCTTTACAGCGTACCACTGCGGATGGTCTTAATGAGGGCTTACGTCCTGTCCACATCTCATACAGTGTCTGAGGTGCTGACTTAGTGGGAACCCGATTAAGCACATGAATGGCGGTTTTTAACGCCTCCATCCATAGGCTAACCGGTAACGTAGAATGACTTAGCATACTCCTTACCATATCCATAAGAGTACGATTTCTACGTTCTGCAACACCGTTCTGTTGAGGTTCGCCCGGTGTATAATACTGGGCGATTATGCCATGTTCCTGTAAAAACCTCGCAAAAGGTCTAGGAACCTAACCATATGGGGTATGTCGGTCGTAGTACTCACCTCCATGATCGAATCTTACTATCTTAATCTTAATATTGTGCTGATTTTCTACTTCAGCCTTAAATATCTTAAACCTTCGGATCGCTCCTTGATTGGATAAATGTAACCATAACGAGTGTAGTCGCCTGTGAACGTTATGAACAAGTCATACCCGTCTACGGAGACTACGGGAAACGGACCACAAATGTCCGTGTGAATAATTTCTAAAATTCTCGTGCTGCCTATGGCGTTCTTCTTAATAGTCTTAACAAACTTACCTTTAATGCATCAATGCATTCTTCTGAATCTGAAAAGTCTAAGTGGGGTAAGATCGATTGATATACTAAGCATTCGATCCTCCCCCTCGAAATATGGCATAAACGACAATGTCATAATTTCGACGATGTTTCGGAATCGATTCTTTTGTGCTTGTTTCTTTTTATGTCATTCTTAGCGGGAATTTGATCATTACTTAATGCATTCACATTGTCATGAGTGGACAATAGATAAAGCATGTCTTGTTTGAAGGCAAGACCCACAATCTTATTATTCAAACTATTAGAGCATTTGTCTTTGCCAAAATGGCAAACAAATCTACAATTATCCAGATATGACAGTGATATAAAATTTCTCTCTAAACTAGGGGCATAAAGAACATCATGAAGTCTAAGTATGAAACCACTACTAAGTCTAAGAGGATAGATTCCAATGGCTTCAACTTCAGCTTCATGGCCGTTGACGGCTCCTAAGATATACTAACAAATCATCCTCGGTAATGGCGTCAGAAATGCTTGTTTGTATTTCTTAACACCACAGATCATCTCCGGTAAAGAGATGAGATCCGCAAGCGCACAAAAGATACCGTTGTAGCATTTCACCCATGAATATTCCCAAGGGTATCGTATTTATCCCAAAGGAGGGCGATGGAGTAAAGTATATACTACTCTTATGGTCGAGCTATGGGATATTAATCAATTATACGGACAGGGGGTAAGTTGATAATATGGGTAGTGTGACACACACCTAGGCAATCTATTATAAAGGGTAAATGGGTCCTAGAGGGAGATTGGATTAAGAGTTAGATAGTTGCTCCTACAATGCTCCTAATACATATACATAGCCTAAGGTAGATACTAATGGTCATGTCAATGATGAATTCCTATGCAATGCTATTCAACACATCGGGCACGGGCTTACCCCTAGCAATACTAGGGCGACTCCCGCCAAGAGCCTATGACATAGCCGAACATGGAGGATTACAAAGGACAGATAGGGCTGTCACCACCTACTGCCTACCTCTTCAATCCGTGGGTCTATGAGACATCCAACGCTACTTAAATACCCTGGCACCATGCTAGCATACTAAGCAAATACCTTAAGAGCTGCATCACAAGCCATCCTAAGGCAATGAAGTAAATCATCGTTGAACCAATGTTGATTGCATAGCATAGTTATTCATATTAACATAATCATATCGTAACTACATAGACTATAGTGGGGCTCTATAGTGTTTATGACCATAAGATGTGATCATGAGAGTACAATCATAAAGACTATACCTTCCACTTACATGGACTCCACATCAAACAAGAAACACTTTGTCCAAGTATACGTATAAAAGAAGACTAAAGATAATATCTTTATTGAGCACAGAGTCACAAATACAAGAAGGAATACATGAGACATACCTTTCTCAATGTGGAATTGGGAAGAGAGACTCCTTATACTCCTTTCCCAATTTGGACTTGGGACTAGAGGCTCTCCTCTTTACATCCTAACTCCTCTAAGGACTATGGAAGATAGTGTCTACAATAGAATGATGCCCAAGTGGTGTGTGTTAAAGTGAGGGGTATGGGGTCCTATTTATACTAGTGTTGAGGTCGGTTCCCGCCACCAAAAGCGCGCGAATCAGTCGTCATTTACTCCACGGAGCCGGGAGGAGCCAACACGTGGAAGTTGACCGCGTTTGGCGCCAAGGCCAGGTCGGCCGACCCCCTAGTTCGGCCGACCTGGTCAGGGCTCCAAACGGCTCGTACTTCCTCCAGGTGGCTGCCAGGTGGGTTCCATTGACTGATATTGGTGCTACACCGTTGGATGGCCTCAGATTCTTCTGTTTGTGGGCCATTTGATCCATGTGGTGCCACGTGTCATCGTCTGATGTGCTGGGATGATATTTTATAGGATTGCTCCCCATACTTTTCCTCAATTCCTGTATAAATATCTGCATACACATATTCCTCCAAGTACAAGTGGAAATAGGTCAAGTAGAAAGGTGATGTGTGCAACAAATGATCGATCCTTCACATAATTGAGTTATATTGACGACTGAAATTGGTATATAACAACCGTCAACAATGGCCATCAGCGACTTTGATGATCCTTTCCCCCTTTCTTATAGTCCTCATCGTACTTAACCCCTGTATAGAATTACAAACGTGCACAGTTGCACCTGAGTCAATCCACCAAGTAGATCGTGAATAACCTAAATACAAGGATTCATTTACAAAAGTGATGACATCCTTACCATTCTTCGCAAACCACTTAATAAAACTAATGCAGTCCTTCTGGCGACGTCCAAAGTCTTTGCAAAAATTGCACTGATCTAATTTTAACTTAGAACCAGAAGGTTGGGGAGTTGTCCCTTTGCCCTTAGAAGAGGAGCCATGTACCTTAAAAGATGGTGTCTTGGGAGAGGTGAAGTAGGTCTTCGCCTTTCCCTTACTCTTACCTTTGGTGAAGTTAATAGAGTCTCCACCCTTATCTTTTATGCACTCCTCCTCCTGAACACACATAGCCATGACTTTCTCTAAAGTCCAAGTATCTTCCTTAGAGTTGTAATTTATCACAAATGCATCAAACTCTTTGGGCAAAGACATGAAGATGAAATGCACAAGCATCTCATCTGGGATGGCTAAGTTAAGAGTCTTGAGGTTTGCATTTAAATTACTCATCTTAAGGATGTGATCTCTCACACCCCCACCAGTGTACCTCTCATTAACAAGCCTTTTGAGGAAAGTGTTTGCTAATGTCTTAGTGGAGCCTGTGTACTGACTTTTGACCTTGGCAAGATACTCAGTTGCTAGCTCACAGTCAGGAATAGATCCTCTTATGGTCTCAGAAATGGTGGCCTTAATGACCATAAGACATTTTCTGTTGGATTCCTCCATGCCTCAAGATCCTTAGGGTATCTTTCCTTAAGCTTAAGATACTCCTCTTTTCTTACTCCAAACTCCTCATTGGTTTCTTCAGGCTGAGCAATGGGAGCTTTAGGATCAACAGGTCGATCCTTTCTTAGGCAAAGGTCAAAGTTTGCAATTGCTAAGTTCATCCGGAATCTCTCATTCCATGTCCTATAGTTATGACCAGCAAGGGTCTCTATGGAGGCAATGAGATTTACCACATTTGAGGCACCTTAATAAAACAAACACAGGGGTTATAAAATGACTTAAACAACATATGATGAAGCATATACTAAAAATTGCACTGAAACAATAAGAAATGGCATGAAATGTCTTTCACGTTGGTTACTCAATAAAACCATTTCACATAAATAATCATGGAAATATTTCACATTGGCTACTCTAATTTCCATTTCACTTAAATAATCATGGAAATATTTCACGTTGGTTACTCTAATTTCCATTTCTCTTAATAACTTAAATAACATGGAAATATTTCACGTTGGTTACTCTAATTTCCATGTGAACATACTTAGATTCATGAAGAAATTCCCAATATAGTGCAAATATACTGGAAATAAACTTAAGCATGGAAACATTAATTTTTCACGTTGGTTACTTATTTAATTTCCATGCAAAACATACATAATCTTAAATTCTAGTAAATTTAAACTTTCACGTTGGTTACTTATTTAAATTTACTGCTAAATAACAGTGGAAGCAAAATAAACTTAATTTCTTAAATTTCTGAAATTAATTGCAAAAACTTAATGCAATTAATTGGATTTAAATAACTAAGAAAATTCACTTAATGACTTAAAACTACTCAAAATTACATAAATAATGCAATTAAAGTCACACAAAATTTTCTGAAATTTTCCCAGATATTTACTGATTTTCTAATAATTTTCCTTAATTTCTGGAATTTATTCTCCATCTTAAACTTATTCTGAAATTCAGAAATTCTCAAAAATGCTAACTTTGCCTAAAACCCTAAATTCAGCCCACTCATCAATATGGCCCAGCCCACTTATCCGAAAATCCCTTAAAAAATGGAAAAAAAACCTACCACGCAGCTCGCCAGCCATTTGACCCAAGACTTAATTCAGCCCACTTAAAAATCGGAGAAAATCCAAAAATTGAAAGGGCAGCCCAGTGGCCCATTTACTCGTTCTGCAAGGGCTCAGAGCCCACTTCCCTTAAGCGGTGGGTGGCACGCACTAAGGACCGTTGGATCCAGATCCAACGGCCACGATCTGACGGAGGATTAAACCTTGGGCTGATCTAAGCCGTTCGACGCTGATCCAACCACTACAGGATTCCTGATCAATTACGTCGGCTAGGGCCGACGTAATTAAGGCCTAAACCGACGTAAGTTACTTAATTACGTTGGTTTTCCCTTAATTACGTCGGCTGCCGGCTGACGAAGCAGTTTGGATGTAGTTAAGGTAACTTACGTCGGCTGCCGACGTAAGTTACTTAATTGTGTCGGTCTCGGGCAACCAACGTAATTATGTACCGAGATGGGCTGCGGGCTGGGCCGGAGTACTTACGTCGGCGGCAGCCGGCCGACGTAAGTTAAGTGGTATAACTTACATCGGTTGGGGCAAACCGACATAAGTTAAGTGGCTTTACTTACATCGGTACGGCCTGACCGACGTAAGTTAAACTTGGCTAACTTACGTCGGTATTACCATAGTCGACGTAAGTTAAGTTTTTGAATTTTTTTCAAAAACAGAAATTGGCTACCTCGCACGATGGCGAGAACACAGAACAGGCAAACATATACACATATATAGACATATACAGCAGACAGTTTCAGAATAGTATTCAAACATCGAGGAAAACACAATTTCAGTATCGGGCTACACGCTAGCCCCTCCACTACCTCCGGGATCCTCTCGGCGCGTTCCCGAACCCTGCAGAAGAAACAATACATACAAAAATTAAGTTTGTGAGGACTTCCATATATTTCCAACCATGTACAATACATTCATTCACTTCTCCATCTCCCGATCCTAAAGATTACCTCCCAATCCTAAAGCATGGAGGTAAAGTATATGAACAGATTGAGATTAGAGCAAAAAATAAAATACCATTTCACCGTGAAAGAATGAATGATTTGATAGTAGAACAGTTTATGTTCTTATGTCATTTTTCATGATTTTAAAGTTGGAATCTGCCCTAGATGTGAATATGAAACTTATAGTGCCCAAATTGAACTGAACTTTAATTAGAATGCCCAAACTGAAACTAAAACAGTTAGGCAGTGCTTTGAATTGGTTAGACCTGATTGCTAATAAAGGGAGGCCGAACAGATTGTTAATAAACTGAAACTGAAACTAAAGAGAGGCTGAACTGATATTAAAGAGTTTATCACCTGCTCCGGTGTCTGCTGCGGCGGAAGCATAGGAATCTCGATATCCTGACCGCTATGTTGAGTAAGAGCATGCCATTGCAAAATATTAGAAGATATATGTTATTGAAATGCTATGAAATTTAACTTCGGTACTTTAAATAACTTACTGCCACCGCTGCTTGCATCTGGGCCATCATTAAGGCCGTCCTCTGCTGCTCCTCCCTTGCCTCCGCTCTCGACCTCTCCAGCTCTGCCTGGGTCTGCGTCAGCGTCTCCTTCAAGGCGAGGAGCTCCAGCTGGGTCTGCGAGAGACGACCACTGGTGGTCCCAACAGACGAGGCCCGCGACGACGAAGCGCCTCTCAAAGGTTGCGTCGACCTCGAGTCGACAACTCCATCAAAAATGGCAAACCTGCAAAAGAATGAAAACACTAAGTAGAAGATAAATTGAAAAAAGAAATGAAACACATGAACAACTCATCGTCCATGGGCCTTCCCGCCTCCGCTTGCGTACACGGCTTGGGGGTCGATCAGCGCACTTTCCCAATCGTAATCCGCACTGTGTATCTTCGCGACCTCCTGCGCATACTTTGCCTACAAAACAAATAAATCTTGTAAGCATGTCAATAATAGTATTAGTTATAATGAAATTCATGAATTTCGAAAACTTACCAGTTGGTCGGCTGCGACATGACTACACTGCCCTGGTTGAGAAGGGTCACTTCCCTTGTGACATCTCTTCCAAACCTGGGTCGGGGTCGCCTCATGACCCATCTCTCGCTCCTGTATATCCCTGTTAGTGAGATAAATATATTAGTAACACATAAATAAATTGAAAAATTACTTACCATGCGTTTAGCCAAACGCAAGTAGCCGTCGCCGCCATAGTTGTGCTTGCCATCAGACTCCATGCTGTAGTGTCTAGCCTTTGTGAACTTATTGATGAAAGCGTCGCTAGCCTAGTACCGACAGAGAGCTAAGTATGCCTCGGTGTTACCCTGTAACCAGGAAATAGTAACCTGCACATATTTCATTTTTCGTCAATGCAGTTAACATACACAGATATTGTAAATACTTAACAATATTAAAAAATTACCTCCGCGTACTGCTCCTCTGTCAAGTACGCATTGGGGTACTTCCTAAATGGACCCCTTTGCTGCTTCTGCTCCTGCTCCTGCTCCCGGGGGTGCCGCTTGTAGTACGCGTTGACGACCTGAATCCGGGCATTCGACAATGTCGCCGTCATGAGCTTCCGAGCGTTGTAATGGAACACGCGTCTCACGTGGTCCTCCATGCCCGGTTCCTCTACTTGGTACCTCAACTTTAATCAAACAAACATTTAAGTGATATGCATTAACAATTCAAACGAGTTGAAAAAAGAAAACAATTAAACTTACCATAAAATCGTGCCACACGACTCCCTGAGTCGTGCCGTGGACCGGGTGAGAGACACGAGCGTAGTCCTCCCACGACAGGGCAGGGAAACCGTCAATGACACCGGGGTAGTGCAACTTCACGATAGCACCCAGGACAGCGTTAACCTGCTTGTGGTGTTTCTCGGACCCCATGAACGAAAAGTCGTACCAACATCTGCAAAATATATTAAATCATTAAGTAAAGGAAAACAACATCTAATATTTAATATACTATATAGTTTTTACCTGTCTTCGACAGGAAATATCATGGTCCGCTGAGAATTAACCGGAGGAGGAGCCGCAAAGTGGGTCCTCCTTGTGCGTCGCATCTGTTGCGACGTTGATGTGTCCTGTGACCCTGAAGGCTCTGTAGAACCACCGGAGTCCAAAGGAAGGCTAGCGGTAGCCGACTGTAGAGGAAGGCTAGCGCTAGCCGGCTCCGAAGGGAGGCTAGCGCTGGAGGGCTCCTGTAGCGGCCCCGCCTCTGACTCGGGCTCCTGTAGTGGCCCCCTAGCCTTTGACTCGGACTTAGAAGACTCTGAGTCAGACTGCACAAAAGAAAAATATTAACAATAAATAATTATTAACAACTATAATTTATAAAATAACTTTATTGTAAACTAAAATTTACCTTCGCCCGCTGAAAGCACACGTGAACTGAGGGTGGAGCGTGCGCCAAAAAGAGGGAACATCGGCTTAAAGGTAACGAGGTCCCTGAGTAAGGGTCTCATGGCGGCTCAAACCCTCTCACTTGCCTCTCCTTCCCCTTCACCTTCCCCTTTGACGACGACATCCTGTTGCAATGAATAAATGATTAATATGCAAAGATAATATACAAAATTAATGTTAAGTCAGTGAATAAAACGTTACTTAAAAATTCATCAACATCACGGTCATGCACCCTACTCATTAAACCAGCCCATCGATCTTTTTCTTCCGCATATCGTTTTCATTTGCGCAAATCAGCAGGTTTGACTAAGTCATCGACATCTTCAGTTTCTGATTCTGATTCTGTTTCTGCTTCCGTGCCAGTCTCGATATCTTGAGCGTCTCCAACTAAGTCATCGAGTCCTACACCGGGCTCGACTGAGAAGGAGTCTGTCAACTCTTCCTCTTGGTAGACCACATCAGCCTCGAGTTCCTCATGATAATCATCATCTCCTGGTGCGTATAACCGCTCACGAGGATTCACGTTATGCACCACCCGCCAAGTTTTGAATTTATTGCATGGATAAGGTAGATAGTACACTTGCTATACTTGGTGTGCAAGAACTAATGAATCGAATCCTTTCAACCGTTCCTTGTGTTTTACTTCGACCATGCCAAATTCGTTTACTCGAATTCCACAAATGGAATCAAACCATTCACAATCAAAGAATACTGCTCGAATTGTCTTGTTTCCGACAAAAGTGAATTCAAGGATCCTTTTAATAATTCCGTAGTACTGAGTTTTATTTTCTTGCGAATCGATTGCCCTCATCACAACTTTGTATTACATGTTGCCGTGAGAGGACAAAGAGATTCAAATTGAGTTGTACGGAATCGAAAGCCGTTGATGTCATATCTACCATAGCTTCTAACATTAACCACTCGACATGATATTTGTCGCAAATCTTCATAGACGTTGGCATCTTTTTTGCACTGTCCAAGATATGAAGTTATTAGAAAACGTAAGCATTCTTAAGTTATAATAAAACATTGTTAAAATTGATAAGTTAACAAGAAAACGTTACAAGATCTCAAAACCAGAAAAGAAAATTAGATCCCCCATTTATTACTTCCCGTCAAATATGTTATATTTGCTTGCTCGTGGATTGATGTCTATGTCTCCAATTTTGCTTGTCGAACATACTACACGAAAAGAGAACCTTTTAGAATACATGTGTTAGAAAAGATGGTGAAAAGCATAAGTGTAGGAGAAACACTTACTTGAAATATTAATTCATTTCTTCCATATTAGCGTACATGTACAAGAAAGCAGCATGCCTTTTTTTCGCTAACGTTGTAGGAAGTGTAACACCAACAGTAGTGCCTGTTGTTGCAAAAATGGAGAGATCGCTACAAGGAGGTTGCTCATCCATATTGTACCGCATTACCGAAGTATTAACATCGTGTTCCTCTGCAAAGTTAACACTTGAGAAGTATCGTACTTCCTTAAGAGTAAAATCTTCAGCGATGCAACCTTCAACCCTTGCCCTGTTACCAACCATTGGTTTCAAATATCTGAGTGCTCTTTCAATATGAAATATCCAGGGCGACCTTCATCTGGCACCAATTTGTCCAACATATCAGATATTTCTGAGCCGTTAAGACGTTTCGGTGGTCCCTTAGTGACAACCGTGTTCTTTCTAAAGACATTTCTCTGTTGTCTAAATGATTTGGAGGCAGTCAATGTCTATGACAATCGAAGTAAGATATCTTGTCTCCATGGGTAAGTCGAAAGCAATCGGTATTTGAGGCACATATCGTACACGTCAACCGACTATGAGTGCTCCATCCAGAAAACATGTCGTATGCCGGAAAATCATAGACGGACCATAAATAAGCAGCTCGAAGGTTGAATTTGTGCTTCTTGTAACAGTCGTACGCTTCGACTCCTGTCCAGAATATTTTCAACTCTTCTATCAACAGCTTCAACATCACGTTGAGACATGACTCAGGATGATCCGGCCCAGGTACAATGAGGCTAAGAAACATGAACTCATTCTTCATGCAAAAAGTCGGTGGAATATTGTACGGAATGACAAACACGGGCCAATAGGAGTATGGTGCGGCGTTTGTGCTGAACGGTGTGAACCCATCTGTAGCCAAACCGATGCGAACATTTCTCGCTTCACGATCGAATTCTGGGTCGAACCGGTCCAGCGCCTTCCATGCCTCACCATCGGACGGGTGCGTCATGACTCCATTGTTCTGACGCTCACCTTCTTTGTGTCATCTCATGTGTCTGGCCGTTTTTTTAAGGAACAACCGCATCAACCTCAGTGTCAAGGGTAAATAACGAAGCTGCTTACGTGCGACTTTTGTCGTCAAAGTATCATCATCGTTATTAACAACTTCGACAAACCTCGGTTGACCACATTTCAAACATTTGTTCTCATTGACATGCTCTCTCTAGAAAAGCATACAGTTGTCCGGACACACATCAATCTTCTCATACTTCATACCGAGTCCAGAAAGAATTTTCTTCGACTTATACAAATCTTTAGGCACTTTGTTGGGATGTGGAAGGGCATCGTTGAACAAATTGCTGAGCTCGTTGTAATAGTTATTAGAAAAGAACTTCAACTTGATTGCCATAAGTCTAGTCACAAAATTGAGGATTGTCATTTTAGTGTGTCCATGCAGCGACTCTTCTAAATCTTTGAGATGTTTGAAGAACTTATTAACCTCTGTTGTTTGAGGATCCTCTGTAAGCTCTGGTCGTATAACTTTCAGCATCTCATCCATCATATCAACCTCCGTGGCATCATCATTATCCGCTTCCACTTCTTGTACAGCTTGAGAAGCTGTCTTGCCGTGAAAGTTCCACAACTCACAATGTGACACGTAACCGTTTCAACACAAGTGCATCATAAGTTCCACTTTGTCCAAAAATGTTCTGTTTCGGCATTTCGTACATGGGCATCGCGCCTTATCGCTATTTGACAACGAAAAAGCTCGTTCCACAAAAGCTTATGTCTTGGCGTACCACTCATCTGAGTGACCACCAGTTCTGCTCTTCCAACCAATGTACATCCAACTACGATCTTCACCCATGTTTGACTCTGCAATTAATAGATGGACAAATTACCGTTAGTTTCTTGTTAATTTATGCACGATAGAGAAAATAATGAGAGAGACAGTGAACTGGGTCTGGGCCAGCTCGAAGCCCGACATGGGCCATGCTCGGGCTTGACCTCAGAACCCGCTCGGCCACCCTCGGCTCCCTCGCCTTGTATTGAGTCACCGACCGCCGCCGGCCATCTACGATGCCCAGCCCGATTCTTCCCTGAATCTATGAGGATGCGAGGCGAGCTCGACGAGCGATGACTCCTAGACTCTCGTATAAAGGAGGCGAGGCGAGGACCCCAGTAGGTCTACGGCGAGCCGACGAAACTGTTGGCGAACAAGCTGCAGAGGAGGCGACGAGGCACGAGGAGGTGACCACGGCTCGGTCGGGCTTCAGGCCAGCACAACACGCTCGGCCCGCAAACGGTATACATGATAGGTTACGTCTCACAAATCATGAAATTTCGGCAGCATAACACCGCATATTTAACACTACACCCCCATATCCGGTGCAATTTTTAAAGTACAAAGGGGGGCAATGGGTTAGCTGGGAAACTTGTTGCCTTACGGATGTTTCGAGTCAAGGACAATACTCGCAACATACGTTTTCGGAGTTTTCATCGTCTTATACGTACTCACAAATACGTGCAGTGTGAACGGGGGGTCTTGCGGCGGAGAGATACCTGGTTACAGACTTTTAGGGTTAGAAACGGGCCGCCCAGCCCATATACACTTAACCCTCACGATTCACCTCGTGTCACGAGTCACGGATCACGATCGTGACCCATACTGCCTATATACGCTAGGGTTGGGCCTGATGGGCCGTATATATGCTACATATATACCACGACTCGGCCAGGCTTCGGGCCGACACGACACGGTCGACCCGCGAACGGGCCCGGCACGGCCCGACAGGGGAAAATAGGATCCGTCGTGCTTGGCCTTGGCTTATGGCCCATCGTGTCGGCCCGGCCTGACACAACAAATTTGCAGGTCGTGCTGGGCCTAATGTTTTCATGCACGAGACCGGTCGGGCTCGGGCCGGACCGGCCCAGCAAAGCCCATTGGCCATCTATAGCCACGACAGAACCTAAGTGCCCCGACAGCCGGCCGCCCCCGACGCCGCCCTCGACGGAAACCAATTAAGCATAATCTACACTACAATAATTAAGCATAATCTACACTAAGCAAATTAAGCACAATTAAGTAACTTATCCACTTAAGCATAATTAAATAAACATAATCTAAATTAAGCAAATTAACTAAATCGAGCATAATTAAATAAACTATTAAGCAATTTAAGCATAATTTAAACAATTTAATTCAATTCAATTTCAAATTTGAACAATTCAATTCAATTCAATTCAATTCAATTCAAATTTGAACAATGCAATTCAATTGAATTTCAAATTTCAATTCAATGGGTTAGGGTGGGGGTGGGGTGGGGGTGTTTGGGGGGGGGGGGGGGGGTGGGGGGTCTGTGGAGGGGAGGGGGGCTCGGAGAGGGGAGGGGTAGGGTGGGGGGACCTCTGCAGGGAGGGTGAGGGGGCGGCGCTCGATCGGGTAGGGGAGGGGTAGGGGGGCTGGGGAGGGAAGGTGGAGGGGGCCTAGGAGGGGCGGAGGGGGGCAGTGAGGGGAGAGGGGCTCGCGGAGGGGTGTGGAGGGGGGGGCGGCACTCGGGGAGGGCGCAGGGAGGGTCGGGCCGGCAGCGGTCGGCCGCGGAGGGGGGCGATGCTCGGGGAGGGGGCGGGGGGGTCGGGCCGGCGGTCGGGGAGGGGAGGGGAGGGAAGGAGGGGAGGAGTAGTACATGGCGGCGGCGGCGGCGGACGGCGGCGGCGGCAGCGCATCGGCAGTTGAGGCGACAGCGTCGGGCGCGACGTTAGGGAAAAAGAAAAGCAGCACGCGGCGGGTAAGGAAAAGAAGGCATGCGCGGGGTAGGTTAAAATATGTAACTTACGTTGGCTAAAAAGTAAAATGATGTCGGCCGATGTAACTTAAGTCAGCTGTCCACTCGGCCGACGTAGGTTAATCCTAACTTGCGTTGGCCACTTTATTCACGTCGGCTAATTGTCCGGGCCGACGTAAGTTTACATTTATTGCTGTCGGTCTACTAACATACATCGGTCGCTGACGTAAGTTAGTTTACTTACGTCGGTTTATTCTGGCCGACGTAAGTTAGTTTACTTTCGTCGGCTGGCCGACGTAAGTGTTCGCGTTTCCTGTAGTGAACGGTCACGCGTCGACATCAGACAGTACTTAAGCGCTCGCCGCCGCGGTTCACGCGAACCCTATATAATTTCTCCCGCACCATTCTCTCTCTTATCCAGGCGAGCGAGACGAGGGCGACGCTGGCGAGCGACCTCCAGCGAGCCACGGCGCCGTCGCCTCCGGCGAGGGAAACGCACCGAGGGGTCCTTCTCCGCCGAGGTCGACGGTACTAATTCGACCTCCATCGAGGGAAAGCCGCCGCGCGTTGCACATGATCTGAGTGGAGAGGTTCTGAGTGTTTATGTGTTGCATCGTCGGCGGGGACTTTCGGCGCCGTTGCATCACTGTCGTGTGGTGCGGACGATCGGTCGTCGAAGGAAACCTGACGCTATGGTTAGGGTTTTGACCCTGAACCCTAGCGTGGCGCGCACTGAGTGTATTGAGTGTCTCCGAGTGATTGTGTTTGCATGTACCCCGTCGCCGCTGAGGCTTCCTCCTTGGCGCGCACGTTGTGCAACCTGTGGAGGAAAGCGCCTATGGTTAGGGTTGCCTAGCCCTAGGCTTTGAGGTGGCGGCGGCGGATGGGTGAGCATCTAGGGTTAGGGCTTTAGCCCGAAAACCCTAGTACTGCTCCTGAAAGTGACGGTGCCGCCAAGGTTTCTCCATTGGGAGATCCAACAGACGACCGCCGACAAGGGGAGGAGGCCACAAGGGTTATGGTTTCCCCTAACCCTGCTCTCAGAAGAATTCGGCGGCCCATGGCCCCTTAATCCAGATAAGTCCTCACCCTAATCTCAATTTCTTAATTTGATTCGTTTTTTTTGCTCAATTGTCTGTTGCAACCGAACTGAAACTGATCCCCTCCTTCTAATTGCTTCAATTAAATGACTTAAACTAAAATAATCTTAATTTCCAGAAACTAGGCCTTAATAAAAATGATTAGAAACAAATTAATTTGACTTAGAACTTAATCTAATTAGGAATTGACTAGCGCAGCTTTGATACCATTGTTATGTCTTAAGATACTTAGGATCAACACTAGCAATACCTAATTAGGAGTACTTAGGGCTAATCTTAATCCATCAGATACACTTAAGCATAATTAGACAATTAATCTAATGTCTTAGACTAATAATCAGGCAATTGAGTCTAGGAACAGATCATGCATCAACTAGTATAGAACAAGAGAATTAGAGAGAAAGAGAGAGGGATTACTGTTACCGTCTGTGGATCCACCTGATGCCATTGGGCTTGGGTGGATGATCGTTGGCGATTGAGTCGGTGTAGTGGCGATCGGCGATGCAGGGAGACGGTGGCGCAGTGCAGGCCCTGTGCACTATCTTAGGATCGGATTAGTTGGATTGTGGGAGAGGTTTAGGCGTCTGATCAACTCGTGAGTCAGAGCCCCGACCCTCTCCCCTTAGTTTATATAGCGCGTACGAGAGGTGGCCACACAGAACCAGAGTCTATTGCGCCCCCCGATTAGGGCGCGTAGGAGGAGTCCATCTTGGGGGCGTGGTTGTTGCCTACGTCACCCCGAGATCATAACTAACACAGTCCTCTTGTGGATGCAACAATCTACCGAGGCCTTTACTTGATTAACACTCACCCAGATTTGGCAATTGTTGTTGGTTATGTTAGCAGATTCATGGAGAATCCCCACATGGATCATCTGCTAGCAGTAAAACACATTTTGAGGTATGTCAGTGATACATATGACATGGGTCTGTATTATCCAAGAGGAAAGAAAGTGCAACCTGTTTTGGAGGGATTCAACGACAACGATTTTGCTGGGGATATAGATGGAAGAAAAGGCACCATTGGGATCATTTTGTTCTTGGGCGAGAGTCCTGCTACAACAGCTACTTGTCAGACGATACGGCTAGCTAGATTACTGTCAGAGTTGATGAACATCAATCTAAGTAAGCTAGTGCTAAATGTAGACAACAAGTCTGCAATATCCCTTGTGAAGAATCCACGGTTGAATGACCGGACTCGACACATTGACACTAGATTTTACTTGATCAGGGAGTATGTTGCTGAAGAAAAAATTGAAGTGAAGTATGTCGGCACTGAAGAACAACTAGGAGATATTCTTACGAAATCTCTGTGCAGGATGAAGTTTCAAAGACTTTGCGAGGAAATCGGAATGCTGAACACTTCAGAAAGAATTGAAGGATGATCAAGATTTAGGGGGAGATTGTCAGAATAAAATCTTGATTAGTGTCTAGAACCTGTCGTGTGTGTTGATCAGGTCGTTAGTCAGTTGCTCATTTTTTGTTTTTCAGAGCACGTCATACGGACATTGCGCGTCTGTAGCTTCGTGTGTGTGGGTTGTTGCCGCCGGAGTGATTCCATCGTCGAACGTGTGTACGTGACATACGTACCGAATACTTCGGCCATGTAACGGTCCGCGGCAGAGTTTCTCCGTGATAAAATAAACCTTTATTGATACGGTGAGAGAGCAGCACAGAGAAAAGGTTCTCGGGTTCTACCCTGTCCAGTGTGTGCACCACGAGTTCTCGACGCCGGTGAGCTCGGCGTTCGCCAATTGTGATTCGACACGGGCGACCCGAAGAGCGCGGCCGGAGCAGCACCTTGTTCAGCTGGCACACCACAAGGTTGTCGCCGGAGTAGAGCGAGTTGTCCACGGTGGCGTTGACGACCCCGGTGAAAATGTTCACCTGCTGGCCCTCAGCGGTGCAGATGTTGAGCGGGTACTGCCCCAGCGAGTTGTTGCCGGCCTGCGTCCGGAGCGCGCGGGTTGCTCACGGTGTCGAACTGCGACACGGGGATCAGCGTTCAGCGCGGACCGCACGTGGAACTGCACCAGCGCGTTCTTCTGCTGGTCCGACAACGAACAACGAGTTCAGCGTGCAGGAGGGCAGCGACGTGAAGGCGTTGTCCGTCGGCGCGAAGATCGATCGTCAGGCCGTTGCCTGAGCTGTTGAGCTGGTTGTCGATCTGCTGCGCCACGCCCGTCGACCGCAGCAGCCAGAAGAACGTGTTGAACTGCCCGGCCTTGGCCAGCACGCCCGTGATGTTCGTTGTCCCGGCTGCGGGCGGCGCAGGCCTGCGCCGACGCCGTGATGGCTAAAGTGAACCCCAAGAGGAGGATCAGAGACCTCTGAATAGCGTGCATGATGTCTGGTTGATCGCTGACAAGCTGTGCGCATGCAACCAACGGCCGCAGTGGAGATAATTTGTGACAGTGTTGGGACTTGAGAGAGGCCTGTGACGCTGCCACTTATAACGAGGCGATTGGGAGAGGAGTGAGCTGGAGCAGGTCTCACAGTTACAGGTCTAGTGGTTAAATATTCTGAGTAAGTCCTTGTTAAAAGATACTCTCTCCGCCCCACAAAGATTGTCTTTCTGGCCTTTTAGATTTGTCCCACAAAAATTGTCATTTTAGACTCATCAATTCAGTAGTTAAGATGTAAATCTAGCCTTCTACCAATGCATGTTTCGTTCATGCGCGGCTTCCCAAAAAAAGTGCAACAACATCTTAATGAGAACCATTAAACTTGTCAGTTTTATGAGAGCACATGCGTTATTTACCATCTTCACTATTATGTCTTAAAAATGCTAAAACGACTATCTTTGTGGAACGAAGGGAGTAGGAGGCAATTTACTGAACAATTCCGGAAAAAACACGTGAAAACAGCAGCGATCAATACCGGCAGACAAACAGGACGAGAAATATCGCGTACCGATTTGAAGCCGGAGTAACTATTGTAGATCTGACTGCGAACAATCGTTGTAGACACTAGTGACGACGTTGGGCTGCAGCGCCCAATCTCTTAGGTAGACGACCCGTGGTGAAGAACGAGAGCAGTCGCGCGAAGCGCTTTCCAAAAACCTTATTCGCCCTTTCCTGGTGCAGGATTGCTAGGGCGAGCGGTTCCGGAGATCTACTCTCCCAATCGTCGGTGCACGCCGGCGCTCGGGATGGAGTAGACTAGAAGACGGCGCAAGAAACGCGAACGTGAGAAACGATCTAATCGTGGGATAATCTGTCGTACCACGCACGCTCGTATTTATAAAGTCCCACGGAGGAATTTCATATGTGATCCGGAGGATCTGGATTCGAACTAGTTCCGCAGTCGTAGACGCGTCTGTCTCCAACGACTTGGACCCTGTCTCGGAAGCTTCAAAATTCGAAAGCCCAAAAGTCCAAAACCCAATTTAATTTTCTGCAAAAATATAAAATCTGGGCTCGGCTCGAGGATCGAATTCAAACGAACACACGCACGCGCGCACTTGTGCGGGGCGTGGCGTGGCATGGCGAGCTGAGGCGAGGCGAGCGAGCGAGGAGGAGGAGGAGCGCGTGTGGGTCACCCCTCTCTTCTCCTCTTCTCTCTCACTCAAGGAGTGGAAGAGCAACCTCCCTTATATGTAGGGGTTGCTCCACTTTCACTTCTTATGTGGGACTAAACATTTAGCGTCACCCTCTCTTGTACTAATGGGTCTTTGAGATTTATTGAGAATTATTTCTGAATATTAATTGGGCCTAGCCCATTTATTCCAAAAATCTCCCACCAGATCTCAAAGTCATTAGAAGAGAGGTCATTCTCGTTCCTTGTTTGATATACTAGTGTTTCATAGAGACTGTTGAGTTAAACTTCTGCCTAGATCCTCAAATTTCATCAGGTCACAACTTGAACAATGGACTACGCCTTGAATTGCAAGTTTTATGCGAACTGACTTCACCAAAGACCATTACCAGTACTTTACTGCCAGTAGTTTACCCCGCGGGTGGAGCATATGCGTCGTACTCCCTGGTCTCTTCATGAGCTTTCCAGAGATCACCTAAATCTCACATACTGTGACGCTAGACGGTCGGAGCTCATATATGTGTGTTTCCTTCAAAACTGCCCTGTAGAACAGTATGGTTGCTACACATAGCCAACAGAAACGCATTAAGGAAAACCACCAACCTGCCTTATAGATTGAGAGTATAAGTGTGCATCTTCACATAGAGAGGGTCTAAAGGAAGTACTCTCCACGGTGAACCACTAGCTTGTTTTCTCATATCCTAATTCATGGGATCTCCGATCACATAGGTTGGGTTACTACTATGGTGTCACATCAATGGATCTCAAACCCATCCCCCTCGATCCACTTTCTATCACATTACGTGATAGATCCTTCGTAAATGGATCTGTCAAGTTTTATCTGTTTGTATGTACGAAACAGTAATAACTCCAGAGTTTCTCATTTTACTGATAAGTTTTAAAGTCTCTTGATGTGTCTTGATGATTTTGCATTATCCTTAGAACTGGTCACTTTAGAAATCATTGTCTGATTGTCACAGTTCATAAGGATCGTCGGCAATAGTTTCTCAACTATAAGCAAATCTATCAAGAGCTCTCGCAGCCATTCTGCCTCTGCAGTTGTTACCTCTAAAGCAGTGAGTTCTGCTTTCATGGTTGACCTCGTCAAAATAGTTTGTTTGCAAGACCTCCAAGATATAGCGCCACCAACTAGAGTGAACACATATTCACTCGTGGCATAAAGTTCATCAACATGAGAGATCCAGTTCGAATCACTATAACCCTCAGGCACGGTCGGATGCCGACTATAGTGAATTCCATAACTCATTGTACCTCTCAAGTAATGCATAACCCTTTCAAGTGCATACCAATGATCTATACCCAGGTTTGACATGAACTTGCTCAGTTTGCTCATAGCAAACGAGATATCAGGATGGGTTGCGCTAGCTAAGTACATGAGTGAACCGATCATCTGAGAATATCTAAGTTGATCTATTGACTCTTTCTTGTTCTTTCTGAGTATCACGCTGGGATCATAAGGCGTTGGAGAAACCTTGTCATCCACAAAGCCGAACCGGATCAAGATTTTCTCAACATAGTGGGATTGACTTAAAGTAATCCCACTCTCATCCTTATTCAGCTTAATGTTCAAAATAACATTAGCTCCTCCCAGATCTTTCATATCAAAACACTTTGATAGAAAAGACTTGACCTCATAAATTACATTAATGCTCGTACCAAAAATGAGGATATCATCCACATACAAGCATAATATAACGCTATTGCCCCACCATAGCGATAGTACACGCACCGATCAACCTCATTAATGACAAAGCCCGCATACGTTAAAATACTATCGAACTTCTCATGTCATTGCTTAGGTGTTTGTTTCAGGCCATACAAGGATTTCAACAATTTGCACACTTTTATCTCTTTACCTTTTACTACGAACCCATCAGGTTGTTCCATATAAATTTTCTCTTCCAACTCTCCGTTAAGTAAAGTTGTCTTCACATCCATTTGATGGATGATTAGACCATAAGAGGCAGCCAGAGAAAGTAGTACATGAATTATCGTCATTCTGGCGACAGGTGAATAGGTGTCAAAATAGTCTTCACTTTCCTTTGAAGTATAACCCTTTGCAACTAGTCTCGCTTTGTACTTTTTAATAGTACCATCAGACCTGAGCTTCTTCTTGAACACACACTTGCAGCCTACTGGTTTGTACCCGTATGGCCGTTCAATTAACTCCCAAGTTCCATTGAAAAGAATTTAGTCCATCTCACTATGAACTGCTTATTTCCAGTCATCTGCATCAGGTGATTCATATGCCTCTGCTATGGATCTAGGAGTATCGTCCACAAGTTACACAATGAAATCATCATCGAAGGATTTTGCAATTTGTCATCTCTTACTCGACTCAGTTATTTCATCGTGTTCCTCCTCTAGGACATTCTCAAATGGTGTATCAAGAAACTCGCTAGTTGTGGTGGATTAAGAACAAATTTTAGAAGAGATCCTAGCAGTGTTATGCATATCTTTCATAGGAAAAATATTCTCCAAAAATGTTGCATCATAAGATTCCATAATAGTATCAACATGCTTATCAGGTACCTCGGATTTAATTACTAAAAATCTATATGCGATGCTCCAATGAGCATAGCCTAGAAATACACAATCCACTATCTTTGGTCTCAGCTTCCGTTTCTTGATAATTGGAATATTGATCTTTGTCAAACATCCCCAAGTACGCAAGTACGAAAGTGATGATTTTCTCCCAACCCACTTCTCATAAGGGGGTTTCTCTTTATTATTGTTTGGAATGCGGTTTAGGACATGACATGAAGTCAATATAGCCTCCCCCACCATGCCTTAGATAAACCGGATGTGTCTAACATGGCATTCACCAAGTCGCACAATGTGCGATTTTTCCTCTCGGCTACCCCGTTTGATTGGGGTGAATAGAGAGGCGTCCTCTCATGTATAATATCGTGTTCCGCACAAAAATCATCGAAAAAAACTCACCACCACGATCTGACCTAAGAAGTTTGATTTTTCTCTCTAATTGAGTTTCTACTTTAGATTTATAGATTTTAAAGTAGTCTAAAGCTTCATCTTTAGTTTGCAACAAGTAAACATAGTAGAATCTAATAAAATCATCTATTAATGTCATAAAATATTTCTTTCCACCTTTTGTCAATACACCATTCATATCGCATAGATCAGAATGTATGAGTTCTAATAGTGCCAAGTTTCTCTCCTCGGCTGCCTTGTGAGGCTTACGAGGTTGCTTTGACTGCACACAACTATAACACTTAGAACCTTTGACAATGGTGAATTCCGGAATTAATTTGAGACTAGATACCCGATTCATTAAACCAAAATTAATGTGACATAAACGAGAATGTCAAACTCTTGCATCATCATTAAAACTGTCACAGATATGGTTTACTGACTTATTATTAAACTCCGAAAGAGAAAAGTGGAACAAGCCTCAGCATTCATAGCCTTTACCAGTAAATTGTCCATGCTTGGACACAACTATTTTATTAGACTCTAAAACTACTTTAAACCCATCTCTGCATAGAAGGGTACCGCTAACAAGATTCTTGTTCATAGTAAGGACATGTTGCACGTTTTTCAGCTGGACAATCTTTCCTGAAGTGAACTTTAGAACGACCGTGCCAACACCATGAACAGAAGCATGTGACTCATTCTCAATTAGTACGACAGAATCCCGGATGAACCGGTAAGAAGTAAACATGGACATGTCAGAACATACATGAACATTAGCACATGTATCAAACCACCAAGATGGTGTTTGAGAAACAGAAAGAACAGTAAAAGAATTACTGTACCCATCTGCATTACTAGATGTCACAATGTTAACATTCTTTTTCTCTCTGCGATCTGGTCTCTCGGGACAGTTCTTGTAAATATGTCTCTGCTCCCTACAGGTGTAGCAGCAACCATCATTGACTTTGTTTGACTTCTTCTTCTTGAAAGCAGTAGTTTTGTTTGGCTTGAATTGAGACTTATTCACTTTGTTCTTGACATTGGGTTTCTGCACCATATTAGCATTGGCGCTAGATTGACCCTCACCTCCTTTCTCAGTAGTGTCCTTAGCCCGAGCCTTCTCTTCAACATCAAGGGATGCTATCAGATTTTCAACTGATATTTATTGTCTCTTGTGTTTGAGAGCTGTGGCGAAGTTCCTCCATGAAGGAGGTAACTTTGCAATAATGCACTCATCCATAAACTTATCGGGTAAAGGACACTTAAGTAGGTTGAGCTCTCTGCAAGGCACTGTATTTCATGAGCTTGTTCAACTACGGGATGGTTGTTAACCATCTTGTAGTCACGAAAATTCTCCATGATATACAGTTCACCGCCTACATCGGTTGCACCATACTTAACATTAAGTGCATCCCAAAGTTCCTTACCATCTGTGACTGTCAGATAGACATCACAGAGTTTGTTGTAAAGAACAATAAAGATACATCCTCTCGGGGTAGAATTGACTTCCTCGAACTTCTTCTGTTCTTCAACAGACAAAGAACCTTGAAGTCTGCCCTTAGTTACCCAGAATATCTTAAGTGACTAGAGCCAGAGTGTCGCCTTAACTTGCCACCTCTTGAAGTGCACACCAGAGAATTTCTCCGGCCTCAGTGCATCGGCTAAAGTCATCATGTTCAACTCAGGAAATTTTCTAATAAGGTTTTTGGAATGTTAGAAGATAGGAGATAATTTACTGAACAATTCCAGAAAAAATACGTGAAAACAGCAACGATCAATACCGACAGACAGACAAGATGAGAAATATCGTGTACAGATTTGAAGCCGGAGGAACTGCTGTAGATTTGACTGCGAACAGTCATTGTATATGGTGGTGACGACGTTGGGCCGCAGCGCCCGATCTCTTCGGTAGACGACCCGTGGTGAATAACGCGAGCAGTCGCACAGAGCACTTTTCAAAAACCTTATTCGCCCTCTCCCGGTGCAGGATCGCAAGGGCAAGCGGTTCTGGAGATCTGCTCACCTTATCGTCAGTGCACGCCGACGCTCGGGATGGAGTATACTAGAAGGCTGCGCAAGGAACGCGAACGTGAGAAACGATCTGATCGTGGGATAATCTATTATATCGCGCACGCCCGTATTTATAGAATCCTATGGAGGCGGTTCGTATGTCATCTGAAGGATCCAAATCCAAACTGATTCTCCAGTCGTAGACACATCCGTATCCAACGACTTGGACTCTGTCTCGAAAGCCTTGAAAATTCGAAAGGCCAAAAGCCCAATTTAATTTTTTGCAAGAATATAAAATTTGGACTCGGATCGAGGCTCGAATTCACACGAACATGTGCGCGCGTGTGCGGAGCGGGGTGGGGTGTGGCGTGGCATGGTGTGGCGAGGCGAGCGAGCGAGGAGGAGGAGGAGGAGCGCGCGTGGGCCACCTTTCTCTTCTCCTCTTCTCTCTCATTCAAGAAGTGGAAGAGAAACCTCCCTTATATGTAGGGGTTGCTCCACTTCCACTTTCCATGTGAGACTAAACATTTAGCACTACCCTCTCTTGCACTAATGGGCATTTGAGATTTATTGGGAATTATTTTTGAATATTAATTGGGCCCAGCCCATTTATTCCAACAGTCCTGAGTTCGATTCTCAGTAGCACAAATTTCAGTCTAAATTTTGCAGTACCAAATGCAGGTACGCTACAGAGAAAGTCGTGGACGCTAGATCTAGAGTGCACTTACAGAAAATGTGAAATGATGAACGTGCCACAATATTGACCTACGGAGTCCAATCTACAATTGTGTATTTTGTCATCCAGTTATCGTCGTCTTGTTCTAGATAATAAGTTGTAAGTGTCTGCATTTGTACTTGCTTGTAATAAATTGATCATAACTTCTTTAGAAGAGAAGGTAGGACATTTCCATCGTTAAAAACAGTTACAGGGCAGCAAACAGTGGAGGTGAACTCCTAAGGTGGAACAACACAGCCCAGGTTGCTTCAAGCAGCAGCAAGTGCATGCAGATCAGGGGCCAAATTCCCTCTCCACTTCTGCCCATTTGGACAATCCAGGTGGCGATAATGGTGATCTCTGTTGCAATACAATTTTGATATGTGATCACTTGAAGGGTCATATGCAGTTGTAAATTCCTCCATCTAAGAGTCATGTCTCCTCTCCAATGGTCACCATCACATGTATAAATAGAAGACAAGTGAATGAATAAAACATAGTTGAATCATTTGCAATTCTATCAAGTCTCTCTCTCAATTTTCTTATCTAGTGTTCAATTAGTATTCAACACGTCATCAGCACTTTGCTATACGACTAAGAGAGGAAAACACTGGTAAGATGGAAAATCCAAGTCTTACCGATTCGACCTTTGTTGTGTTCTTCACTGGAGAAGATGATTTTGGTCGTCGCGGTCATTTCGGTCACCGTGGTCACCGTGGTACACGACATCGACGTCGTCGCTTGTCTTCGGGCCTTCATCGCCGTCGGTTCCAAGACTTCATCCCTGCAAGAACAATCAACAGAAGTCTAAACTGCCGCCGTGCACGTCATGGTGGTCGGCGATGTCGGCGATGCCGCGAATGTCGCCGTGAGCGACGGGGCCACTACCGAAGGGTGCTTCTTCCTTCCGCACAACCGCCAAGAAGCATCTTGCGACGCCGAGTTCAAGACCGACCGCCGACCCTATTTCCCGTCCGTCCCTCAGACCAAGAGGCCCATCTTACGGGTTCTCAAGGTGGTCTTGGTGCCATCCACGGAGGGGATAGCCCGATTCGGGTTGCACCGAATTTCGTTCCCTCATCATCGGGAGGACAGGGAGAGGGGGAGGAAGGAAGGAGGGTTGTGGACGACGGCGGACAAGGCACCATAACGAACACCGAGGTCATGGCAACGCCGCCGGTCCTTCGGACCGTAAGGATCCGAATCGGCCCACGAGGTCGACCACAAAATCCTTTGGCAACAAGGACTCTGACCAACCCGTCGAAAATCAATGCACAAGCAACATCACCGCCGGCGCTCGTGAGCCCGAGTGGCAACCAGATTCTTCGCCGGTTTGCACACCTCGCCGCCCCAAATCGAGCAACCCGAAGGTCTAGATCATGGGCATCGGTTGCCGGCTCAAGCCATTAAACGATGGGGAAAGAGGTTGAGGGGGAGAGGCGCCGACAAGAGGAAGCAATACTAGGAACAAAGTCAGAGGAGGAAGGCAGGCGGTACAAGGCAGAACTGAAGTGTCGGCGAGAGAAAGAAGGAGGCGGAGAGGACGAGGCGTGGAGTGCGGCTAGGGTTGACCTAACCGGCTCAGGCCCTCCTCCCTCCCTTTTACTCTGGACGCCGATCGGATCAGGGATCGGCCTGGCTGGGCCATCCGTTGCTGGGCCGCACCGCCTACATCCACGGCTGGGCAGCACCACCTCAACCGATGGCCGGCTATTGGGCCTAAATCCCAATACTGGCCCAATGTATATATTACATTTTAATTTTATTTTTAAACTACAGTTTAATCTAGTTAATATTAGAATAAGTTTAAATTCCTGCAAGTGTGTATGTGTACATATTTGTAAATATTAGTCTATGTATATAAAGTGTGTTGTAATGTATATAATTAGTTACATTGTATTAGGGTTATTCAACACTCTAATTTTATGTACATATATGTATTTTAATGCAACTCATTATGTCATTATAATTCTTATTTATTAGATTTCACGGGAAATTTCTGATGGAAGAAGAAATGTGTCTTGTGAATAGTTGCACCACAAACTCTATACTTAGAGACACAAAATATTTTCAGACCCTAACTAGAAGGTCGGGAAATGTTTTGACCATCGCAAGACGCGATGCGACAATAGATGGCTCTGGACAAGCCACTATTACTCTCCCTAATGGGACACAAGTGATGATTGAGGATGTTTTATTGTATCTTGATTCTACACGTACTCTCATAAGTTTTAGAGATATTCAGAAAAATGGGTTACATATACATACCTATAAAGAAAATAAAGAAGAATTTCTTCTTATTTCAAAATCTTCCGAACATGGCCAAGAAGTTCTAGAAAGAATTCCTTCTACTCCATCTGGACTGTACTTTACGTACATAAAACCCGTACCATATGTTGCATACAAGGTGATTTTCCAGAATATTGATACATTTAAGACCTGGCATTCACGCCTAAGCCACCACGGAATAGGGATGATGCGGAAAATTATTGGAAATTGCACCAGCCATGATTTAAAGAACACTAAAATTCCAAAATCAAATGATTTTGTGTGTACTTCATGTGCTATGAGCAAATTGATCTTGCAGCCTTCCCCACTTAAGACCATGCTGAACCTTTAAAATTCCTTGAAAGAATTCAAGGAGATACTTGTAGACCCATACAACCTATGTGTGGTCCATTAGATACTTCATGGTTTTAATTGACGCATCTACAAGATGGTCGCACGTGTGTTAATTATCTACACGTAACCATGCTTTTGCCAAATTTATGATACAAGTCATAAGATTGAAAGCGAATTATCCTGAATATAGAACTAAGAGTATCCGTATGGACAATGCTACTAAATTCTCATCTCGGGCTTTCAATGATTATTGTATGGCTCAAGGAATTGAAGTATAATATTTTGTTCTACATGTTCACACACAAAATGGTTTAGCAGAATCTCTTATAAAGAGGGTTAAACTCATAGCTAGACCATTATTACAAGGATGCAATTTACCAACATCTTGTTGGGGTCATGCAGTTTTACACGCTGCTGATCTTCTACAATTAATACCAATTGCATATCATACCACCTCCCCTTTACAACTTGTACGTGGAGATCAACCCAATATCTCCCATCCGCGAAAATTTGAATGTGTTGTATACACACCAGTTTCACAACCTAAGCGAACTTCTATGAGCCCTCAAAGAAAATTAGTAATATACGTGGGATATCAATCTTCGTCTATTATTAAATACTTGAAGCCTTTAACAGGAGATTTATTCACGACTCGGTTCGCTGATTGTATTTTTAATGAGGATAATTTTCCGGTTTTAGGGGGAGATAATAAATTTATCAATGACCGCCGAGAAATAAATTGGGGTGACAAGTTCATCCTAAATGTTGATCCACGTACAAAGGAAACTGAACTTCAAATTCAGAAAATTATAGAGTTACAACAAATTGCTAATAACCTGGCAGATGCATTTACTGACTATAATAATATCACAAAGTCTTTGAATCCCGCTGTCAATGCACCTTGTCGAGTGGAGATACCATTAAAAACCACCCAACCTCCGAAAAGAGTGAGAGCAAGTAAGGAAATAGATGCTTCAACCAAGTGTCCAAAGACTACAAGATTAAGATCTTCCTCGAGGAAAGTAAATGCAAGTCAACAAAATGTTGTCATACATCAAAGGGATATTTTAAATCCTTTATCTAGCCCTCAAGTGTGCACTATAGAGCAGGCTGGACAATCGGAAAACCCTGATTCTTCTATGTTGGGAATTCAAGAAGAATTAAAGGGATAAGAGAAATTTCCATCAATTATACTAGTTCCGGAGAATTACTTGACCGTAGTACAACGGTCGTCAACTCATGCTTTTCAACCATAATAGCTGATCTTCTCTAAGATCTTGATCCTAAGACCATGGCAGAGTGTAAACAACGCTCGGACTGGATCAAATGGAAAGAAGCAATCAAGGCAGAAATTGACTCACTTAAAAAGACAGAGGTATTCGGTAATGTAATACCTACTCCTCCTTAAACCTATATTGTTGGGTTCAAATGGGTTTTCGTTCGAAAGCGAAATGAAAACAATGAAGTTGTGGGATACAAGGCAAGGCTAGTTGCATAAGGGTTTACGCAGAGACCCGGTATTGATTTCAATGAAACATATTCTCCTGTTATGAATGAAATAACTTTCCGATACTTGATATCTCTGGCAACACAAAAACATTTATCTTTGCAGTTGGTGGATGTCGTGACTGCATATTTATATGAGTCACTAGATTCAGATATTTATATGAAGGTTCCCGATGGGATTCCTATACCGAAGGAAAAGTAGATCGCAACATGTTTTGTGTTAAACTAAACAAGTCTTTATATGGCTTGAAACGGTCTGGAAGGATGTGGTATAACCGACTGAAGTAGTTCCTTTTAAACAAAGGCTACTGTACTAATGATGATTGCCCTTGTGTCTTCATTCGAAGATCCTCAACTGGTTTTTGTATCATATCAATATATGTTGATGATTTAAATATCATTGGCACTGGGAATGACATTAAAGAGACACACAATCATCTTAAAAAGGAATTCGAGATGAAGGATTTAGGTAAAACTAAATTTTGCTTGGGTTTACAACTAGAGCACCTTCATACAGGCATTCTCGTACACTAATCAGCTTATGTTCAAAAAGTATTGGAGAAATTCAATATGAACAAAGCATATCCATCTAAAACTCCTATGGTAGTAAGAGGCTTAGAAAGGGACATAGATCCATTTCGGCCATGCCAGAAGGAGAAGAAGTTTTAGGTTCTAAATAATCATATCTTAGTGTCATTGGTGCACTTATGTATCTTGCAAATAACACAAGACCTGATATTGTTTTTGCAGTAAATTTATTAGCAAGATATAGTAGCGCTCCTACCATACGTCATTGGAATGGAGTGAAAAATATTTTAAGGTACCTTCAAGGTACACAAGATCTTGAACTTTTCTTTCCAAAGAAACAAGATCTAAACCTCATTGGCGATGCCGATGCGGGTTATTTAAGTGATCTCTATAGTGGTAGATCACAAACCGGCTTCGGGTTTTTACACGGACAGACGGTAATTTTTTGGAAGTCATCTAAACAGACTCTAATTGCTACGTCTTCTAATCACTCCGAAAGCATTATATGAGGTCGTACGTGAATGTGCTTGGCTACGTAGAGTAATTAATCATATCCAAGTCTCAAGTGTCATTGGGTCCATTAAGTCACCAACCATTATCTATGAAGATAATGCACTTGTATTGCTCAGATGCAATCAGATTATTTAAGGACTAATGTTACTAAACACATAGCTCCTAAACTATTTTACCCACATGAACTTCAGGTGAATGGGGAAATTGATCTCCAACAAACTAATTTATGTGATAATTTAGCTGATTTATTCACTAAGTCCCTACCATACTCCACATTTTCTAAATGTGTTGCAGGTATTAGTATGCGTAGACTTAGAAATTTACAAGGTTTAGGGTGAGCTTTATTATAAGAGCTTCATGACTATTGCATCAAATTGTACTCTTTTTCTTATGTAAGTTTTTTACTTTTAATAATTTTCTCACAATAAGTTTTAATGAGGCAATGAGAATGCAAGATAATGTCAGTTTCTTATTTTCCCCACAGGGGTTTTTATATGAAAACATATATGACATTTAAATGTTGTGTTTTTCTCCTGTTTTAATAATATTTTTAGGAGTTTTTGCACAAGCATGCAATTATATATCTTCAAATTTTTCCTATTGAGTTTTTTGAAGATTATAGCTATTGACAAGGAGTTCAAGTGCTCAAGGAAGATTGTTGCAATACAATTTTGACATGTGATCACTTGAAGGGTCATATGCAGTTGTAACTTCCTTTATCTAAGAGTCATGTCTCTTCTCCAATAGTCACCATCACATATATAAATAGAAGACAAGTGAATGAATAAAACATAGTTGAATCATTTACAATTCTATCAAGTCTCTCTCTCAATTTTCTTCTTTAGTGTTCAATTAGTATTCAACAATCTCTACTCTGCGCAAGGGTCACTTGTTAGCCTGTTCTTCTGACATGACCCGTTAATCGAATAGATCTGCTGATTCACAGAACATGACGCTGGGACAAATGTTCGGAAAATTAGGTTCATCAGCCAACTCAAAACAGGGCTCCGAAAATGGATGAAACCATGTATGCCTAACTGGAACTTTTTTTTTTGAAATCCTGAAACTTCTTGGGGCTACTATATGTTTTCCTTAGTAATTGGCCACTATAGCCCTTGAGCAAACTTGCTACTAGACCCCTATTTGGGTAACAGGGGGAGTTTTAATTTGAATCAACTTCACAATGTAATTCAGGAGAACAGGATTGGTATAACCGAACAGACATGAAAGATCAGGCCACCAGGGAATATTTGGAAGACAACAGTAGACCAACAGCTGATGCATTTCTTTCAGAATGAATAGCCGTGTGATTCGTGCTCTGCTCTTCAAGTTTGACAGCAAACAAAAACGATTACGATAAGATGCATCATGGACGGAGGTTCCCGTATGGTTCAGCCCGAAAAGAGCATATCCAACCGGTTAGTTATATGATGTGCTATTTTATCATTTAACAAATCTAGAGCAAAAATCGCCTTCAATCCATTTGCTACTAGGATTGCTACTTTTAGTCATTTGGTGTATGGAACTTCCGGTATGCTACTAGTAGCAAATGCTCTCTATTTTGCTATCTCGACTCCCGCCACATTTTCGTCGTGCCCGCCGCGATCTCTTTCCCGGTGCCGGGATGCATCCCGTCACGACCCTCACTCGCCCCACGCCCACCTATGTGACCTGCCACCTCGGGAGTTTGAAAGAAGACGAAGAGGAAAGAAAAGTTTGTGGAGCCATGACTCGGGCATGCCCTGCCGCCACGACCCTAAACCGGGCTCACCCTGCCACCACCCCGAGCCGGGCTTGCACCGCCGCACGCCGCCCCGAGCTATGCTGAGTGCTGGGAAAGAAGAGGCGCCAAAGAGAAAGCAAGAGAGAAATAAGTGGAAGCAGACCGGAGAGGCATCGGGAAAGAACTGGAAAGATGAAAAAAAAGACGGGAGAAATAAAATGAAAGAAAGAATGGAAGAAAAAAGGAAATAAATAGTAAAGAAGGCGGAGAAATAAATCGTTGAAAATATAGCCATTGGAAATATAACCGTTCAAAAATAGCTTATGATACAACCGTTATAATCATAGTCGTTGCAACAATATCATTTGAATTTCAAATTAGTTATCAGATATTAGTAAAATATGAAAAGGTTGAATATAGCACATATATTTAGCATCTGTTGAAGATGCTCATGTAATGAATTGATAACTGTGGATAGCATATTTGCTATTTAGAAGAATAGCAAACCGAAAATAACAATATGATCCGAGATGCTAACATCTGATCCAACCATCTCCATCAGACTGGTGGCACATCCGTGAACATGTATATAATCACATGTCATGTTAGATAGCAGTTCCAATTGCTACTAGACTGAAATGCCAATAGTGAATAGAGAGGTAGCTTAAACACCTTAAAACAAAAGTTTAACAGACGCCGATGCAACCTCACCATCGACAGTAACTTGCCAGGAATTCAGGGATCACATCTATCATCTTGAAGAGTTACGGCTGGAAGAGAAGTACCACCGAACAATTTCAAAGAGACATGAACATGTGAACCGGTTAATGGTTAATTGCTTGCACAATCAGCTTGTCGTACAAAGAATCTCGGCTACTGTAACCAACAAAATAATTTACCTTAAAACATTTATGTACACCACTAGGAGCAAAAAGAATACAATGATAAATTTGACCTTAAATCTAAAATGAATCAGGGCGGAAATAATTGTTGCTCCTCTGGTGTCCTAAGCCTCTGGCCTCTTAAGCCGCCGCTGCTTTGCATACCGGACAGGAATTCTTCACCTGCAACCACTTCTTAATGCATTCAGCATGGAAGTCATGACTGCACTTCAGTGTGCCCAGTAAATCCTTATCTTTGTAATCTTCCTGCGGAACGATACCATCCATCAAAATCCGACCAACTTTAATCTATGGTCATAAGTTAAGTTTTGAATTAGCAGTCCAACAGACAGAATTGAAGGAACTTACCAGGCAAACCGCACAGGTCCCATCATCTTCATCATTTTGCGATGGATCAGAACTGCAACAGACTACCTCTCTCACACAGCCTGAAATTTTATCCTCAGCCAAACCTGTATTGACATTACCAATAAATTCTCCCAAGGCCAACAGGTCCTGCGTACAGCAAAAGGGAAGTTAATGAAGAGAGGCTCAAATTTCTGGGGCGAGAGGAACGGGCAAGCAAAATGCAATCCTTTTTACCTCATAACTCATGTTGTCAACGTCAAGTCTCATGTCCCTGTGGGGGTCAGCTGCTTCTCTTGGTTCATAAAAGAACAATTGGTCCAGCATTAACCGCTTCACAAACAGCAGATAGATCAGTTTCAAATTCTATATAAAAATTGGCCATTAAAACAGAAAAGCAAAGGCCATCTACCTCTGCCTCCATCATCGAAGGATGAAAAGCATAGTAAGAGCTTCTAGCTCTTCTGTGCCTTCCGTTGTTAGCATGCCCTACGGCAACATGCCTTGCATGTCTAGATGGTCCAACACTTCTGGTAGGAAATGGCTGATTAATCCGCAAGGATGTAGCAGAGAAACCAGGTGGACAGCTCTGACCAATATGCAAGGATGTAGAGGAAGCTGCAGATGAACCTGGTGGACAGCTTCGGATGACTGTCTCGTGGGGCACTGCTATAGAGCCTGCTCTCGAGCCAGAGGCCCCCGCCAAAGCTGGATGAAAGTAGACATTGTTAACAGTTCTAGGAGCATATCCACCATTAGCAGATGTTGCATTTCCTGATGAACCGTGGACAGTTGGGACTACAGTGACACTTGAGTTGCTGTTCCCCGTAGCAGGATAGTACGGCCTTTCAATCAAAGTCCTACTAGTTACTCCAGGTGCACCTACAAACCATCAAAACACGTTTGCCTTAAGTAGGAAACAACAGTATAAACTGCTATCATATCTTCAAGAAAAATGATATCATATATTCATATATGTCATGGACTGTTAAATTTAGAATAAAGTAAAAACTGCCGCACAAGATTGACATCATGTTCTACACGAACCACAAAAACAGCTTGCAACCAAACATACTGTTTTACCCAGATTGAAAAACTAGCATATTTAACTAAGCATTTAATACTAACCTGATGGTGCAGTTATTGCTGGCAAGGAGATAGGAGTTTGGTTCCTAGCCATTAATATACTCGGGGAAGCACTCGCAGTTGATTGAAGTGGCAGCAGGTAATTGCCGTTTGCTGTGCGAGTTGAAGCTGGTGTAGGTTCCAATGAAATATTAAGATCGTGGCGTGTTCTCACATTCCTCTGAAATCCTTCCTGCTGGAATAATTGTTGACCATTCCAACCTCTTTGGCCAATGCTTAATGGCATTTGAGTCAAGGTACCGGTAAGTGAAGTAGGATTTGTCTGTGTATAATCTGATACCTGAGTATTAGATGAGCTTCCAACACAATAACCATCCAAACTAATCCCATCCAGAGGATGAACAATGGGATTCTTTCTTTTCATTGCAGCCCTCCTATTCTCCAGACGAGGACTCACTGGGGCAATGCTTTCCTCAGATCTGTGTGGATAACTTGCATCAGGTTCTGATAGACGGCTACTAGAACTTCCAGGATAATTAAAAAAGGAAGCGTGTGAGGCCCCTGTATTCCCAACTCTATAACTTGGGCACTGCACATCACGACTTGAGGAAGGAACATCATTTAATCTGACAGACATACCCCCATAATTTGATGGGCCAATTCTATGAGCCGCATCACGTCCATGATGCAAAAGAAGCTTGTGGCCTGAGATTAGGATAGCAAACAATATTTACCAATCAAAATTATGATAAGTACACAAGTATATATAGTACCGAATTAAGTCCAGCTACCTAGATGCATAGCTTCGTCGTGCTGGCCATTCATAGGTTCACTAGGATCCAACTCAGGCAGCTGGAGATGGTTGTGGTTATTTGTAGCCATAAAACAACAATCCAATCTGGCTGCCGTTAATCTGGAAATTGCAGACACAATCACTATCAATAACTCATCATCATATAAAATTGAAGATCCAAACACAATGATACAGTATCATCCAATTCATAACAAATATTACTATGATACCAACATATGCTGTGCTAGATATCAGAACATGAAGTAAAAAGGTACTGAAACTATTTAAACTCATTCCATATTGATTGATTGAAAATCATTATTCATACGAACAATTTTGAATGGACATAAAAATGGACACCAAGACAATACAGCACAACAATACATGAAATTCAGAATATCCATCTACTCATAGAACTGCGGAAGTCACTCCTAGAAAATATGGAAGAACCACATTTGCAAGAAATGTTCTCAAAGAATCACTAGCATCTAATAAAAAAAGATAACTCATTTAGAAAAGAATTACATTAATCATTTTTTCTATATCAGCCTATCAGGATACTTCCTCTTTTCACATAGTACGTTTTCAATCAACAGAAGGAATCATTACGAAATAAGAACAAGGGTCTAAAGATGAAAATCAAACTATGCTAAATTCTGAAGGCACCGGTTACAATGCAGTTTATTACTGCTAATGCTAAATTGTAAATTCTCGTCGTAGATACAAACTTCAACAGAAAAAACTAGTTCTACAATGTACACAAGGGAAATAAGTGGAAGCTGGAAAGTGTGGAACCAGGAGCAGCCGATGATGCATCAGAAGGTGAAATGGTTAAGAAAACGCAACTTTGAAGTGCTACCACAGTAACGCATACTAGTTTAGAAGAAAAACAACATTTCTTAGAAGAAAAACGTACATCAGAAATTGTAAGAGCTAGCAGCAAATGGAGCGCGCCATCTCTAAGTGGAAAGTACATCTAAAGATTCAGCAACACAAGTAACTTTCGCTGTTGAATTGTCAACTCGGTCTACCGCAATGATGGCCGATGGGAAAGGCACATGTACCTTTCGTTGTACCGCGCCACTAGGCCCACAAAACAAAACAAAATCAAAATCCCAACCACACATGACCTATCGCGACCGATTCCACGAGACTTTCTCGGCTACGGCTCAACATTTCTCAAAGCAACAGCAAACAAAGCATGAATAATGATTTATTCCTGAATCGACTTCCCCTACCGCTGGCGTCGCAGCACCTCAGGCGCTTTTGAATCCTGCAAACGCCGATCGACGCGCAGGTACGGAATCCCCCCGCTCAGAACAAAATCTAGCCGGAGCAAGTTCAATATAAGAGATCAATCGCACCGAAACCTAGACGAACACCGCGGAATCACACGAAACCAGCACCAAATCGAACGGCCGTCCGTACCTCGCGTCGGTGCCAACCGATCCGGACCCCCCGGAACCGGAGCGACGACGGCGGTGGCAGAATTCCGCGGGGCGGATAGCGGAAAATCCCGGTACGGCGGCGGCGGAAGCTTCGGGGCGGAGACGGGAGACGCAACCTCGCGCGCGGCGGCGTCGCTGTAAACAACGAAGAAATGTTCTGTTCTGTTCTGTCCGTGTGGGGAGAATAGATGGTGGTCAGGAAGAGGTGGGGGGAAGGAAGCACGGGGCGATTTATAACGGGCAGGCGGCAGGCGGAGGAGGTGAAGCGGCCCCGCGCCCTCTCTCCCCGAGTCGCTGTGGGCCTCGGTTCGCTACGACCAACGGACCAAGGACACGTGTGCGTACAGCAGGGAGGGAGTGGGTGTGTGAACGCACTCCGTGTGAGAGATGGGGTGACGCGAAGGAACGCTGTGCTCGTAGTAGTAAAATGTTTGTTCGAGTCGTCATCACGCGGACGGACGAGCTGACGGCACGGCAAGCGTAAGATCGCGTTGCTTCAGGCATGCGAGGACGAGTTGCGCGTATCGTGTGGGAGAGATATCTTGCCGAGCGTGGTACATAAATTACTTTGGATTCCAACCCGACGAGGGAGAGAGAGAATGAGAAAGGCTCGGCTTGCATTGATGGGACCGGGCAGAACAGAGCTGCACGCAGAGACTGGCATGGTTGTTGTTGACTTTGTTCGCCCGAGTCCCATCGGCTCTGCAGATGAGAAGCTTTCCCCTATGCATATGCTATCCCCGAAACAAGCGGCAGACCTTTTCCTTGTCCACGGCTGATTGGCCCTGGGCCCGCTTCCACCGCAAGCCTCACAGTCCGTAGTACGCGGCTCCCTCCTGCGGGCGGGCGGGCGGGTCCCGCGGCGCAGGCGACTCGCTTTTTTGGAGTCGTGCGAGCGGGCATCTTTGAACTTTGAACGGTACGGTACTAATATGTCTTTTATGTGGGTCTTCTTGAAAATGTCCTGTGTGTCCTCCGCCGAGCGATGGAGAATCTTCTGGCCCCTTGTGGGCGTTTGGCACTTTTAAAAAAAAAAAAGATGAAACGGGCATCGCCCTTTGAAATCTCCTCCCATCGGCCGTTTTGCCTGGCATCGTGGCACGGGATTACGGGAACCGTGCGACAGGCGACGCATCCAGCAAGAGGAGGAGGGGGTTTGCCAAATGGAGCCGTGCCGAAGGCGAAGAAAAGCTTTGGCATGGCCCGAGGCGCAGGAAAGCGAGGGGGGAAGGAACAGGAAAGGAAACTTGATTTGCATTTGCCGCGGCCAGCCAGAGACGACGGGCGGACCCGGGGCGCGGCAACCAGCACGAGGCCGACGCATCGCGGCCTCGCGGTCCAGCGGCACCCGGCAGCGGAATGCGGTTTCCCTCCTCCCATTCAGTCCTCCTATACGTCTTCCCGTTGATGTGTCAAAATATTATTGGTTCTTCATTAATACTCAGTTTAACTACTATATCTTCACAACAAATAAGATGATGAAACATCAGCAGGAGGACAAACGGGAGGAGGGAAGCTGTGTCCCCGGCAGCGCCCCCGCGTAGGCGTAGCTAGTAGCTACCGCTCCGAGCCAACCAAACCAACCAGCCAACCGCAAGAGCAGCGGCACGTCGCTTACTCGGAACTCCACAGCGAACCAACACGTGCGCTTTTCCGCCTTTCGTCGCGCGCGTCCACCCCGTCGGAGCGCGACACGTCGGCGTCGCTGCGTGCGAGGGTCTCCTCACCCAGAGCGGCCGAACCGAGACCAAAGCCTCATCTGCATCCACCAATGATCCGCGCGCTCCTCTCGTGCTCAGTGATGCTTGCGTGTGCTGTCGTGCAGCTGGATGCCGCCGGCCCGACGCATCATCCTGCTTACCTCTCCCGCCTCTTCTCCGATACAAAAGCTATGTTTTGCAGCTTGCACGCCCCCCTGGTGCTCACATAGTTGGTGCACTGAGGTCACTTTCGCACGTTAAAGCCAACAGACATCATCTTAGCCAGAGCGACATGGAAGAGCCGAGATACATTCTATTATTATCCTAAGTTTGATCTTTATTCATGCTCACGTGGTACACGGGAACACACGGAATTGGGAATTTGTCTCTGGGAAATCTTCGAGCATTCTCCTGTACCAGACAGAAATGTACTACGTACATTGCAGTTTGCAGCATATCCTCTCCTGCTATTCCCTGACGTTTGGGACAAGTTTTTTAGTTCATTTTTAACTTAAAAACTTGTCATAAACGTCCATTATTTAAGGATGCAGTACATCATAAGCAGCCAGCATAGACCAGCTGTTTCCAGTCACTTTCAAGGATAGCCTTTAGGTCCGCGTCAGGTTAATTACAGTGCTGCTAATCCTGCTCCAACCATCAGAAAACGAGGGCCTTATTTTATTTGGTCCTCTACACTTTCGGAAAAGTTACAAACGCGCTTTTGCTAATGCAGCAGGTTTGAAGCTAGAGATCCCAGTGATCTCTCTAGCAGTCACCAGGCTGTTGACGTCGTACGTGCCTTCATACGAGAAAATCGGCTCCAGATCGCAGAATGCCTGCAAAAATCATTGCAGTAACCAAAATAATTAAATTGCCCTCTGAATAAACTGAGGTATAAGGCACTACAAACAATTCATTATTTCCATAAAAACAATTTAATATCAGGTACACCTACCTTCCCTACTAAAAAATCAGCCAAAATTCCATTTCCACCCAGCAATTCTCGACCAAGAGAAACAACTTCACGGGCCATTCTTGAGTTCCATGCCTAAAGTGACAGTGAGGAAGAAAGAGTTAAATTACGGATGTATCAAAGCAACATATAGTGAAGTGGGCAAGCAGATTTTTTGGCAGCTGAGTCACAGACCTTTCCCAGGCTAGCATGGCCTGGTGTCATTTTCCCTGACTCATAAAGCTTGCATAGACGCCAGCCAACAAGATACATCGATTGGATGTTACCAAGCATCCGAACTAGTTTCTCTTGATTCAGCTGAAAAGCTGCTAAAGGAACTCCAAACTGTTTTCTTTCTTTCAAGTACCTATTTTTGTTTATGCAAAAAAGTGATAACCTAATCAACTGAGAAGAAAGTACAAGATCATGTGCTGATCCTTACCTATGGCATATATCAAAGACCCCCATCGATATGCCGATAGGTTGCCATGCCACCATAACACGTGAAATAGCAAGGACCTGGTTGGATTGTTATGAACTAGTAAGAAATCTGAATATACTCTATTTTACAGCATACTAGTAATTTAGCACAACACAAGAAAAATGTGAAAATGGGATCAGTACCTTGCTTATATCCTGAAATGAATTTACACCTGGCAAACGGTCTTCCTCAGGCACAAACACTTTATCAAAAACTATGTCACCGTTTTGAACCATTCTAAGACCAATCTTGTTTTCAATCTTTGTAGCTTTCAAACCAGGAGCCCCTTTCCTCACAATGTATCTAGAAGCAACCAAATGGATTGTAAGAATGTAAAAGATAATGTAATATTTGTTAGAGGTATAATAGTCATATTATATTAGATGATGTATTAGGGACTTCTTTGCATATTTGTCATCCTGTACATCTATTCATAGAGGTCTTCGGCCTCCTCAATAATACAAGATCTGAAGATCCAATATTTATAACATGGTATCCAGGCTTTAGGTTTTCTACCCTAATATTTTAGGGCGGTGGCGGCTCTTCCTCGGCGGCCTTCCTCTTGGCCGTCCGTGTTTCGCCGTCGACCGCCCGTCCACCTGCCGCGTCCCACCATGTCCCGCTCAGATCCCGATCTCGCCGCGATCCATGGCGTCTCCGCAGACAGCATTTTCCCAGCAGCCGGCTCCCTTTGGCGGACCCCCCGGGCGGTATCCCAGGCGCCTCCTTCATTCGGAGGCTCTCCTTCGTTTGGCGAGGAGTCTTCCCGCTACTACGTACGGCTGGCTTGGCGACTTCGATCTGCTTCTTCCCAAGGGATCCCATCGATCTGGCTTGGCCGCCGCCGGATCACGGCCTTCTGCCGCGGACGCGCTTGCCGAGGATGAAGGGCGCGGCGTGTGACAGCGGCTGGGCCTGGGCGGAGTTGGAGGAGGAGGAGGTGGAGAAGGAGGCCGAGGTGGTGTTCGTGCCCGTGGCCGTGTTGGTCGTCTACGCGCTCCTTGTGCTCCTCCCTGAGTCGCCGCTCCTGTCCACCTCGTCCGTTGGTGGCGGCGGCGGGGGCGGTGAGGCTGGCAGCGGCGGAGCGCGGAAGCTCCATCTCTCCTCCGGTTCCATGCGGCGCGGCGCGCTCGCGCGACCAGACAAGGAGCCTCTCGCCGTGCCCATCTCCGACAAGTCGTCGGCGCTCGACCGGAACCGGCTCTCACGGTTTGTTTCCGGCCTCGACCTCCGCCTCCTCGACTCATCCAGCTCCGGTGCGCTCCGCGAGCCTGTATCCGACGCTGTCGTGGCGGGCGGCCGCAAATTGTCTGAGCTCGAGAGCATCGACCTCGCCACGGCCCTCGCGCTGCCCTACGACGGCTTGGAGGCTGCGGAGAGGGCCAACACCAAGTGTCCGCAATCGATCACGCTCACCGCCGAGGAGTTCCGCAAGAGGGGCCGCTTGGTGGAGCTGCCCTGCGGGCTCGCGCTCGGGTCCCACGTCATAGTGGTCGCGACGCCGCGGCCGGCGCACGCGGAGTGGCACCCCCTGATCACGGACCTGATAGAGGGGGACTGACCGATCATGGTGTCGCAGTTTATGATCGAGCTGCAGGGGCTCAAGACGGTAGTTCCCGCCGACAGATCCCGCCGCCACCGGAAGTTTTTCGGCCTGGCGGAGGAGCCATTCGATGGTCCGGATCCATGGTACTGCTGACGTCAGCAGGGTAAAGCCCTGATTTTTTTTATTCTGCTATTTGCGCTTCATCAAAAAAAAAATCGGGTGGCGGCGGATGGCTCCTCTTCGAATTAAGATGTGATCGACGTCTTTTGGGCGCTTTCTTTTGGCTGTCTATGTCGTCTTGGTCCATCGTTGATTCGGGAGCTCCGCTTGCGCCTAAAAAAATTGTTGTTTGCATCACTTCTTTTGCGCTCTCACTGTCGCCTGCCGCTGCATATGTTTGCATCTTGCCGTTTTGGTCATCTTCATCATGATGATTTTCTCCTTCGGTCGGAATTCAAGCTATGCGGTGTGCTTTTCAATTGTACTAATAGCCGTGATTGGGTTCCTCGTATGCGTCTACATATGCGTGGTCTACGACTCTGAGAGTTGCTCACGGACGATCTCTGGTTGGTGCTGATCCTCGTCGGTGTGATTCACAGCATGTTTGGGAGCTTGACTGACTTCGTCTTCCGCTGCGCGTGTCAGTTTTGCTGGCTCCTGTTTTGCTGATTCATCTACTTCAACGTTTACTCAGCGACACTACCTTTTGGATCATCTTTGTGGCTCTTAACATGATTTTTTATCTCTCCAAACTCAATGTTCTTGATGCACCTTGAGTTTGAGGGGGGTGTTAGAGGTATAATAGTCATATTATATTAGATGATGTATTAGAGACTTTTTTGCATATTTGTCATCCTGTACATCTATTTATAGAGGTCTTCGGCCTTCTCAATAATACAAGATCTGAAGATCCAATATTCATAACAATATTCATCAAGTAAAAGACTTTTAACATGCAAAGGGATTAACAGAATACAACACATTGGACAACAGTACCAAGGTTATTCATGCATAGTTTGATGGTTTACCCGTTTATTTGTTTTGTATCTGCATTCCTAGCTAATACCACAAGCACATCTGCAAAAGTGCTGTTACCTATCCAGCGCTTTTGACCATCTAAGTACCATCCACCAGGTGCCTATTCCAAATTAAGGCAACAGTTAATGTACACGAAGCAGCTTGTGAGCGTAGTAAAAAAAATATTCTAGAGAGACTCTAAATTACAACAAGAACATTCACATTAAATTGTGGTACTGCAAAGGGGAAGCATGAAAAAATAGTCAAATGTGTAACAAATTGATGTTACGTTAATCCATACACACCCCAAGACTGGACTGCTCAAACCATCTGAACAGGTCACATCGTGCGCATATTAGATTTGTAGAACTGAGGGTCCATTATGAGATTTATGGTTTCATTTCGCAGATGGATACTTTTTTTTAGGAAAGTATTTTTGTATGATCCGCATGTGAAGAAATATAAATGACCACATGCCAAAACTAGTCTTGAGCTTGAATATTCGTCTGGGAGAAACATAAAATTAGATCGAATAGGATTGACCTCACAATCTCTGCTTTCTACTACTACTAGTAAGAAATGAAAGCTAAACCTACATCCAACAAGATATGAAAGAATAAATGTGCCCAGATGTTGCAGTGACTAGATTCTACATCAGGGTATTCCATACAGGGCAAATGTCCTAGCACCATTCTGAGAAATGCTTTGACATGCCCCTCTGCTGCAATATATGTACAAACCAGACCAAAACCTTGTATAATGCTGGTAATTCTTCATTGTATATTATTCGTAAAAGAAAAAACATTATATACCTTTGTTGCTGTTGTCCTCAAGGAGCTTGCGTCACTTCCATGATCTGGCTCTGTTAATGCCTACAGAAACAACAAGTACAGAGAGAGAATTTAATTCGGTCATTTACTAATTCACGGGTATTTGAATGCAGATTTGGGTCAACTTACCCAACAACCAACAGTAGTAAATTGAGCAAGGGATGGCAAGTACTTCAGCTTCTGCGCCTCAGATCCGCAAAGAGCTGTTCTTCAGGCAAGACAATGTAAGACAAGAACTTGTCAGCTTCAGTATTATTTATCGGTATAGTTTGGTAAATATTGCCTAACGCAAAACAATGAAGCTTTTTGACCTATTGTGACCATTGCAAGAGAAGAGTGCACCAGTACAAATGTGGAGCAGCTAGCATCTACCCGTGCAATTTCTGCCATAGTAACAGCGCTTGCTGTAATTGAAAGTCCTGGGCACCCATAGCCCTGTAGTAAGGAAGACTCACCATAAGCTTAAGTCTGGAGCAGTTAAGCGCCGAAAGAAACAAAAACAGAAGAAATGCAATCAATTGTGTAGCTGAACTTCAATACCATGTTACACGATGTGAGCACAAATTCATGATAACATACATGTCTATATATACCTATCCATGGAATTGTGGAAAGGTTTGAAAAATGACCCTGGTACCCTCCTGGAAAGTAATCAATTGACACAATTTCTACCTTTGAACATTATCCCCTAAAGCAAAATTATGTATGCTATTGCTTCATTTCAGATAAACAACAGAAAAGGGAAACCATGATTCCTAGATATATCCCAAGCTTCAACTGATATGAACACGAGATCCCATTGCTGATCACCAAAGGAGAAATGAGGAAATTTATAAATAAAAATCTAGCTACAATGTAAAACAAATAGTTACCTTTATTGTGCCCCCAGCAACACCAAGGCTTGCAAGTTTAGGAATGGCATGAAATGGAAATTCCGCCTTCTCCCAGTACTGCAATAACATATCAACAAAACTTAGTTCTCTTCCAAAAAGAATCACGACTTGCTGTGCACATGACATTATCTAGCCAAAGTTTGAAAAGATGGTTTTACTATCGGCTTTATGGATAAGTAAACTGGATTCCACAACCCACTATAACAAGACATTCCACAAAATGCACATTGATCTTTTATTAGATAATGAAAATGAATGTGATGTTTCAACTTTCAAAATGAAAATGTAATGGAAAAAATAGTAACAAACAATGCGGACTTGACTGACTTGGGGCGTCGTTTGTACGTATAATCGTATATTCCTTCAAACTTTACATACCACTGTCATGATGGGCGCAATTTCTTTCTCCATGATAGCCCTGACCTTCTTCCTGATTGACTGCTCTTCAGTGTTTAGCAAATCATCGAACTGGTAGTAGTCCGACACTGCAAATGAGGTTGATATACATAAAGGCCAACAGACGCAACATACTTTAAGCAGATTGTAATTGACAAACACTACAACTATCACATGACACAGACATTCAGGATCTATCTAGGATTATCTGACGAGCCACATAACAAGGTAGTCTATTACCTTCCCAGACATTGTCAATGTACGCCCTGACAAAAACATTGTCGATGTACCACTAGAATAAATCAGAAAAAAAAAAGGTCGGGGAAGAAGTGTCATAATCATCCTGGCATGGTTACACATTTAAACTATGAAAGCAAGCCATCCAAGAATGAGTGTACCCAAAACAGAAAATCTTGGTTCAGGCATGCGCCTTCATACGTGTGCAATTCATAGTTCTCAAGTCACCAAATGCTAGAACGCTCTCTAATTTCAAGATTGCAGCAGGACTGCAACTGCAACACATGTGACCTGGCTGACCGTCAGAGTCTTCAGAACTACGGAGACAAGTTTGGCAGCAAGTGCCATTTAACTCGAAAGTATGCTGCACGCTATAGTTTCTAACGGCACCGTGTTTCATAATTAGAGAAAGCGACCTGAAACTGCAAAAAAAAAGTCACCGCAGTACCAAAACTGGACACCGGTACTTTACAGTACTAGTACTTGACAAACATGTCCAAGAAGTTAAACAGACCAGCTAATTGCTATGCTACAATCTTGTGCCAAATTTAGAAATAAAATGCTCTGTTTCGAAAAAGAAAGCCAGCTGTTCTCCAATAATTTAATCTGGATGGGCAAAAAATAGTTGGCCAAAACTCAAGGATTCCAGCAACACATTGATCCACAATTCAGCAGGCAAACCACCTCTAAAATCCTGAAAACTACCACCGTTCCCTTTCACTACGCCCCAACGAGCACGATCTCCCAAGTCCTCGCCCTAACAAAATAGATGGAAGAAGCAAAAAAAATAAGAAGAATCATCACCGGAAGGCGGGAAGACGGAGGCGGGCGTCGCCTGGGGGAACGCGAGGGAGAGGTCCAGCGCCGGGAGCTCCCGCCCATCGCCGCCAGTAACTGCACATCAGAAACCATAAACCAATCAATCAACCTAACGAAACTCAGGTTGAAAGAGGGATCACCGGTGCATCACTAGATCGAGCCGCCCCCACAGCGCAGAGGTCGACCCACCTCGCTTCCCCACCATCCTGATTCCTGGCGGCGCAGAGTAGCGAACGCGGGCCTCGGAGTTCGGAGGAGAGGAGTGGCGGGCGGCTTGGAGCTTTTCCGTCTGCCTTTGTATATCTTGGGAGTCAGTCACGTAGGCAGTGAGGTCAGCACGGCACGGCCGTCTGAGGCGGCTCGGCGCCGCGTTCACATCCTACTGCAGCTGACATGTGGATCCATGTTACTGTTGTAGGTATTGAATAGAAAAATGTCGGTACTTTAAAAACCATACACCCCCTGAGGATACAAAGATCTCAAGGGAAGGACATCTACTCAAATTGAAGACCCTCGGGGGCCCACTCGCCAGACGTAACCGGACCCGCTTCTCCAACATGGTTAGCCCCTAGGTTGCCACGTGTACTGTCAGACTAGAGCTGTTACCCCCAAGGGTGAAGCTCCGGGCTAGATACTGAAACGGCACCTCCGGAGGTAACCCCTGACCGAGAGAAGCTCCGGACCTGACACGTGGCAAGCCACCCCGGAGCTTCCTGCTTCTCCCAAGCAAGCTCCGGAGCTGCCACGTGTCCATACGTCGGAGCTTGCCGCTTCAAGCCCCCGGGAGACGCTTCAAGCCCCCGGGAGACGTAGTAACGGCTCCGGATCTCCAAAGGACAGCCGCGGACTTCAAGACCCGATTAATTATCATTAATTCCACGTTAATGATATTTAATCGGACGATCTCAACACCTGTAACGGCACTGTTGGAGCCGTTACAGGGTTATTAACAACAATTAGTCTCGTGTATCAATACTAATAACCGTCAGGGCCACATGTCGGGCCAGGCTGATTTGTAACGGTTTGTCCTTATACTATAAAAGGACAAACCGACGATACACGAGGGGAGAACGCTCGAACTCTCTAAAGCTCACAAGTTAATACAACACACACACACCCGTGGAGTAGGGTATTACGCTCAGGCGGCCCGAACCACGTAAACCACTGCGTCACTCGTGTCCAATCGCGTTTCACTTTCTTAAGTCTCCGCGCGCCCAAACCGAACCACAAACTCCTTCAACACTTTCATAGTGTCAGGAGATCTGCCGACTCCAACAGTCGACAGTTGGCGCGCCAGGTAGGGGGCGCCTGAGATCTTCAAGAATGGTGAATTCTGCAGCTGGATCATCCAACGGGCAACCTGCTGTTCAGGCTGTCAGAGGCAATCCCTCCAACATGCAGCCACCGGCAGGAGCCTCAGTTCCAGCAGGAGTCACACTCCCACCACCACCATCTTCTCCGGCAAGACACGCCGGACGTCATGATGGTGCACCGGCGTCACATTCTGCGCCGGCAAGTCGTGACAACCCAGAACACGCGCTCCATGCAGCGCGTGCTCTCCTCCAGCGACCACCACCTCCGGATGCATCTCAAGGTGCCATGGAGCAATGGAGAGCTGATGTTGAGCATTTGGTCGCAGCAGCGGCTGAACACCTCAACAACCAGGGTCCACCTCCTTCAGGGCGGGCCCCGTCGCAGCGACGAACGTTGTCTGGAAGACTTGGTCCACATGTCTCCAACAACCGGAGACGAGCTGCGTCACAGCAAGTGACGTCGTTGCCCTCTGGGGCACGACGCGCTCATACCGCATCTCGACTTTCGACACATGACCTCCGGGCGGAGCTTGATCGCCGATACCGCCAACAGGATGGCCGTGTCCACATCGAGCGAGCTCGAGAAAGACGAGATGCTCAAGACCTTTCTACTCTGGAAGGAGTAGGAGGAGGCTGTTCTGCCCTAGCCATGCACCTTCGCATGGTTAGATGGCCACAGAAGTTCCGGCCACACTTGCCGGAAAAATTCGACGGGATTGTCAATCCCGTAGAATTTCTACAGATATACTCCACTGCAATCTTAGCAGCTGGAGGAAATGAGGCCGTAATGGCCAATTACTTTCCAGTGGCTTTAACTGGGACCGCCAGGTCCTGGTTTATGAGCCTTCCACCCAACTCTATCGACAGTTGGGAGGAGCTGTGCCGTCAGTTCACCGCCAATTTCGGGAGTTCATACACTCGTCCGGGCACTGAACTGGACCTTTTTGCGGTCGTGCAAAAAGGAGGAGAATCTTTGCGGTCATTCATCCAGAGATTCTCTCAGGTACGTAACACAATCCCTTCTATCTCAAGCGCTTCTGTCATTGTGGCATTCAGACATGGTGTACGAGACAAGAAGATGTTGGAGAAGCTGGCGATCAAAGAGATCACCAGCGTCACGGAGCTCTTCAGCTTGGCTGACAAATGTGCCAGAGCTGCGGAGGGCCGTGAAATGCACTCCAAACCAGCCCTGGAGGATCATAAAAAATCCTCCAAAGAAGAAGCCGCTACCTCCGGGAGTGGCAAGAAGAAAAAGAAGACCAACGGCAAGAAGAAGCCGTCGGCCGGCACATCCAACGTTGCAGCTACTGCAACTCCTGGTGGCCGGGGGTCACGCCCCGAGAAGCGACCTCGACCGTCTTCTGAAGATGGTGGCAAATCCAAGATGTGGTGCCCCATTCACAAAACGAGCAGCCACAGACTGGAGGACTGCCGGGAGGTCCAAAACCTTGCCGAGCGCTACAGCAAGCGCCGGGAAGGGTCTCCCTTCCGACAGAGGGAGGGAAAACAGAAGGTTGACGAAGCTCCGGCTGAAGATGAGTTAGGGTTTCAGGACCCCAAAAAGGTCCTGAAAGCCGTCTACACCTCCGTCGACGATGACTCCGACGTCTCCGACAACGAGCGTCGAAAAACCATGAACACCATCTTTGGTGGATCATGGGACATCACCTCCCGTCGTGTCATCAAGACTATGCGACGGGATATGGCTGCTGTAGCCCCCGCAGCTAGACCGGAGCCACATCGAAAGTGGATGGACATACCCATCACCTTTGATGCTTCGGACTATCCTCAAAGCATGGTCGGAGCTGGCCAATTACCTTTGATGGTATCTCCCACCATCAACAACATCCAGCTCCATCATGTTCTGGTAGATGGAGGTTCGGGGCTTAACCTCATTAGCTTTGAAGCCTTCACTAAGCTTCAGCTCCGACCTTCGGACCTCCAGCCCTCTCGACCTTTCTCCGGAGTAGGTCCGGGGGCCATCACTCCACTCGGAGCTATTACTCTCCCTGTTACCTTCGGGACCCGGGAGAAGTATCGCACCGAGAAGTTGGTATTCGACGTCGCTCAGATCAACTTACCATTCAACGCCATCTTGGGTAGACCTGCCTTGTACAAATTCATGGCAGCTGCTCATTATGGATACCTGGTGTTGAAGATGCCCACACCAGTAGGCGTTCTCCGGATCCGCGGAGATCGCACTGCCGGAGTAACTGCTCTGGAGGAACTCCACGCACTCACCACAGCGCAAGAAGAGGACTCCAGACAGAAGCAAGCTCCACAACCTCCGAGCATTCGTCAACGAGGCTCGACCTCTGCACCCCGTGTGCAGCCAAGCGGCGACACCGACATTCCCGTCAAAGTCGTCCAAATTGGTTCCGATGTCACTCAAACTACCCGCATATCGGGTGGCTTGAACGACAAATAGGAACTCGCGCTCATCACTTTCCTCCGGGCTAACGTTGACGTGTTTGCTTGGCAACCGTCACAAATGCCTGGGATTCCCAGGGAAGTGATTGAGCACAATCTGAAGATTTACCCCGACGCTCGGCCTGTGCATCAGAAACCTCGGAAGCAATCTGTAGAGCGACAAAACTTCATCCGACAAGAAGTGAAGAAGTTGCTCGAAGCCGGATTCATCCGAGAAGTCTATCATCCAAAATGGCTGGCAAACCCAGTCGTTGTGCCTAAGGCCGGCGGGAAACTTCGGATGTGCATCGACTACACCACACTGAATAAGGCATGTCCAAAAGATCCATTCCCACTACCTAGAATAGATCAGATAGTGGATTCCACCTCCGGGTGCGAGTTACTGTGTTTTCTAGACGCATATTCTGGATATCATCAAATCAGGATGTCTAGGGAAGATGAAGAACATACTTCATTCATCACAGTGGATGGATTGTATTGTTACACAGCCATGCCTTTTGGTCTCAAGAATGCAGCTTCAACTTTTGTACGAGCTATGTACAAAACTTTCGAAGAACTCATCAGAGACATAGTGGAAGTGTACGTCGATGACATTGTGGTCAAAGTCAAGAACAAGGAGTCCCTCTTGGACACCTTGCAGGCTGTCTTCGATAAGCTGCGAGCCACCCGCACAAAGCTAAACCCAGACAAGTGCGTCTTCGGGGTTAGTTCCGGAAAGCTTCTTGGTTTCCTGGTAAGTCACCGGGGCATAGAGGCTAATCCGACGAAGATAAAAGCCATTGAAGACATGCGCGCCACCAACCCGCATCAAAGACGTCCAAAAATTAACTGGATGTCTAGCAGCCCTCAGCCGGTTCATTTCAAGACTGGCGGAAAGGGCACTTCCCTTCTTCAAGTTACTGAGGAAGTCCGGACCATTCCAATGGTCTGAAGAAGCAGAGAAGGCATTCCAGGAGCTGAAACAGTTCCTCACCACCCTACCAGTCTTGGTAGCTCCGAACCCCGGTGAGCCTTTATTGCTTTACATTTCAGCTGCTAACGAAGTAGTCAGTATGGTTCTGGTTGCGGAGAGACCGGAACTACCCAATACTCAGGAATCCAGACCCCTTCGGGAGGGTCCGGAGGTTCTTGAAAGCGGGTCTGGGTCCCAGCTCCCAGACTCGAACCCACAAGAAGCCACTTCAGAGGACCCTGATTCCTCCGAGAGGATCCAGGTCATTCCTGAAGAAGCTCCGGGTTCCTCCACCCAGAACCCAGAGGTCCCCGAAGATAGTCTGGACCCCTCCGAGAGGGTCCGGATCAATGAAGAGGAAGCTCCGGATCCCTCTGGGAGGATCCGGACCATTCAACGCCCAGTGTACTTCATCAGTGAAGTGTTACATGATGCCAAGACTCGATACCTAGAGTTGCATAAGCTGCTTTATGCAGTTCTTATTGCTACAAGGAAGCTTCGACATTATTTCCAAGCTCACAAAGTCTCGGTGGTAACCTCATATCCACTTCGAGCGATCCTGCATAATCCCAATTCAACTGGGAATATTGCAAAGTGGGCAGCGGAACTGGCTGAATTCGACCTTGAATTCATTCCAAGACAAGCAATCAAGAGTCAAGCATTGGCAGATTTCGTGGCAGAATGGACTCCCTCTCCATTAAACCCTGGGGGCCCCAGCGAGCAGAAGACGGAACCACAAGTCCCAGCCTTCACTAAGCCTCACTGGACCCTTTACTTCGACGGCTCCATGCAGAAGCAGGGAGCCGGAGCTGGAATCCTTCTCCTCGCACCAACCGGGGAGAAGGTGAAATACATGGTGCACCTTGACTTCAAGGCAACCAACAACATGGCGGAGTACGAAGCACTCATCTATGGATTAAAGGTGGCACTATCATATGGTGTCAAGCAGTTGCTGGTCAAAGGAGATTCACAACTTGTCATCAAACAGGTGAAGGGTGAATGCTCCTGCAATAATCTCCAGCTGGCTGCTTATCTCCTTGAAGTCCAGAGGCTTCAGAAGGACTTCGAAGTCCTAGACCTTCACCATGTTCAGCGTACTCACAACCCTGAAGCTGACGAACTCTCGACCAAGGCGTCAACCGGAGCTCCGGCTCCTGACGGAACTTTTGTCCGAAGGTTGTCAAAACCCACAGTTCAGCCTGCCGAACTGAACGAAGGGGGCGAGATCAGCATCCCGAAGCTGACGGTACCGATGGCCCTGTTACCATGGCAGCCATCAAGGGTCGTAGGTGCTGCCGGAAGCTCCGAGCAACCCAGCACGCAAGACTCAAATGCTCAAGTCAGTTCCGATGCATGGATCTCGGAGATCCGGAACTACTTGAAAGACAACATCCTTCCTGACGATGATGTATCCGCTGACCGGGTAGTCAGATTGGCTAAAAGATACACGTTGGTAGAAGGGGATCTCTACCGGCGCGGTGCCAACGGCATCCTAATGCGGTGCATCACAAGGGAAGAAGGCTGCGAGCTCCTCGCAGAAATCCATGGAGGTGAGTGTGGGAATCACGCATCTTCCCGCACACTGGTCGGAAAAGCCTTTCGGCACGGCTTCTACTGGCCTACAGCGCTCCAGGATGCTACTGAGCTAGTGAAGAAATGCAAAGCATGCCAATTTCATGCAAAGCAAATTCATACACCTGCTCAGTCCTTACAAATGATACCTCCTACATGGCCTTTCGCTGTGTGGGGGATGGACATCTTGGGACCCTTCCCAAGAGCCGTCGGAGGTTACAAGTTCCTGTACGTCGCCATCGACAAGTTCACCAAGTGGCCGGAAGCTACTCCTGTTGTGACGATCAACAAACAATCTGCAATCAATTTTCTACAATCTATCGTGAGCAGATTCGGAGTCCCAAATAAGATCATCACTGATAATGGGACTCAGTTCACAAGCTCCGCATTTCAAGGATATTGCGAAGACCTCGGCATACAAGTTTGCTACGCTTCCGTAGCTCATCCTGCCAGCAATGGACAAGCCGAGAGAGCAAACGCAGAGATCCTTAAAGGACTCAAAACGCGCACTTATGAGCGTTTGAAAAAGCACGGAGCTAATTGGATCGAAGAGCTTCCGCCCACTCTATGGGCCAACAGGACTTCTCCAAGTCGGGCAACCGGAGAAACATCCTTCTTCCTGGTGTACGGAGCTGAAGCGATCCTTCCTCCGGAAATCACCTTGGGTTCCCTCCGAGTCCGGACCTTCGACGAAGCCGCGCAGGACCAGCTCCGGCGTGAAGACCTAGACCTCCTCGAGGAGGGAAGGTCCCAAGCAGCTGTTCGGAATGCCCGATACCGCCAAGCTCTACGGCGCTATCATCAGCGGCATGTACGCAACCGACAGCTCGAGGAAGGTGATCTGGTGCTACGGAGAATACTATCCAGAGAAGGGCAAAACAAACTCTCCCCCGGCTGGGAAGGGCCCTTCCGAGTGATCAAAGTATCCCGTCCCGGAAGCGTTCGCTTGGCTACCGAGGATGGGACACCTCTCCCAAATCCTTGGAACATCGAGCACCTCCGTAAGTTCTACACTTAATTCCACGGAGGTGAGTCTTAAGTAACTTGAAATGTATGTTATAGAGTCATTGTACAGAGTCGGGTAGTTCCTCCGGGAGAGCAGCCGGACCTTTACCGAAAGGTTTGAAGAGCTCATGCAACACTTGATACAGTCTCCGGACTAGAAGTGTGGCTAACTACCCAGGGTCAAACGAGAAACCAAACACACTTAGCCTGGTTCCGTACCCTAAGAGTGTACTTGTTTCCCCTGTACCCCGGACCTATAATGAAAGACATCTTCATGTGAAATAGACTCCACGTGCATTCATTTTTGCATAGGGCTCGACATTTTTATTTTTCTCTTTCTTGTCTATAACAGAAACGTGCAATTCTTAAGAAGTTCTAGTTTAACCGATTTATGTACGATTTGAGTTGAATTGTCGACTCTTTGGATTTAAATGTCGTCTGTGCCCAACTCGCCTGAAAGCCGCCAAGCCATTCTAGGGCCGGAGTGCGCTATCGACTTAGCCTGGTCAAGCACCCTAAGTACGCCACTCTACCTACATCTCGGCAGGCCAAAGTAAGGTGGGTCCATGGACAATTGGATCTAAAAGAAAAGGCAATTCATCCTATCGTACTAAAAATCGTGTTCAACTTGAAATTCTCTTGAGAACCGTAAGCCGCGACGAAGTTATAGATAAGGAACGAATTTTACTGTTTTTCTTGGCTTAAGTGTGCAGGAAAAATGAACCCAATATTGATGGAGAAAAACCGGAGTTAACCAAGCTCCGACTCCCACCGGCGTTAACTTAAAGTTGGTGAGAAGACTCTATCACTAGAGTCTGTTGCCAGCAAGCCAGGCATGGCAAGGGTCATTGCTGGAGCTACTAAGCTCCGACACCTTGAAGTATTAACTATCGACACTCAACGTGTTGGTAGAGGCTATTGCCGGAGCTACTAAGCTCCGACGATGGACAGTGCCGGAGCTTCTAAGCTCCGACGACTTCAAGGGACCTTCACTATCGAAAATTTCGGACCTAAAACTATACGAGTTCGAAGCAAATTTGTCTTCAACAAAACTCAACATCCTTTTGGTACATGTCCACAATCAAATTGTGCACATCTACCAGGGGGCCAAGTGAAGACAAAGATGTTGAAGACAAAAAAATGAAATTCGCAAAAAAGTGAGGATTTCATTTCATTTGAAGACCGGAGATTACATCTGGGGACAAAGGATTACAAAATTGAGGAAGAAGAGAAGATACAAGTAAAGGCTAAGAGAGATGGTCCTAGACCCTATGGAAGAACTCAGCGACCTTCTGAGCGACCTCCGACACGCTGGCTCGGGTAGCTTCGCCTTCTCCTTCGACGGGGCCTTCAAGCACCGGGTCCAGAGGGAATCGAGGGTTCCGGCTAGTGTAGCACGTCAACACATACTCTGTGACGTTCCTAGCCAGGGATTGCCCCTCGACCTCCAGCTGGTCCGCGATGACGTCGCCCACCTTGGAGAGCTTGCTGCCCGCAGCGCTCAACGCTTGCAACGCAAGGTCCGGCTCCGGCTCCGGATCGTCCGGGAGCACGGGGCTGAAACCCATCGGCGCCAGTGCATCGTCGGCCTTGCTCAGGAACTCCCAAATTTGCAGGGAGTCTGTCTTCCTCAGGCCCTTCATCTCTTCCAGGGACCTCCGGGCCGTCGCCAACTCCGAATTCTCGCGGGAAAGACGCTCGACTTCTTTGGCGTTCTGATGAATCTTCGCAGCAACCCGCTTCTCAAGTCTTCCGAGCTCCTCCTCCCGGAGGTGGATCTTGTTCCGGCGGTCGACCAGGTCTTTCTCCCTAGCCTCTATTTTCTTCTCCCGGGCGACAAGGGCACACTCGTACTCGTAGAGTTCCTGCCCCCGCACCCAGGTCTTCTCCTCCTCCTCGAGGCAGCGCTCTTCCAATTTTTTAGTGCGCTCCTCGATACCCTTGTCCGCCAGAGCTGTCTTCTCGGTGAGCTCTTCTTCACGTCGCAAGACGTCATCCCGTAGCTCCAGGAGTTTTTGCTCCTCATCCTCGAGCCGCTTTTCCCTTCCCTCAAGTGCCTCTCGGCGCTTGATGAGTGCGGTGCTGATGGCTTCGAGTTGATCAAACTGAGCGTTGGCCGCATCGTTAGCAGCCTTAGCTTGGTCATGGTACTCCCGGGATTGGGCGTCGAGGTTGTGAGTCATGCTCTCCCTCTCGTCCAGCATCTCACCCCAGAGCTCCAGGCGGACCTTCTCCCGCCTGATCCATTCCTTGTCATCCGCAATCCTCGACTGCGCCAGCTTGGTCTCGAATTGGAGTCGATTACGCCACCTCCTAAGGGTTTGGCGCTCCTCTTCAAGAGCCTTGCTGTCGTGGAAGAAGGCTAGTTGGACTTGACGTAGACTGGAGCAAGCGTTGTCGATGGACATCGACAGCGAGATGGGCTCCGGACCTTCTGGGGTCTCCTCCGCTGGTTCCAGCGGGTCTTCACTTGCAAAAATTGGGTCCCACTCTACGAGAGTGGAACCCCGAGCTTCCAAGGCACTCCTCCAGGATGGCCTCAGTCGCCACCGAAGAAGGTCCTGCCACCAAGCCTTCATTTGCCCCCTCGGGCTGGGGGTCGGCGACTTCGTTCAGGCACTCTGGCTCCGCCACAGGTACCATCGACGTCGTCGCCTCCAATGGCTCCGACCGGGACACTTCTTCTGAGGGAGGCTCAAGCTCCCTCACCTCTTCGACCACCGGCTCTGCGGCCGGCGCCTCCACAACCACCGGCTCTGCAGCCGGCTCTCCAATAATTACCGGCTCTGCGACCGGAGCTTCGGAAGTAACCGGCTCAATTGCCGGAACCACTTCAACTTCCGGCTCGCATGCCGGGGCTTCAGCTACCTCCGGCTCAACCGCCGGGGCTTCAGCACTTTCCGGCTCTGAAGCCGGGACCGCTACTTCCTCCGACTCAACAGCCGGAGCTTCTACTTCTGCAGCACCAGGACCCGGAGCTCCAACCTCCGGAACGGGTGCCGCTGGCGTATCTTCAATCCCGTGGTCCGGCGCTACCACGGGAACTTCTGGAGACGAGTCGAGGTCCATGACCACGACAGCCGGCGCCGGAGCTGTCGCAGCCTCCGCTTGGGGCGGCACCGGAGCTGGAGCAGAAGCCCCCGCAGCCTCAGGCACTGTGGCCGAGGGCGGAGCTTCACTCCCCTTCTTGGGAACGCTGCAGATAAAGAATGAAGAAATTAAGCAAACGGATGCTATAATCAAAAGTTAATCGAGGTAAGCAAGAAAAATTACCTTGGGAGGTTCACGCACCAGCTTGCGCGGAACCTCTTTCCCGGACGTTCCGGGCTGGCCACGGTCGGTGTAGGGGCTCCGGAAGGACTCCCAGGACTTGCCGTGGCCGCGGGCGTTTCCCGGGTCGGAGCTCTCCTTGATCGGGAGGAACTCCTGGACCTGGAGGCCCTCACCGCTTCTCGTGCCGGAGTCGCCTGCCCGGAGCTGGCACCCCCGGAGGGACCCACCACGGGGACAGCCGCACTCCGGGAGGATCCCACCGCCGGAACAGTAGCGCTCCGAAAAGACCCCACCACGGGGACAGCCGCCACGGTTGCGGAGGATCTTCCTCCCTGAGGATGGGGAACTGGGGGGAAGTAGCAAGCCCGACGGACCTTCCGTCAGCATGTCGCAGCTTCCTCTTCCGGCTCTCCGGCTCCTCCGCCAGCTCCTTGCCCTTGCCGGTGACCTCAGCTCTTGGCTGAGAGACAGGGGCGGAGCCGCCTTCCGACAACCCGGGGATCGCCAACCGAGCGGTCGATCTTCTCTCGACGACGCCAAGGTCGTCAAGCGCGGGCATCTTCCTCCGGAGCTCCCTGCTGAACTCAACTTCCACGTTCAGGGGGAGGAAAGTCGGCGGCGGAGTCAAGTACTCTCCGTCAACATCGATGTCGTGCTGGAATTTCTTGAGGTGAAACTCCAAGGACTTCCCCACCATGCTGGACTTCAACCCGGTCTCAACCCGGTCCTCGTCCATCACGCTGTTGAGGGCCCAGGCGAGCTTCTCCCTCCTCTTCAGCGGCGCCCACCTGTTGGACCGGAAGTTGCAGAACACCGCCTGGGGAGTCAATCCTCCCTCCACACATTGGCGGATCCTGGACAGGACGGGGTCGAAAGCTGCCGCCAGCACCGGAACTTCGCTCCACACCGACGTGTCAATGCTGGGCAGACCGTCTGGCAACTCCAACCGCTCGTGCTCCTCCACCCGGACGACTACCCAATCTTTCTTCCAGTCATCCCACTTCCCAAAAGGGAACGACCGGAGGTACTTGAACGGGCACTTCTTGCGCTTCACAAAGTAGTAGAAGCCAAGGTACTCGTCACTTCGGCCGGTGGTTTGGACGGTGAAGAAGGTTCGGAAAAGCTCGATGCAGGGAGGAATGCCCACCCACATCTCGCAGAAGTGGACAAAGATGGACACAAGGAGGATGGAGTGAGGGCCAAGGTGGTATAGCTGCAGACCATAGAAGTCCAGCAGCATCAAGAAGAAGGAAGAAAACGGTGGGATCAGCCCCACCATGGCGTACGATGAAAAGTACGCCATCTCGCCGGAGTGCTCCTTTTTAAAGGGAAGCTCCCCGCCGGCGCGGACTGAACGGTTGAAGAAGTCCGACGACCACCCCATGAGGGCTCGGACCTTCTTCAGATCGCTTTCCGTCTTCAAACGACTCTCACGCAGACCCAACTCCATCGCAGCACAGCTAGGCAAGAGAAGAGGAGCAAAGCACGAGTTGGGAGTTTGAGCGCAAGAACAGATGGAAAGCGTAAAGAACTCCCGACGGTGCGCTTTCCTTCTTAAGTAAGCCCTCGCAACGCTTGGATGGAAACTGCAGGGGAGTCAAGGATACTACTCAAGAATTCAACCCTGCCGATGACAAGAGGGCCCGGGACCATCCTGACGATCAAGTCGAGGTTCTTACCCAGGCGAACAGTTGTCATCACGAGGCGGGAAACCCAAAGGCGGCGGACTGACAAGGCGCGCGGAACCGATACGATTTTCGTATCGGGAACCGGCGACCTTCAATTGCGAGAGATCCGCACGTCAAAGATCTTATCTGCCGCCTGAGGTGCGCCACGCGTCGAGACTTAACCGTAAAGCCCCGCCAAAGGCACCTCCGAAGACCCTTGAAAACCCAGTTCAAGAGTCGCAAGTGTGGACCCACCTCCGGCGGAATGACTTCATCCCGTTGGCCTTCCCCGGAGGTAGGTCCAGGGGGCCACTGTCGGTACCCTAAAAACCATACACCCCCTGAGGATACAAAGATCTCAAGGGAAGGACATCTACTCAAATTGAAGACCCTCGGGGGCCCACTCGCCAGACGTAACCGGACCCGCTTCTCCAACATGGTTAGCCCCTAGGTTGCCACGTGTACTGTCAGACCAGAGCTGTTACCCCCAAGGGTGAAGCTCCGGGCTAGATACTGAAATGGCACCTCCGGAGGTAACCCCTGACCGAGAGAAGCTCCGGACCTGACACGTGGCAAGCCACCCCGGAGCTTCCTGCTTCTCCCAAGCAAGCTCCGGAGCTGCCACGTGTCCATACGTCGGAGCTTGCCGCTTCAAGCCCCCGGGAGACGTAGTAACGGCTCCGGATCTCCAAAGGACAGCCGCGGACTTCAAGACCCGATTAATTATCATTAATTCCACGTTAATGATATTTAATCGGACGATCTCAACACCTGTAACGGCACTGTTGGAGCCGTTACAGGGTTATTAACAACAATTAGTCTCGTGTATCAATACTAATAACCGTCAGGGCCACATGTCGGGCCAGGCTGACTTGTAACGGTTTGTCCTTATACTATAAAAGGACAAACCGACGATACATGAGGGGAGAACGCTCGAACTCTCTAAAGCTCACAAGTTAATACAACACACACACACACCCGTGGAGTAGGGTATTACGCTCAGGCGGCCCGAACCACGTAAACCACTGCGTCACTCGTGTCCAATCGCGTTTCACTTTCTTAAGTCTCCGCGCGCCCAAACCGAACCACAAACTCCTTCAACACTTTCATAGTGTCAGGAGATCTGCCGACTCCAACAGTCGACAGAAAACAAATCAAATAATTGGTTAGTATTTCCATCAATACTAATATTGCCCGTAGACTGTGAATCAAAGTTGGATGAAGGATTTTTGAATAGAATGACATGCTCATCAAAGATGACATCTCTGGAAATATAGACGCATCCAGTATCCATGTCAAGGCATTTGTACCCTTTGTGAATAGCACTGTAACCAATAAAAACACATGGTTTAGATCAGAAAGATAATTTGTGTTTATTGTATGGACGAAGATGCGGCCAACATGCACAACCAAAGATACGAAGCATGGAGTAATTAGGCAGTGTGTGAAATAATCGTTCTAGAGGGCATAAATTATCAATAACACGAGTAGGAAGGCGATTTATGAGGTATGTGGCTGTGGTGAAGGCTTCATCCCAGAATTTGAGTGGCATGCTGGCATGAGCTAGGAGAGTGATACCTGTTTCAACAATATGACGATGTTTGCGTTCAGCCGAACTATTTTGTTGATGGGCATGTGGACATGACACCCTATGCGCGATGCCTATTTTAGTAAAGAATTGGTTATGGAGTTTTTGATATTCCCCACCCCAATAGGATTGTACGCATTTAATTTTGGTGTCAGGGAGGCGTTCAACATGAGCTTGAAAAATAAGGAAAATGCGTTGAGCGTCAGTTCTATCACTCATGAGATAAATCCACGTGAATTTGCTAAAGTCATTAATGAAACTAATGTAATATTTGAAACCACCAACAGAAACGGGAGCAGGACCCCAAACATCAGAATGAATGAGTTCAAGTGGTGTTGTAGATCTATGATATGAAATATTATAAGGTAATTGATGACTTTTTGCTAACTAACACGCATTACAAACTGTAGAAATAGTAAACTCCTTGAGACACGGAAGATTGTGAATACGTAAAAGAGATCGAACTACTTGGGGAGATGGATGACCAAACCGAGCATGCCATTGATCCGGACGTGCAGAATAGCTGACAAACGCCTGCTTGATGAACTTAGTATCGGACGGCTTGAGAGGGTACAAACCGGCTTCACATTTGCCTTCTAGGAGTAGATTCTGGGTTGAACGATCCTTTATGAGATAATACAAAGGATGAAATTCAAAAAATATATTGTTATCACGGGATAATTTATAAACTGAAAGTAGATGCTTAGAAATTTCGGGAACGTGTAGGACATTGTTAAGAGCAAGAGGGCGTGTATTAGTATTGATAGAACAAGAACCAATGTGTTTAATTTGCAAACCTGCACCGTTGCCCACTTGTACCGTGTCACCACCATGATACTGATCCCGCACAACTAGACGATCAAGATCACTTGTGATGTGATCTGTGGCGTCTGTGTCGTTGTACCAGTTGGGATCAATTTTGTAGGAGTTTGTAGATGCGAGAGCCGCCGAATGAACCTCCTCCTGGTACGATTCATCCATCCGGTGCCAACACTTGATGGCAATGTGCCCGATCTTGCCACAGATCTGGCACTGACGACGAAGGCCATTACCGCGACGATCAACCTGCGCGGGAGTGCTGCCACGAAAACGACCGCCTCGACCACAGTCTCCACGGCTGCGGCCACGACCACGGGAGGAGCCACCGCGATGCACGTAGTTAGCAGAGGCACCATGGTGCTGCTGCAATTCAACCACGTGTTGCAGTTGACGTGCCTCGAACGCAACTAGGTGCGCGAACACATCGTCAAGGGAGAGCGGCTCAGTCTTGGTCGTCATGGAGGTGACGAATGGGTCATATTCAGTCAGAAGCCCCGCAAGTAGATAAGCGAGAACCTCCTCATCACGTAGAGGAGCATCGGCGGCAGCGAGCTCGCTGGCGAGTCCCGTGATTTTGCAGAAAAAATCGGCCGCAGATAAATCACGTTTCTTTGATGTAGCAAGTTCTACACGGATTTGCATCGTGCGAGCCTTCGTGAGGCAAATTTCCTCTGGAGGGAGTCCCAAACCTCCTTGGAGGATGTGGCATTGACGACGTCCTTTAGGACTTCCTCGGTCATAGACGAGAGAAGGCCACTCAACAATTGTTGGTCTTGATCATACCAGCGTTCATACGCCGGATTAGGGACTTCAGCAGCACCCGCGGTCATCGAATCGACGATCTTCTTCGCAGGTGCGGCATTGGATCCATTAAGGTATCCTATGAGCTTTGAGCTCCGTAGGTACGAAAGAAGTTGAGCACGCCATAGAAGATAATTGGATTTGTTCAGTCGAATCGTGACGACATGATGTATGGGAATCGACGCCATGATGGGAGGAGCAGTGACGTCCGCCATAGGTGGAGGAAGGGGAGGAGGAGGAATAGTGCGTGGTGGGTGGTGGGATCAAGAAAATTTTCTTGGCTCTGATACCATGTTAGTTGGCGCAAGGCAATCCCCAAAAGGGGATGAACTCATGTATATATAGTGATGTACAACAGGTTACATATGGCAAGTAATATCCCATACCAAGAATAGAAGGACAGACAATATTACATGCTAAGAATAGAGGGTGCACATCCCTAGAATCAAGCATTCCTAATATACATGATTTTCTATCTTTAACACTGGCGCGACGGCACGGCGTACCAGCAGCGGCGCGACCGGTCAGATCCGGAGAAGATGAGGTAAGTTTTTTATTTGTTAACTTATAATTGTTAATTTGTAATTGTAATTCCGTAAATTGTAGAGTTATGTTAATTGTAAAATAATAAAAAATATAATTGGATAACTATAGTATTAAGAGTTAATAGTTAATTAGTGATTAATGAGAGTAGTGTTTGAAATTTTGTCAAATTTCAAACACCTGACAAATAGACAAATAGCATGCGAACTACCACGTCTAAATTCTGTGCCTGCTCCTAAATATAGTTCCTGGCTACGAACACGAGTCATCTCGTCCACACATACAATAGACAGCCTCTTCCTATAAAATCCTCCCGACGCCTCAAACCGGGGAGAGCGATCTCCTGCAGGGAACCCAAAAGGCAACCAATAAGTAAAAATTCATCCGATCCCATGGACAAGATGCAGGCGCGCGCGGCCGCGGTCCTACTGCTGCTGGGCATGCTGCTGATGGCCGGGAACCAGGATGCCGACGCACAGGGGCTGTCCGTACCGCGAGCGCGAGTACTGGACTACAAAAGCATCAGCTGCAAGGCCCTCGGCAACTGCGAGAAAAACCACGGCAACCGCGCGCCGGAGCAGGCCAACAAGTACACCCGCGGGTGCAGCCATATCAACCGGTGCCGCGGCTAGCTGATCTATCGACGACGCACGCACGCACACATGCGCGGGGCGCAGAACGAAAGCCCCGTCGTTGTTCCTCTGCCGCGCGCGTGCCGATCGAAACCGTGTCTCTGCATGCATGTCTCTGTCGCCTTTGTGTTCCCGTTTCACCGTGTAATCAACTATATGCTTCCCTGTAATTAATTGTGCACATTCCTACATGTTATCATAACTCCCATTTGCCTACACACGGAATGCTTTGTTTTGGTGGTTGATTGAGTAAACAGGGACACGCCAGATCAGACACGCCTGTACTGCTTTATGTGTTAAGTTTCAGTTCACGCACTCGAAAAGGACAACCACGAGAGACGTGTCGTGCTATCAACAGGTTTGACGAAGCTATGATACAGTTATCTCGCTGTCAACAGGTTTGGAAATACGGCATGCCACGAGTGCCCATCAAAGTTTGTGTTGTGTGTCGTATCAGTAAGTAAGGTGAGCTAATTGCTTTTCAGTTCTAATGTCAAAATGGAAAAGTCATTCTAGCTAGCACGTCTAGAAGGCAGCAGTTTCTCTCGCGCCGCGGAATGTCAAAAGATCCACCAAAGGATCATGGATCAGAGATTACATGGCCCCACTATTTGAACTTAAGCTACAAAGGTTACAAGAAGCCAAAGATGTGTTGCTAGATTCACATGCAACGTCGAATTTATATCACCTGTACTGTCTCCATCTGCTTAACCAGCTTAACTTCGGCACTATGTTTTACGATGACAACCACTTCTCTGCGTGCATATATTTACCCGAATTGTTTATGAGGAGCCATGAACACCCCCCCCCCCCCCCCCCCCGCCAAAACGTATATAGAACTTTTGTAAAATTTGGATAGAAAAACCTCACATAGCATAATTTCTTTTTGACTCAGATCATTCCACCTTCATTTCAACGAAACAGAGATCCAAAATACAGAGTTATGCCATCTAGCAACTATTCCTATATTCTAGGTACCTAATTGGCCTCAGATAGCATAGTTAATTTCAGCATGGAACTCAAACTCCGTCTCAATATAGAAATCGACAAACCATAAAAAAAAACATCATAATTTGCGCTACTTGTCAGCTATTTGCCAGTTTCAGATGCCTGAAATTCCAGTCGAGACACAAGGGCAAACAAAATTGTACAGGACATTCGTCATTTTTGGCTCGTAAACAGCGTTCTCCGTGGTTTCTTGGGCAGCTTGTCTACCTGGTCCACTCGATCGCAGGTTCACATGCAGAACAACTGACGCACGAAACGAAGTGAAGGAGCCTGAGAGAACCGTCTCTCTGTTTATGAGAGCTATTTAAATCCTGCATAGTTTAAGCGTCGGCTCTATCCTTGTTCATGGGTCAAAGGAGGAAGCCATTTCAATTGTGGCGTGTCAGACCTTTAAATAGTCTGAACGACATGCTCGGCAAGTAGCAGCCACGAAGCTGTACGAGTAACTTGGATCTCACGTGTTACATGGATGAAAGGGAAACTATTAGGCAATGGCAACTGGCAAGACGACAAAGGTTAGTGTCTATCAGCCTATTAGAGGATAGGTTCGAGCAAACAGTGTGTTCCACTGTGGGAATGAGATCAGCTGAAACTGGATCATGTGCAAGCACAATACCTGTAAACCAATACTAAGACTGTTTGCGGAGGGGATACTGGAAAGCATACTGAATAGTGTAAATTTAGAGAATTTAGAGTAAAATACTGAAAAAGTAGAAGGAGAATAGTGTATAAAGTATGTTTTAGAGTATACGAGTGCAGATAGCCTAAGAAGGGTCTGAAGGCCGGTCTCTGATTGGAACTTGCTTGTTAGACCATTCACAGTGGTTCACTGTAAAGCTTACTGGACTAGAAATATAGAGTAGATTACTGGAAGTATAGAGTTAGTGTCCAGAGTGAAATGCTGGAAGTATAGAGAATATACTTGAAATATAGAGGGGTAAAGTAAGTTTTAGAAAAAACCGCTGCGGATGGTCTTACAACGAGTGTGAAAACGGGGTGCGGCTGCAGCCGAAGGCCAACCCTGCAACTGTTGGATCACTGTACAGTTCATGGGGATTCAATAATCGTGGTCCCCATCTTGTGAGGAGAGGATGGAACATTAGTCAATGGATCGCAAAGACTTCTTTTCCTGGGATCACGCCCATCCAATATTGTTCCACGAGGAATCTCTGGTCTGCTATCCTCCCCACTTTCTGAAAGTTTTGGCGGGCAAGACATCCGTAGAATGTTCATGAAATTTACTGATCCTACTAGAACAGATAGGGTTACTGGTGATAAATTACTGCAAACCATCTAAGCTTACCTCTGCTCCTGTTCAGTTGCATGTTTCTGGAAAGAAAAGGACAAACATATTACACGTTTCAGTTCACCTAACTACAGTAACAAAATCTTAAACCTAGCATGGTGGTTACAGTCTGAACTCATCATCTGAATCCTTATCGGGACAGAAGCATGCTATGCGGCTACTGAAGAAGTCCTCCATCTGTCAGGCTTTTGCTGCGCATCCTACACATGGCATGCTCATGGACGAACACCACCTCATCCATTGGCCCCAGGAGCACACGTCCTTCCTGCCGATTCGAAGAAATTTCTCCTAGTGGAAACACAGGTGGAGAAAGAAAGGAAATCCATGTACAGGGTGGTTGGCCAGTAAAAAAGCAGAGCATCGTCATCGTAGATATCTTAAGGTGATCACGTCTCACACACAAGCATATCACTCGTCCTCCTACACACGAGGTGAGATGCCATTACGCTGTTGCGCCTCCACTTATTGCGAGCAGCAGCGTCGTGAGTAGCTTTCGCCCTGCTCAGTTGCTTGCTTGTTTCACCTGACTTCCTCTTCCTCATCTTGTTTCCTTCTGCACCATTTCCTGCAATTCGCTGTCGCTGTTGATGCTGTTCGAATTCGGGTAGATGCTTGGTTATCTTGTTCAATCAGCACATTCCTCCTCGCTGTGCGGTGACAAGAACCCGTACGTGAGGCGAGTAGGATGCTTGGTTGAATGGCTGCATGCCAACCTCTGCAAGAAGGGAAGGAACTGAAGCTGTACGATGGCCCAATTCTGCTACCTCGGCAGGCCAGCTCGGCTTCTCCGGCCGTGCAGGTAAGGCCGCCGGAGATGTCTTCGTCGTCAGGGTCGGGGACCGGGAGGAGCGTGACGGAGGCGAGGGCTCTGAAGATCCACAGCGAGGCCGAGCGGCGGCGCCGGGAGAGGATCAATGCCCACTTGGCTACGCTGAGGAGGATGATCCCTGGTACTAAGCAGGTCCGTGCAGTACTGGTTCATAACTTCATGGTACAAATACTCCCTCCTTTCTTAAAAGATTCTCACCTTCTAGTACAAAAATGAACTAGAAGGTGACAATCTTTTGAAAAAGGAGGGAGTACTTGATTTTGAAGTGAATGTTTTTTTTTTTCAGTTAAGTTATTAGAGAAGAAATAGGCCAATCTTCCTAACCATGCTCGATTACGGTTCCAGGTATCTACAAGTGAAAAGTGATTGACTGATCAAACTTTTTATCTTCTTCGTCCTTAAAAGTTCGTCGCTTGTTAGTTTATTTTTTAACTAGTAAGTGACAAACTTTTTCGGACCAAGGGGCATAATTCATGAATAACTTTGAAGTGCAATCTTGAACTTTTAAAACATATGGAGGGAACATTTGTTTACATTTCGCCATGCTTTGGCTTTGGGATTTTTCTAACAAGGTAAGGTACAATGCTAGACTCGAAACTAAGTTTTTTTTTCCTTTTTCTGCACCGCAGATGGACAAGGCCACCTTGTTAGCCACGGTGGTAGACCAAGTGAAGTCCCTGAAGAGGAAATCAAGTGAGGTCACCCGAAGCATGCCCCTCCCACCGGAGACGGATGAAGTCTGCATCGAGTGCTACACCGGCACCGACAGGGCCCTGTACATTAAGGCCTCCGTCAGCTGCGACGACCGGACGGACCTCATCGCCGGGATCATCCAGGCGCTGCATGGCCTGCGGCTGAGGGCGTTGAGAGCAGACATGACTTCCCTGGGAGGCAGGGTGCGCCATGTGTTCACACTATGCAAGGAGGACGGCGGTACAGGTGCAAGTGCGAGCCTCAGGTCTTTAAAGGAGGCTGTGAGGCAGGCATTAGCCAAGGCTGCCTCTCCTGAAACGGTATACGGGAGCAGCCCCTTTCAGAGCAAGAGGCAGAGGGTCCTGGAGTAACATTACACCCGTTATTTCTAATAGAAGAATTTTTATTTTTTCAGATTCTGGCGATTTAGGTGTCTGAAAAACGTGTAAGATGTGGTAGAGAGATCGATCTGCTTAAGAGTGCTAATTGTTGTGGGTATTGGAAATGAATAATTTTTTGAAAATTTTGTGTGAACTCTGAACTGTGGCTAGTGGATTTAGACTGCCGTCCCAATTCCCACATGGTCATGGCCCTATGTGTTACATGGGGCGTGCTGTTGAATGACTGTGTGGACGCAGAAATGCCCTCGTGCAGAGTCACAAGATTGGCTTGACATATCAGGGATCGTGTGAAAAAGACAGTGACACCTTTTGGGTTTTGATTGGTTCCTGACTAGAATATGAACTACTTTGTCTGAACTCTCGAGTTTTCCTGTTTGCTGTATGGAACTTGCCTTGCAGGCGCTACCTTTCCTCTATGCCAGTTATGAGACGCGAAAGTGTGCGCCGCGGCGGATGCCGGAGGCTGGAACTCTTCAACCCCCGGATGCCTGCGCGCGCGTACGTGGTGCGAACAACGGACTGGACCGGCAGCTCTCAGGTTCTGCCTTTATTTGTTTTGTTTTGTTTTGTTTTGTTTTGGGCGCGTCAGATTTCTGCCTCTAGAAGAACAAGCGATCGGCTAGGGCGGTCACGCCAACATGCAATGCACGATCGAAGGTGGCAGTCAGAGTCAGATGCTCGGGTCCATGATTTCGCTGCTGACTTGGGTTGGTGTCCGCATTTCGCGGAGTCATACGAGAAGCTCTTGTCAAACTGATTTTGTGAAATTGCGGGTACTGTTATATTTTAGGGTCCTTAGGATCTAAGCTGGTAACACCTAATCGGTCAATTCTTAGTCTTAATTGAAATAAAGCAAACAATCTTAGGGGTAATTGAGTATCTACGCGCTATTTGCCTAGGTGTTACCTTCAGATGGTCCACCTGTTGCCATTGGGCCCAGGTGGATGGTTGCAGGAGAGGGAGTCGACGCTGGTAGTTCATCGGTGCAGGGAGTACGTCGACGCAGTGGCGGCTCGGTGCAGCGCGTCGACGGTGGCGAAATATTAGTTTAGGTTATGGCGGGGGCCTATGAGAACAAGTGCACTCGCGTGTATTTGCCCCTGAGGTCCCCCTGGTACTTATAGCGCGTGCGTGGTGGAGGCGCACGGTACGAGTCCGTTGCGCCCCCGTACAAAGCGCGCGTAGCTGAGTTGGAATCGGGTGTGGGTTGTTGCCCCACGCCCGTTCCTTACGGGAGATAAGTACGGGGTACCCGGTTGTACCAGGATCAGCCCCCTAACATTCTCCCCCTTGATCTCGGGACAACTCATTCTTTACTTACTTAGCTTATTCTTATTCTTAACTACTAAACTTATGTTTATTTCTTCTTACTTTGACATAAGGAGCACAACGCATCAGAAACAGCTATTTACGTATTGTTCGACTCGAAGACCACAATATGTCTCACAATTAGAAATAACCATATCCTTAGGTGTCCCCTTAGTATCCAAGATTTGTTTCACAGGCTCTCCCCTAATCCCATGCCGGTTACGTGTTCTCTGAACACATTGGGAGGGAGACCCTTGGTCAGCGGATCCGCAAGCATTTTATTAGTTCTTATATGCTCGAGACTAATTGAATTATCCTAGATTCTCTCTTTTACAACATAATACTTAATGTCGATGTATTTGGCAGCACCACTCGACTTGTTGTTGTGAGAGTATGTCACTGTTGGCTCATTATCGCAGTATAACTTAAGTGGTTTATGAATGTTGTCTACCACTCTTAGACCGGGAACAAATTTCTTAAGCCAAGATGCATGTCCAGTGGCCTCATAACAAGCTATGAACTCAACATACATTGTGGACGATGCAGTTATGACTTGCTTGGAGCTTCTCCACGATATAGCTCCATTCGCGAGGGTGAATATATAGTCTGACGTGGATTTCTTAGTATCCACACAACCCGCGTAATCTGAATCTGAGTAACCCACTATTTCTAATGAGTCTGACTTACTATACTTTAACATGAGGTTCTTAGTGCACTCAATGTACCTTAGAGCCTTCTTAAGTGCTTTCCAGTGGTCAAAGTCTGGATTACTTTGATATCTGCCAAGCATCCCAGTCACGAAAGCTAAGTTAGGGCGTGTACATGTTTGAGCATACATTAAGCTTACGACAGCAGAAGCATACGGAATTCCTCTCATCTGATCAACCTCATACTGATTCTTAGGTGACTGCGATTGTGAAAATTTGTCACCCTTAACTATTGGGGCAGGCGAGGGCTTACAACTTTACATACCATACTTTCTGAGTACGCTTTCTAAGTATGCCTTCTGAGATAATCCTAATACCCCCTTTCTTCGACCTCGGTGAATCTCAATTCCTAGGACATAGGAAGCTTCACCTAAATCCTTCATCTCAAAGTTTGAGGACAAACACTTATTAGTTTCTAAGAGTAGATTGACATCGCTACTTGCCAGTAGTATGTCATCTACATATAGTACAAGGAAAATAAATTTCACATTCTTAAACTTAGCATAAATGCAGTTATCCTCTTCATTTTCTTTAAACCCAAACTTCCATATCGTCTCATCGAACTTTAGGTACCATTGTCTTGAAGCTTGCTTAAGTCCATAAATAGACTTCTTCAAGTGGCATCCCATATGTTCCTTACCCTCAATGAAAAAACCCTTCGGTTGAGCCATGTAGACCTCCTCATAAAGATTCCCATTGAGGAACGCCGTCTTAACATCCATTTGATGCAATTCCAAGTCATAATGTGCTACTAATACCATGATGATTCGAAACGAATCCTTAGACGACACAGGAGAGAAGGTCTCGTTATAATCAATACCTTCCCGCTGCGTGAACCCCTTAGCCACAAGCCTAACCTTATATTTTTCGATCTTTCCTTTGGAGTCACGCTTAATCTTGTAGACCCATTTACAGCCTACCGTTTTGGCTCATTTAGAAATCTCTACTAAGTCCCAGACTTTGTTGTCACTCATAGATCTTATTTCATCTTCCATGACTTTACACCATTCGGATGACTGAGGTCTACTCATGGCATCTTCAAAAGAGGTGGGATCATCCTCAATATGAATTTCTTCACTTAAGTATAACTGATAATCACTTGGAATTGCCGATCGTCTTACTCTTTGTGATCTTCTTATTTGTGCATCACCTGAGGGTTGAGGCTGTTGTTGCACCTCATCTTGTTCGACCACATCTTCAACAGTCTGAGGAGGTGGAACCTCACTTATTTCTGTTGTGGCCGACGGAGGTGCAACGACAGGCGTTGTGTCACTAGCAGCAGGTGCGGGTGGCACGACGACAGCAGGTAGGGTGAAATAAGGCTCTTGAGTCATCGGAACGGGCAGACTAATCCGTTCCTCCTCAAGGTCTATTTCCCGCCGTACTGTACCTCCCTGATCATAGTGTCCTCTAAAAACACGACATGTCTAGTCTCAATAAACTTAGTGTGTCTACCTGAACAATAGAACCTAAATCCTTTACTCCTTTTAGGATAGCCAATAAAATGGCAACTAATTGTTCTAGGATATAGTTTGCTTAAGTTCGGGTTGAACATCTTAGCCTCAGCTGGACATCCCCACACATGTAGATAGTTTAGTGAGGGCTTACGTCCCGTCCACATCTCATACGGTGTCTTAGGTACTGACTTAGATGGAACACGGTTAAGTAAGTGAATGACGGTCTTTAAGGCCTCCATCCATAAACTAACTGGTAGTGTAGAATAGCTTAACATGCTTCTCACCATGTCCATAAGCGTACGGTTTCGCCGTTCCGCTACACCGTTCTGTTGAGGTTCGCCCGGTGTAGAATATTGGGCTACTATGCCATTTTTCTGTAAAAACCTCACAAAAGGTCCAGGGACTTGGCCATAAGGGGTGTGTCGACGGTATTACTCACCTCCACGGTCAGACCTTACTACTTTAATCTTAACGTCGTGCTGATTTTCTACTTCAGCCTTCAATATCTTAAACTTATCCAATGCTTCAGATCGGTCCTTGATTGGATAAATATAGCCATAACGACTAAAGTCATCTGTAAATGTTATGAAGGAATCATAACCATCTACTGATGTCACGGGAAAAGGTCCACAAATATATGTGTGGATTATTTATAAGACTCCCGAGCTACGTTTGACGTTTTTCTTAATAGTTTTGGAGAATTTTCCTTTAATGCAATCAACACATTCCTCATAATCTGAAAAGTTTAAGTGTGGAAGAATCGATTGAGATACTAATTGTTCAATCCTCCCCCTCGAAATATGGCATAAACGACAATGCTATAATTTCGACGAAGTATCTAAATCGCTTCTTTTGCGCTTATTACGTCTTAAGTCGTTCTTAGATGAAACTTGATCATCACATATGGCAAACACATTCTCGTGAGTGGACAACAAGTAGAGCATGTCTTGTCGGAAGGCAAGACCAATAATCTCATTATTATAACTGATAGAACACTTATCATTACCAAAATGACAAATGTATCCTGAATCATCCAAACACGAAACTGAAATCAAGTTCCTTTCTAATGAAGGGACATAAAGAACATTATTTAGCCTAAGTACAAATCCACTAAGTAATCTAATAGATAAGTCTCCAATGGCTTCGACTTCGGCTTCACACCCATCTGTCACCTTAATCACTCTTTCCCTTCTTCTTATAGTTTTCATCGTACTTAATGCCTGCATTGAATTACAAATGTGCACAGTGGCACCTGAGTCAATCCACCAAGTGGACCATGAATAATTCACATATAAGGCCTCATTTACAAAAGTAATTATGTCATTACCTTTCTTAGCACACCACTTAATGAATCCAATGCAGTCCTTCTGGAAATGTTCATCTGAGTCACAGAAGTGACACTTATCCTTGTCGTTCTTTTGAGAGGACTTGCCTTTGAACTTATTTGATAAAGAACTGGAGGCTGAAACCTTGAAGGAAGGTGGTTTGGGAGAGGAAAAGTACCTCTTTGCCTTTTCCTTACCCTTAGTGTCAGCCAGATTGATGTAATCACCATTCTTACAGCTCTTTATGCGTTCCTTTTCCTGAACGCACATAGCAACAATTTTATCAATGTTCCAAGTCTCACGGAGTGAGTTGTAATTGACCACAAAGGCCTCAAACTCCTTAGGAAGAGAACTTAGAATGAAATAAATGAGCATCTCATCTGGCATTACAATGTTTAGCTCCCTAAGTTTAGAGTTATAGTGACTCATCTTATTGATGTGCTCACGCACACCACCTCCAGAGTACTTTTCAGTGACAATCTTTCTCATGAGAGTGCTAGCACTCGCCTTAGTGGAGCTAGTGAACTGACCTCTGACTCTCTCTAAGTACTCTGCAGCAGTATCACAATCAGGGATTCCTCCCTTAATTGAGTCAGATATGGTGCTCTTAATGATCACGAGACACTTCCTGTTGGAAGTGTCCCACTTAGGGAGGTCCTTCTCATACTGATCCTTCAAGCTTAGGTACTTAGCCTTCCACGTAGCGAAAGACTCCTCAGATTCCCCAGTCTCAGCAATGGGTACAGGTGGCTCAGTGGGTCAAGGCGACGTAATCGCAAAATCGAGGTCAGAGACTACTAGAGCCATCTGGAGCCTCTCTTTCCATACCCCGTAATTTTGACCATTGGGTCTCAATTGCGGAGATATAGCTAAGTGTTGAGGACAAACCTGATCCTTCAAAAAATAAAGATTTGAGGATTAATGACAAAAACTTATAATAAATCATGACTTAAGAATGGCATTATTGCTTTTTCACGTTGGTTACTTAGCAAATAATGCCCTTAAACATTAAAAATTAGCATGATAACAAGGATTTATATGATAAACTCAAAGATAAACTTAAATTAATCATGGCAATTCAATTTCACGTTGGTTACTTTCAAATTCCATGCCTAATTAACTTAACACATCATTTTTCACGTTGGTTACTCAATGAATCCTAAAATAATTATAAACATAAACTTAAGCATAAGCTCAAATAAACACACTTAAAATTAATTGGCAAATTCAAACTTTCACGTTGGTTACTTATTTAAATTACCACTTATAAACATAACTTAACTTAAACTCAAAACTTGATAAATTAAAATTTCACTTTGGTTACTCAATTAATTTATCACTTAATCACAGCGGAAGCTAAAACTTAATTTCTTAATTAATGAGAATCGCTGGAAAAGCACTTAATAATATTTAAATAACTGAGAAAAAGGCTCTTATTGGCAATAAATAGTATAAAATGCAGAGATAATGCAATCAAAAAGGCACACAATTATCACACAAAATTCTAAAAAAATTTCCCAGCCATTTAACTAATTTTCTAACCATTTCTCTAATTTTTGGAATTAATTTTCCATTCTAATCTTATTCTGAAAATCAGATAATGCTTAAAAAACTAAATGGGCCAAAGACCCAAAATTCAGCCTACTACTGAAAACTGGCCCAGCCCACTACTGAAAAAAACTTAGAAAAAATGGTAAAAAACTCACACGCGCGGCCCATAGGGCATTTGGCCCACGGTCGAAAGCAGCCCAAGAAAAATTCAGAAAAATCCCGAAAAAACGAAAGGGCAACCCATTCGACCCGTGTAGCCATCCCGCATGGGCTCCGAGCCCACTAAGCCTCAACGGTGTGCGCCGCTTATCAGGGTCCGTCGGATTCACATCCAACGGTTGGGATGCGCCGCAGTTCTCAAGCGCGGGTGAATCTCGACGGTCCATTGCTCATCGGACGGCTCACCGCTTAGATCGGGGAATACTTAACCCCCTTGCCGTCGCGGGTTCCCCGAACCCTAGCTCATTTCTTCATTCTCCCCGACAGAGCGGAGCGAGCGAGGAGAGCGACGGCGAGGGTCGGCCGCGCGGGACCTCCGGCGCCGCCGCGCCGTCGTCTCCGGCGAGGGTTACGCACCTCGAGGTGCTTCCCCACCGGTGACGACGGTGTTGGTCGGTTTCCGTCGAGGAAAACCGTCGCACGCCGACTGTGAGTGGAGGGGTTTGCCTCATCGCGGGGACTTCCGGCCCGGCCGCGCGCTCGCCAGCGGCGAGCAACCGAGGGTTTGCTCGTCGTCGACCGAGGTGACGTCGGCCGGTCGTCGTTGAAGGAAACCCGTGGCTAGGGTTAGGGTTTCAGCCCTTAACCCTAGCCTGGCGAGGCATTGAGTGTCTGAGTGTTTCTGTTTGCAGGCGACCCGGCGGACCGACGACTTCCACCATGGCGAGCACTACGTGCCGTCGATGAGAAGTCGCTGAAAGGCCGCCAACTATGTGCGCAGCTAGGGTTAAGGCTTGGACCCTAACCCTAGAGTTGCGCCTGAGGAAAACCGACATTGTCAGTGCCTCTCCGTTGGGAGAGGTCGACGGGTCAGTTGCCGACGAGGGAAGGAGGCTGATGGGGTTAGGGTTCCCCCTTACCCCGCACTGAGAACGCCCCACCCAGATAAGTTCTTATTCCCCCCTCAGTTTTTTCTAATTCGGGTCTTTTTTTTCTTGTTTGAATCTTATAACTTATCAAAACAGAAACTAAAACTGAATCCTCTCCTTCTGATTTCTGCGCTAAACAACTTAACTAAATCTAAGCTGAGATGATTAGGAACTAGACCTCAATTGAAATGATTAGAAGTTAATTAATCTGACTTAGCACTTAATCATTTTAAAATTAGGGTTTGATTCCCGATTAGGGTTAGTCCAGCACGGCTCTGATACCAATATTATATTTTAGGGTCCTTAGGATCTAAGCTGGTAACACCTAATCGGACAATTCTTAGTCTTAATTGAAACAAAGCAAACAATCTTAGGGGTAATTGAGTATCTACACGCTATTTGCCTAGGTAATCAATCAATTAAGGACACACAGATAGATTGAGTGTTACCTTCAGAGGGTCCACCTGTTGCCATTGGGCTCAGGTGGATGGTTGCAGGAGAGGGAGTCGACGTTGGTAGTTCGTCAGTGCAGGGAGTACGTCGACGCAGTGGCGGCTCGGTGCAGCGCGTCGACGGTGGCGAAAGATTAGTTTAGGTTATGGCGGGGGCCTCTGGGAACAAGTGCACTCGCGTGTATTTGCCCCTGAGGTCCCCCTGGTACTTATAGCGCGTGTGTGGTGGAGGCGCACGGTACGAGTCCGTTGCGCCCCCGTACAAAGCGTGCGTAGCTGAGTTGGAATCGGGCATGAGTTGTTGCCCCACGCCCGTTCCTTACGGGAGATAAGTACGGGGTACCCGGTTGTACCGGGATCACCCCCTAACAGGTACCTGTCCATTTAGGATCAGGAAATTTGGTTTATTCCACGAAGCAGAATCTATCTGTGACTTTTGCTTTCATTGGTTACGTGCCCACTATGGAGAAGGGATAACTGTACAGCTCCTTCAGTTGTACTGACAGGAGCTATAGAGAGCAGCTTCAGTTGTCAACGTGCCGAGGTTACTTTCAGGGCGACAGACACTGTCAGTTGGTTAAGAACGACAAAACGATTTCAGGTTTATTAGTAAACAGTACAACTATACAGGCATCAGTTTCTGAAATCATCTCGAGTGCAGAAGCCATGAGGATTTACAACACCAGCTAAATACATGGAAAATTATTCAAAGATCTAGGACATCTCCATTGATCTCCAGCAGCACGAGGATCAATTTCCCTTGCAACCGATGACAGACTTTATGCGATCACTGGGGATTTGGGGGGCGGCTGTTTGCCGTAGAAACTCTAGAACCCCACTCGAGCAGCTCCTTACTAGTGTCATCCTTGTGTACAATGACCTCTATGAAGCACAAGCAGTCCTTCTTGGGTCCCAGAGCAGCCTCGATCGCCTCTTTCAGCTCCTCCTCAGTTCGGACCTGCGACCATAGATTTGAAATGTGATTGCAACGCAGCGTTAGTGCCTGATTTCACGATAACATGAATACAAGTGCCACTTGCCAACCTTTGCAGTGTAGCAATTCCCCTCGCCATTGTGGAATGCTTCCACCAAGCCAGTGTAGTTCCAGTTCTTGATTACATTGTAAGGACCGTCGTGGATCTCCACCTCAATTGTGTACCCTCCGTTGTTTATCAGAAATATGATGTTGTTCTGGCCCCATCGAATCATTGTTGACACTTCTTGCGCCGTCACCTGAATTTCAGTCAAATTACATTCTTGGTTTCCGCATGTTTTCATGGAAACCAAATTAGAAAGAGAAGATAAATTGTGCCGTACCTGAAAACTGCCATCTCCAATGAAGGCAAGGACACGCTTATCCTTAGCAGCCTGTGCGTATCCCAGAGTTGCACCCACTGACCAGCCAATTGATCCATATTGCATCTGAAATTCATAACTGGTGAAAGAAGAAAATGTTTAGTCACAAAAACACACTGAACAAGAAACATTTTAACAAACTGACGCAAAAACTGATCTCACCACTAGACCCCACAAGGAAATAGCTATTACTATTTTTCTAAAAAAAAAGAAATAGTGATTCCTACTTTTTTTGGTAGTGTCAGATAACCAGACAAGATTCCTCATGTTTAAATCCCATAAGCAGCATCGAAAAAGGCATTCTTGTTATGACACTTGACACTCGCAAAACTACGGATTTATAACAAAATGAAAATACACATTGCATCACAATAACATATAACAGCCGAATTTAATTTTAAAGGACCTTACCCACAGCCTTCCGGAAGCTTCAGCTTCTGGCAGTTAAACCACGAGTCCCCAGTCTCTGCAATGACAGCTGAGTTGCCGGACAACATTCCCTGTATATGCTTGAAAAGTATGTTCACTCTCAATGGTTCTTTGGGTGCAGATGCAAGAGGTTCTCCCTGAGGCACAAAAATTCGCCGATAGTTCTCATATGCAGCAGTGTTCTTCTTCAGGCGTGTTGCAAGTGCGTGCAGGAAGTCCTTCATCAGAACACACCCAAACGCCGGTCCATGTCCAATCACCACCCGATCTGGTTGGACTATGATGGCCTTCTCCTTCTTTATGAGTAGTGAGTATCCAACCGAGCTGTAGTCGTTAAATATGGGACCAGCAAATAAATAAGCATCGGCAGACTCAACGATTTCAGCACAGAAAGGAGTGCTCACAGCACCCCAATATGTGCCAATAAACCTAGGATGGTGCTCTGGTACAAGCCCCTTTGCAGAAGGCATCATGGCGACCGGGTAACCGCAGGCATCAGCCAGCTCTACAAAGGTTTTGGATGCTTTGGCCACCCTCATCTTTGGTCCACCAACAAGCACCGGCTTGACTGCCTTGTTCAAGAAAGCGGCTGCAGCTTCCACTGCTACCTCCAAATTCTCGTGGTTCGAAAGTCTGCAAAAGGAAAGGATTGTCAAGCATTAATATTGAGCTGATTGTTGCCTCTCCTCCCTTATGCAATTACACATATATAAAAGTCTGCCAAGTCCCCAACATACTTTGGGGAGAGGAAGAAAGGGACAGGATGACGACTAAAGGTGGGGTGCGGGATAGACGGGAGGTTGCAGCTGATACTGATGTAAACAGGCTTGCTCTCCTTCAGTGCCGTAGAGATGGCAGTGTCAATCTGTTCATGTGCATCTTCCAAGTTGTTCACCACTGCCTGTGATTTAAACAAAAAGGGTATATACATCAGCAAAACCAGTGATGAACTCTGTCGCCACTTGACATAAACACATTTAGACTTTTGTACTTCGTAACTCAATAACTGAAATCCTAACAGAATCAACGGAATTGTGATTGTACATAAGCATTCCCGTTTGACCCCCGAATGATAAATAACTAAGAGTAAAGTAGGTGACAATCATGAGCGCGCTGACCCAGGCGTACTAAACATCAATCTCCTGGAGAATTCTGAATGCAAATTCGGGAACAAAAAGAAAAGCGAAGAAGATTAGAAACTAGTACCTGATAGCAGGTGACAGCCTGGAAGCACCTGAGCTCCTGCGTGAAATCAGGCAGTCCGATGGTGTGGTGCAGGATCCTGTTGCTCCCGTAGTCGTTGGTGTTGGGCCCGCCGACGATGCATATGACGGGGAGGTTCTCGCTGAACGCCCCCGCGACGGCGTTGATGGCGCTGAGCCCGCCGACGGTGAAGGTGACGGCGCAGGCGCCGACCCCGCCGCCGCGCGCGCGGGCGTACCCGTCGGCGGCGTAGGCGGCGTTGAGCTCGTTGCAGCATCCGACGAGGCGCACCCCCGTGGACTCCGCCTCGGCCTCCAGCTCGTCCAGCAGCGTGAGGTTGAAGTCCCCCGGCACGGTGAAGACGTCGCGCGCCCCGAGCTCCCCCAGGCGCCGCGCCAGGTGCCGGCCCAGCGTCGCGTCCCGCGGCGCGGCGTCCGGGATGTCGGAGGCGGGGTGCATCGCGTCCATGGCGCGCGGCGAGGAGGACCGGAGAAGGTTCGCGCGAGGAAAAGTTAGTTGTTGCTGGATGCTGGCACACTGGCGGAGAGTCCGTCGGGGCAGGCAGCCAGTGGACGGGCACCTTAAATGTTCGCGCCGGTGGGCCCGACGTGTCAGCACGGCATGCTTAACGGTGCGGATGGCAAGTGGGACCTCTTCATCTTGTGGGCCGTGGACTTCTCGAAACAACGGTCTGGCCGTCCGCGGCCGCAACTGCAAACGCAATCCGGGGGCGCCCGCCTCGTAACGCGACGCGGCACACGAGGAATTGAGGAGGCGCAAACGGATAGGATCTGTGACCGTGGGTGCGGATAGACTCACTGCATCAGCGTACAGAAGGAGCATTATTTCCTTGCTCTTCGCGCACAAGGACCAGGACCACCACATGCTATTCGCTCGACACCATGTCTTCGGTCGGCCCTGCATTATCGATCGTACGGTCACGTTTGATAAAACCACTTCTTCGGTTCTAAGAAGCTCGAATCAGACGGGCGCAGCGTAGCAGCCGTCTCTGTTCGCTCGGCCGTCCACGTCGACGTACGTACGTACGTACGTAGACTCTGATGCTTTTCGCGTCGCGTACAACGAACAAGGCCCTCCGGCCTCCACCACGTGTCGCAGCCCCTCGCCGGAAAGAGAGGGAAGGAGGCGTCAGCGTCACGACGACGGGTCACGTCCCTCGGTTAACTCATCAACGTCCTGGTCTTCTCGACGGGGAAGAAGCAGGGGATTTTTAGTCGGTGTAACGTTGATGCAGTGACGCACGTACAGACGCAACCTGGTGAGGCATCCCGGCGTCGGCTTTACTGACTACGACGAATCACGTCGACCCAGGAATAATTCGATTGAGAATCTCACTGTCGGACAATGGTGTAGCTACTCTTTTTTTCTTCAGAAAATGGTGTGTATAAACATGTGCGAGCGTATGCCGGATAAAGGCCCGTTTGGAACACGGGAACCATGAATGAATTTCACAAGATTCGCTTAATGCAGAAAGTAGGGTGGCAATGAGTATTCATTGTTCGCGTACCTCTGAATATCCGACCAGATAGGTACGATTTTGTACCCTCGGGTACAGATTCGGACAATGAGTTGTACTCAATGAGTATTTTTTTTATCTGGTAATAAAACTCATATCCATATTCCGTATACCCGTATCCGCGTTGACATGTGGATTCAACAATAGAGTTGTGTGTATGTTTCATGCACTATTGTATTATGGGTTGGACATATTTGGTACTAAACTAACTAGCATCAAATAGAGTGAGTATTATAAAAAGTAAATCCTTAACATGTAGTGAGAATGCAAGTAGGTATGTGTGCCCGCTTCAAAAATCACTGACAAGTGGGTCATAAAACATCATATATAAATCGGCTTTAGGGTTTCCTAATTCCCACCTACCCGATCACACCACTTCAGCCACCACCGGTCGCTCGCGTGGCCTAATCTTCCTCTCTCCCAGCTCCGCACTCTTTCCGATCTCGTATACGTCGCCCACCACACACGAGAGGCTACCGCCCATCCTCACGCGACCTCATCGGTAAGCCTACGCCTCTCTCCCAACTGCGTTCTCATTCAAATCTGGTCGTTATCGAACACACAATATGGTGTTTGTCAGGCATACCTCCACGCGCGATCACAAACACCTACTCGTCCTTGCACGACGATACGATCCAACTGCTTTGCGATCTTGTCGATAGGCCTCTTCCTCTACCCCTCTGCTCATCGAGCACCGTCGCTAGCCCTAGGCTACAGTAATGGGCTCAACTTGTGTTAGCAATCACAGAGTAATCGATTGGGAGATTGAGGATTCAGGGGAAGAAGAAACTGAAATGGAGAAGAACAACGGAATGAGCAGAAGAAGACTAGACAGACGATAGCAACAATATTTGTTCTGTTCTCGATGCTTGTTCCCACTCTCTTTCCTTCCTTAAGTACAGGACCCAAGGCCACGCACGCACCCATGGTGGGCCCCAGGCCTACACTCACGCACGCTGGAGTTTGCGGCTCCTAACATCCCCCCTCCTTGAGAGCCTGCTTTCCCCCGAGCAGGAGTCCTCCATGGAGCGCTCCAAGGTGTGGAAGACAGGCAAGAGTAAGTGTGCGACGGTGGCGAAGATGATCACTACAGGAATCATGATAATAGACGACGACCGGAAACTGTCGTCTATAAGGATAATATCATCGTCTATAGTTTATAGACGACCATATAAGCTTATAGGCCACGGTTCGCGGCCGTCTACAATTATTTGCCGTCTATAAGCTTATAGACGATGATTACCATCGTATATAAGCTAATTGACGATGGACGGATTTAGCTGTCATCAATAAGGTAACTCCATCCACGTGGCAGCGGGGGAGCCTTATTGATGACGGTCGCCCGAGCCGTCATCCGAAAATAGTCGTCTATAAGAGTCCTTATAGACGACAGTGTGTTTCAGACCGTCGTCTATAAGATTTGCATTTTAAAAAAATGAAAATGTTGCCCTGGCTTCGAGGTCAGCCCTGACTCGGTGGCCAGATAACACAGGCATAAAAAACAGATTCATCACAGACATATATATTGCAACAAGCATCACAAAACACTAATTCAAAAACAATATACACATGCCACACTACACACTACTCGTCCGCTGACACCAATCGTCCTCCATTCGTCCAAGCGCATAAATCTAAAACAACAATGCCTATTTAGAACATAATATGAAGTACATAAATGAATATCATGCAAGGCATGCTTAAGTAAATATGAGTCATGTTCTTGAGACTTTGGGAGAGGTTTCATAAATCAGGACATATGAGATTGGAAAAAAGTATCGGAGGCTTTGCAAGAACATAATTTGTTTCAAGGAAAATTGAATACAGTTCAGGAAGCTGCTGGTTTTGATTGGAAAAAAGGACTGACATGGGTTAAGGAGCTTTGACTTGTGGATCATTAAGAAAACTATCACATGCTACCCCGTCTGCTGCCACCGGATTTCAGAAAGTCGTCCTTCTGCAGTCGTCCAAGCGTCGGAATCTGGAGTGACAGAGTTTGAGCCTCCATCCCCGATTCCTGTGATGTGCAAGTGTGGTTAGACAAGTTACAAGTATAAAACTGCATATTTTCTAAATTTGAATAAGTTTAACTGGTTTTGGTTATTTTGAATAATTTTGTACATGTGCTCTTGTTGTCGACACCCATGGCAGCTCCATCGATGGCGGGACCCATGTCAGCTCCATTGATGGCGGCGCCCACTGCGGAAAGACAATCTGTTGTCCTGCGGTCATAGCCCACAAATACAAAACAAATTATTATACATGTCATTTGTATATAAAAAGTGTTAAGTACAAGGAAGGCTCATAATGGCTTTTAGCACTATGCATTACCTATACCTTAGCTTTCATTAAACAACATATAACTAGGTAATTCCATCCAATCAAAATTATAGTAAAAATAATGAGTACAAAAGTAATAGAACATGTGCATTCTCAATCCATAAATCCCAACCATGTACTAATTATGAATTCGACACCAAGCCGCTCTTGTCCGTGAGCACGACTGTCATGACAGTTTCTCAATTTCTGCAAAGAATGTATCATTTACCTACAAATCGTGATTTTATCTCCTGTTGCTAGGTGGACTAAGCAAACCTCTCTAATGTCCGTGACCCGTCGGTCACATTACACACTTCCGTAGGTATGCGGCTAGGAGATCACTATGAGGTCTTTCCAAAGGTCCTCCCGACTATTAACCGACCCTCTTAGGTTTCACTGCTCCGGCTTGTAGAGTCCATTTTACCTCCGCCAGGAGAAGCCCCCTCTTGAGCCATGCAGATCACAAGGCAGATACGTTGAACCAATTCCCCGCACCGACCAACTACCAGCACTAAGCTGGAAGAGACCTAATTAATTGACCAAGTTGCCCCATACTCAATCTTGTGATGATAATATATATATAGCTTAGTGGTTACTCCATAAACTGGTCTTTAGAACCGGCAAGGTTCAATCCCCAAATCCCGGTTCTCGTGCGTATTGCACCATACCATTCAAACCAATCCGCCAGATTCCTACTTACTACAATTCATTTTCAAACATCATAATCATAATAAGTCATCAGTATAAATATGTTCAATATTTTCCCACCCATCTATTATGTATGGCTAAGCGTAAAATAAATCTCATGTACCACCCTTCTATAACCCAAGCGACAAGGTAATAAGGTAAAGCAACAAAGCATAACATATGATTCATATTAATTAACATCCAACTAACTAAACCCTTAAAAAGGTGCAAGATGGTCAAGGGCACTTGCCTCTTTCGAAGTGGTTGTCGAACTGAAATTCTTGGAAGTTGATCTCCGGCTCGGGAACCAGGTCTACTCGAAGAGAACAACATGCAATAAGTACTAACATACAATGATATACATAAATATGCACACAATCACAAAAATATACGCAACTACGTGCCTACGAGAGATTTAATGTGCATGTGCATTAGTTCATTTAATGATATTCAGTAAAGGTGAATTTTATGTGTTAGATTTGTGATTTAGCATTTTATAACACTTTTACAATTATTTTTATGCTTAATACACATTTTTGGGGATTTTCCTACATGAAAATATAATTATTTATGATTATTATATTATTTCAGATTAGAATAATGCATTAAATAATTTTTTATGTTGTGTGATATTTATTTCTAGGCTTAAAATAATTTTATATAATTGATCCTCAATTAAATATAATTTCTACATAATTTGTAGTGGACAAAATAAGTTTTTTAAATTTATACAAAAATAAAACATATTTTTAAGTTGTCTAAATATTTATTTTGAATTTTATAAATTTTTATTCACTTTTATGCATTTATTCCCATTTTTATTTCAAATTTTAAGTAAATCTGAAAATACTATAAATGCTGAAAATAGTTTCTAAAGTATTCAGGGACTAGTCTGCAAATTTCCCTAACTGGGCAGGGGCTAGAAATAGTATTAAACAATTTCCCAGGGGCTAGACATTAATTCTGCAGTTAATACAAAATTTCTCTTACGTCAAGAGGCTAGATTGTAAATTCTCTAGGTTTTAGTGTGATTATTTACTTCCCTAGGGGCTAGTCTGCAAAACTGCAGGGGCCCCGGTGCAAAAGTCTAGGCGAGCAGGCTCATTTAAATGCTAACCGTTAGATCCTAGATCTATGGCTCGGATTTTATGAAAACCGAAGGGGTACGACGTTTTAATCGTGGTCGTAGGCTCCCAACCGAGGGCTAGGATAGGGCCACGTCGCCCATTCCCGGCGCCAGCGCACTGCGCGGCGGCGCACGGCGGCCGACGGCGGCGATCTCGTCAGAGATTGCCAAATCGCACAAAATCAAGCCTAATTCTTGAATTTAAATGCGAAAAATCGCACGGGGGAACAAAGCGCACTCACTGAAGGCGTTGATGGGACTTGGAAATGTGCAGAGGGGCGTTGGCGTTGAGGGAAGGCGGCGGAGCTCGTCGGTGATCGGCGAAGTCGGCGATGCAGCCTCAAACTCGACCAACGAAGACACTCGGCGACCTGCGGAGAACGTCGTGCACGAGGTAGACCGATTAGGAGGAGCACACGATGGTCGGAAAGACGACGCCACGAAGAATGGCGACGGATACTCACCGGCGAGCAACGGAATTGGCGATGCGGCGGCAAACTCCCCGAGCGAACGTGTCTGGCGCGTGTCTGGCAGTACGGTGAACACATTAGGCTAGGATCAAGGAGGGAATTGCATTGCAATCGACGGGAACGTCGGTGACTTACCGAGAACAGGAGCGACTAGGGTTTGAGAGCTCGGGAGGGAGGAGAAATTGGGGGCGGCGAGTGGTTTATAGCTGCGGCGAGGTCGACGGTTGTGGCGAGCGTGTGGGGTTCAAATTTTTGGGCGCAGATCTGAGGTGAGGGGAACGTGGGCGCGACGCAGATCGTGGGCGCGGGGCTCGGTCGACGCGACGGTTGCGGTTGAGCGCGGGGAAGAAGGAGAGGGGGGAGCGCCGACAGGCGGGCCCGAGCAGCCAGAGAGAAGAGAGGGAGAGGGAGGGCGCGACTGGGCCGACACAAGGAGTTGGGCCACGGCTGGAATTCAGCCCACGCGGGAGTTTTTCCTTTTTATTTTCTTTTTCTTTTCTGTTTCTTTTTATTTCATTTAAATTTCAAATTCTATCGAATTCTACTTGTTTTGAATTCAAATTTTCACACAAAAATGCACACTAAAATGCACCCTAATATATATTGAAAGGTTGATTACAAAGTTTGAAATTTAGAGTGTTACAAGCTCGACCTTCCCGATCGTAGGCTCGACCTCTTGCTTCGAATCAGTGACGAGATTGATCTCCTCACAACGGCCGCTCGTGGGGGCGCGATACTTGGCGCGCGACTCCTGAAAAGCCTCGCGGATCGTCCGACGAAGCTCGTGGGCGAAGTACTCGAGTATCTCTTTGTGTTGGGATCTATTTAGAATCGTAACCTCTAGTACCAATTGTTAGCAACCGAGTAATCGATTGGAAGATTGAGGATTTAGGGGAAGAAGAACCAGAAATAGAGAAGATCAGTGGAATGGGCAGAGTAAGGCGCCATTTGGTACAGTTCCAGATTCACACATAATCAAAAACGTTTTAGTTCTAATGCGAAAATGGTTTCAAACTCTGGAATAGAATCACTTTAGAAACCGTTTGGCTAGCATAACTGTTTTTAGTTTCAGGAGAGATGAGAGAAATGCTAAATTGACCCATTTAACTCTGACTCGTTTGTGGTTGTTCTTCATTTATGTTTATGATTATGTAATGACGTTGATAATACAAAAAAATAGCCTTCGGTCGTAATGTTGACCCTTAGAACGTTGTAACATATCATGGTTGTTATTTGGTTCCTGTAAATTTTTATTTTATTTGTATTATCACGTTGACGAGTTTAGAAAAAATGAAGATAAAAAATTTTGGCCACTGATCCGAAGCATTCTAAAGTGGTGGCAAATTTTCGTAATTTTTCTAGAAGTTAGACCCGAGTTATGATTGATCAAAGCGTTCCAAGGCGTGAAACACTTTTTCAGGTGTTTCACTTCTACATTTCAAAAAAGTGAATCACTTCATAATATTCTCCCCTGAAACGTTTCTCTTTTTTACCGTTTGGATCAGTTTTAAATGATTCTACCCAGAATCAGAAACGTTTCATTCATGCAAACGAGCCGTAAGACCAGAGAGACGATAGCAACAATATCTGTTCTGTTCTCGATGCCTGTTCCCGCTCTTTTTTTTTTTCTTTCTTAAGTACACGGTTCAAAGCCACGCACACATCCATGGTGGGGCCCAGGCCTGCACTCACGCACGCTGGAGCCGGCTCCTAACAACTTGTCAAAGAAAATATGAAGTTAACGAAGTTGGGCCTTTCGATTGTGGCGCACGGTCCCTGCCTGGGCTGGGCCTACATATAATGTGAGACCCACTTACCGTACCAAGCTCCTCCGTCTCTCCCTTCTTCCGCGACCAACCCGACCCAGCCACGTCCTTCACCAACGGCCTGCGTGGGTGTCGATTCATCTCGGCGACGCCGACGGTCAGCCTCTTCTCCACCTGGGCGGCCGCCGGCCGGCCACCACCTACTGGCTCCCGGCCTGACGTCCCTTAACCAGCAGTATACTACTGTTTCGGGAGAATTCAGCTTTTGCCTTCTTACCCTCCGGCTCCTGTGACGCACCGCAGTCGGACCCGCGTTCCCTCTGCCTCATCCTCCGTCCACCGCCCGCCTCTCCTCTTCCGGTCTGGTGAGTTGGAGATCCGTCCAGGCGTCTCCTTGTATCGGTTACTAATGCTTGTTCGATTGGATTCCTGTGCTCGTAATAGTTTCTTTGTATTCTGAGTCAAACCCAGATCTCCCGTTTCTTCCCATTCTGATTCAGTTAGCTTTTGGGCTTATGTTATGTGCTATGTTACTGAGCATGTATGTCACAAAAATCCCTGTGATCCACCCATGCATCCATTAGGACGCGGCAGGTGCGGTTTAGCTGTACGCCTCGGTGTTAAATTAGTCCTCGCCTGATGAAACAGCACTAGCAGAAGCATCTTGCATGATTTCTCTTTTGCATTTCCGGTATGTTAATTATGACTGTGGTCTCAATTTGTTTTTCGAAGAAAACAAATGTCTCAATTAAACCGCCAATCTGACTTTCCTGTTAAAAGTCTACGTACCCCCCTAAACTATGGAAACCAATTCTCTGCGGATGGGGTGCAGCGCTGGGCGCGTGCGATCCCGCCTCTATATCTTCCACGTGGAGCAACACCAATCTTAAAACGCTCCGCCGATTTGGTTTCTGTAGCGACTGCGGCTCCATGGCTCAGCACGCGGCTCGCTCCAGCAAGGGAGATCAGGGCGGGGTCGATGACTCCTCGCAGTTGCTGCTGCCCCGGCCCTCTTGGATGCATACCTGCGCGGATGCCCATGTACCCCGCGCTCCGCTGCCCGCAGATGCGCACCTCCGCCGCCGGTGCCGGCACGCCAGTCTCATCTGCACCAATGACTGCACGTATGTTTATATATATAAACATCACATGTATGCATGATCTGCACCGCTGTCTCATGTGCACTGCATTAGGGAGGGAGAGGAGGAGGTGACGCACGCACGATGATGAGCAGCAGGAGCACAGCCACCTTCCTCTCGCTCGAGCGAGCTGCGTGCTGAGCAATTGAGCCGCGCGCAAGAGAAAAAAATATAGCGCCGGGCGCTGAGCGGAACCGATGAAGCGGAGTGCTTTAAGATTAGTGTCGCTCCGCATGGAGGATATCGGGGTGGGGTCGCACGCGCCCGACGATGCGCCTCGTCCGCAGAGAATTTATTTCCCCTAAACGATAGCCTAGAGACTACCTCACACCCCCACCCCCACCCCCAACTACTAAATCAGATTTTTAAACCCTAATGTATCTAAAATCATCTCATTAGCTCCCTAAGGTAGTTTTGCCACCTCAGCTGCTGACATGACATGATTTGCATGTGTTTTTCTGTGGAGCCCGCATGTCATTGTGATTCTTTTGAGAAACGGATGGGCTCTAGCAGTTATGGAAGGTGATCGATCTCCCGCGATGGATCGTGGTGGTTAAGGAAGACGAGCGTTCTGGCTATCGATCTCGTTCTCATCGTCCTTCCCCGGCAGCGCCTGCCTTTCCCGCTCATCATCCTTCCCTGGCGGCACGGGCTTGCTGCCCATCGTCCTTCCCGGCGCGCGCCCTCCTTCAGCATCCCACGTCCTTCCCCGACGAGGCGTGGACGGGCCACACCCCCTGTTCGTCCTTCGTCTTAATCATGTATGTGTGGCCATGATCAGGTTCGTGTGGCCGCGATCAGGTAACATGTACCGTCTTAGAATACTATTTGCAAGCATTAATGGCAATTTGGTCCATCTCGGGATGCAGTCATATACAAATCACCGATCGTTCTTGTTAACCATTACAAGTCTCTGAAAACCTCATTCAGTGTTGTGGGCAGTTTGAACATCTGCAGGATATCTATATCCATATACATAAGTGTTTCATCTGAACTTGTCTTCCCAATACCCGAATTCCTTGATTCTCAGGTGCCGTCTGGCACTCTGCACACCACTAGATTCAACTTTGTGACTTTGTCATTCTTTTATAGTGCGGCTATGTCGTTTCAAGCTTATTTTGGACACACCTAATAACTTGTTTGAACCATGGAAGGAAAAAAAGACAACAGAAGGAAAAAAAAGTGATCAGCAGACGCCGAACGGGAGCCTGGCAGTTAGCGAACGCTGAAAGGGAGCAACGAATAAAATAAGTGATCAGTACCACCACTCTGTTTCTCAAGCAGATCAGCAGCTAAGGTGGCAAAACCACCCTGTAAAACCACCTTAGGAGGCTAATTAGATGGTTTTAGATACATTAGGGTGTTAAAATCCGGTTTAGTAGTTGAGGAGGTGAAGTAGTCTCTAGACAATAGTTGAGTTGGGTATGTAGACTTTTTCCTTATCTAAAAGAACTGACTTTGGTCTCTACATACAGTGCTCTGATTATTGAGGATCTGTTGCTTTAGTATCTTGGGTGGTCAGGATTCATGACATGGTGCTATCTCATGTATGGGGTGGAAATGTACAAACTAGTCCTGAATATCCTTAGAAGAGCTATTTTTACAGTTTTGTTTGCGCATGCTACATAAGCCTTTCTGAGTTTAAAATCATGTCAATTCGTGTGTGTACTGTAGCGGATATAATAGGCTGTATTCACCATGAATGGTGCTGGAGCCTCTAGGCTCTAACAAACAAGGCAGCAATTGTTTTCTCCTAATTTCTGGAATTATAGTTTTGTACGGATTACATGATACCTCATGCTTTCCAGCTATATTGAAGTTATAGTATAGATTTGGTTCTTTGCTTTAGCTGATAATGGCCGGATGTTGTACATATATTACTAAAAGAATCATACATTTTTATGTGTTGGATTTTTAAATTAATATCTTTAGAATATTCAATATTTCCTGTAGTTTGTAACCCGATGTAGTCCACCACTGGTCACAGTGCTTGAAGTTCTTTGTTCTAACAGTATTTCAATGTTCTAATGGATTAAACTCAAGTTGAAAGGTACTGACATTGTATTTGATCAGGGAGATTAGGCCTAAGCATGGGGGTTCCAAAACAGAGGTGGACTGCTGAGGAAGAGGCTGCTCTTAGAGCTGGAGTAGCAAGACATGGAGTTGGAAATTGGCGCACAATATTGAAAGATCCAGAATTTAGTTCCACCTTGTGCTACCGCTCTAATGTTGACCTAAAGGTTAAAATATCCACTTCACTGGACTTACTGTGGCTTTCTTTATTGAAGGGAACACCAAAGTTTAGTATGCCTCGATCTCATCATTAACATTAATGTTCACCCCCTTTCTGCTAATTACCACAGGACAAATGGCGCAACATGAATGTAATTATCACTGCATCTAGTTCTCGTGAAAAGGGGAGGACTAGTGTGAAGAAAACCAGACCTCCTAAGATTCATGATCAGCCCATGACAGTCAACACAGTTACTTCTGATGCTGATGAAGAAACTGTTGATGCAAAACCTATAGCACCAGTGTCTACTGAAATGTGGAATAATCCAAATCCAAATAAATCTAACGCAAGGTAATTATATATATGAAAGTCTAATGCATATAAATCTGGCTTTTGATTCTTTTTTGCATTGTGTTATTACTAGAAAACTAAATATTTGGGATTCCCCTCTTTGGTTTATTGCTTTTCCAGGATAGATAATGTTATATTGGAGGCTATAAAGAATTTGAAGGAGCCTACAGGGTCACACAAAACTACTATTGCTAATTACATACAGGTTTGCATCCTTATATTTTTTGTTGCTTTCCAATTGTAAAGCTATATATTTTATGGTCTATCTAGTATCTACAAGTTCTGTTATTGCTATCATTTTTAGACAAGAAACTCGAATAATGTCAAATACTATTTTCTATTTAAGTTTGTGTTTGGCCTGCCAAAGATTTTACATAGCAGACAGCAAATGCATAAGACTGTGCTACCCTGCTGCTGTGATTTTGCCCTGCTGCATAGGTGTCAATGGATGACAGAACTTGTATCTGTTTTACGGCTTATTACGCCTAAGCACCGAAGCAAAATAACAAATGCTGTTTCACACTTGAAACATAAACTGCACTACATTTAACCTGATTGTATCAGATCATATGAGCTATCACAGACATCAAATAGCAGAGTCACATAATTATGCGAGTTTTGTTAAAAGTGAGGTATGATATTGTTTCTTCTTGCAGAATTCTGATGTCATTTTGGCACTTGCTTATGTGCTAACAAAATTCATAGTGGATTGGGCCATCTTTTCTGTTAGTTGCTACATGCAAGATCAGTTTCTTACCCTGCTTTTCTGTAGGAGCAATATTGGCCACCTAATGATTTTGATCACATATTGTCTGCAAAATTGAATGACTTGACCACCAGTGGGAAATTGATAAAGGTATGTTCATTTTTATTCCTGCTTCTTCACTTTTATGCTTCACAAGAAATAAAAACAATTCAAAGGTGGATCTATTACACGATACCATGGAGTTAAATTCAGTTTATTACACCGTTTTATGAAGTAGATAAGTATAGCCAATTGTGTTAACCACTAAGAAGTCTAATAATCAACCTGGTGGAGCAATTGACATGCCATACTTATGACAAGGAATAATTCCTTGTTTCTTATCCATGATCCACTGGTAAAACCTTATCCTGGATATATCTCTAGTTTTATATTGTAATCCTTTGATTGCAATATTGCAATTACAGTAACCTCTGTTTTGTTTGACTGTCAGTCAATCTTTAAAGTACCAATGTTGCCCATGGTCCCCTGCCCCTCCCCCGAGTCTCTACCCTTACCAGTTGCCATAAGAAAATGAAAATTTATGCACTCAATACTGGGAACCTGATTAATATTGACACCACCTCGCCCTGCGTGAAGCCATATATGCTGTGTTTGTGTGCTACCTACAGACAAGGCCGTTCTTGGGCTGACCTATGCTGGTGTGGGTGTAGCCACCACTGTCACTTTATTTGGCAGTGTTACTGCCTTGTTTTCAGCGGGGTGTATATGTGCTTAATGGTCCTTGCATCATTTGAGGCTTGTGCTCAAGCGGCAGCAGTGCAAGGAGGAGTCCCTACTCCCTAATAGCAAGTTACCAAAACAAGCTCAGACAAATGACAGTTGCTGTGAATTGCGATGAGCGAATGAAGGCCAATAATCAAGCTGCGAATTAGGCCAAAACATTATTTGAATCATGCGATTGGGCAACCGTATCGAGCAATAGATGAAGTATCCTAGTGTTTTTGAAGTCGTGAGTTGCTCCTTGCATTCTCCTATTCAAAGCATCTATTCTGCTAGTCGGTACTATGTCCATTTGGACTGATATTGTTCTGCTGTTGAAGTGAGTTTTCTCGTATTGCTTGTGGAATAAGTTATTGTATTAAAAAAGGGACACCAGGGAGAAATTAAGATATGAAGACGAAGCAATAAAGAAGAAGCAAATGAAAAAGACTTTCACCTCACACGGCCATCAAGGTCGGAAGTGATAGAACATAGAAACAGCATCAGAAGGAGAATTTATTATTAATGGCATATAAAGAGTATGAACTTTACAAGTTCTAGACTGAGATAAGAGTTTATGCTAGGGCCTTTTTCTGATTGCATGTGTTCTAAAGGTTGTCTGTTTAATCACTTTTTGTACAGTGGTAAGTTCAATTTCATGTTGTTTCTTCATCAAAATTAATGTTTATTATTTTGGTTTACTTAGTAAACTGCCATTTTCTGCTTTTTTGGTCTGTGGGCTTTTCATTGTTCATGACTGATCTTTTAGAATCATGCTGAATGTTCTTATTTTGAGCCAATCAGAAGGTGCATAATTCTAAATTTTTCAGAAGGCCAAAATCTTAAACCATGAAAACTGCCTTTTTGTCTTCTTGACATTAGACAATAGTTCCGCAACGCAAATATTGTTGAGTATTTCAGTATGTGACCCAATGGAATGTTGCAGGTGAATCGGAAGTACAGAATAGCACCAAGTTCACCGTACTCAGAGGGCCGAAGCCCCAAAATGCTGCTGCTGGATGATGTTCAAAGAGAGCCCTTCAAAGGGGGTAGTGATGATATTAAAACCCTTACAAGAGCTCAAGTTGATGCTGAATTGGCTCTTATGGCAAACATGACAGCAGAGGAAGCTGCAGCAGCTGCCGCTCGTGCAGTTGCAGAGGCAGAGGCGATCATGGCTGAAGCTGAAGCAGCTGCGAGGGAAGCAGATGCTGCAGAAGCAGAAGCCCAGGCTGCACAGGCCTTCGCCGAAGCAGCACGTTTGACGTTGAAGAACAGGAATGCTTTAAACTGGTAATACATCTAGCCTTTGAATCCGTATGTTCTATCTTGTTCTAACACATGTAGAAAAGCTTTCAGTCTCATCTCAACTGATTGGTTGCTTACTGGCCACTGAGAAAAATCCTGAAACAAGCAACTTTTTATACATCATTGGCTGTATTCAATGAAAAATACCATTTACAAAGCACTTATGCCTATATATATATATATATATTGATTCTGACTTGCTTCTTTTGATCTTCACTTAACAATGCATGGTATTCAAGAACAAGATTTGAGCATGAAGGGTCTTTAAAGTAATGGGTTCTCGAGTAAGGCAGAAGCAAGCAAAAAAGCAGACATTTTTGCATGTTGCATGCTAAAATCTCTTTCCTATTCCCCTGAACAGACTCAAGATAGAGCATGTGATCCATGTTCCACAACTGTTCTATCACAAAAAGAAATATAAACCAAATTCGGCAATACCTCAACAGCATCAATGTAACATTATTATCTTAAAAATCCCGTAACATGCTATGAAGCTGTTTTTTCTCAATTAAAGCAAGTGTGTGCCTGCCGCTGTGATGGAGTTTTCATGGAACAAAAACGATAAAGAAAGAAATAGCCAATGTGGTTTGCTGTTCTATCAGATTCATACTTCTTCATGTTCACGTGCAGATGAGCCAAGCTTGATACTAGCCGATCCGAGCTGCTCCGTTCGAGCGTCGCCTCACAGGTGCTGGCGACCTATGTAGTATGTGTACTGTTGTTTGTTCAGTTACATACAGATATCCTTCCAGTTGTATGATTGTATCAGATTTTGTTACTGGATCCATCAGTCATGTGTTCTCCAGGTATCTACAAAAATACCGGGCTGGTTTACCCCCAGATCTCAGTGGTAATTTGAAGTCATTGCCGGTGCGTAATTTTCAAATAAACGATTCGCATAAGGGCAGGTTGCCTACCCAAATTTTTAGCCGTCAGATCATAGATGAAGAGCTGAGATTAAGCCAGGTCATATGTGTAAAGACATAACATGACACGATCTGCTGACCACGTGTATCAGGATGGCTGATGATTGATCACGTGACATGACGAGGACCTGCTCTGATGCTCTAAAATCCACTATCTTATACTGTATCAAGTTTCCAATGTTCTCACATATAAAGGGTCAGACATGACAAATGAAAAGATATTGCGGGCCCTTGCATTCCTTGATAGTATATCAAACAGTGCATTTCGAGGAAGCATCCCTGCAACTGTTGGGATCTTTGTGTTGCTAAACGGGCTCAACGTGTCATGTAACACCCTCACAGGTCCAGTCCCACCTCGACTTGGTCATTTGAACCAACTGGAGTGCTTGGGCCTCTCGTCAAGTGAGCTTTCCGTGGAGATCCCACGGGAGCTAGCATCTTTGAACTTTCTCACAACTTACTTATCCAACAACAATCTGAGTAGCATACTGCATACCAGAAACTCATTTCATGAGAAATGAATGACGGTTTGTGCGGACCTCAGTTATCAAAAGAGAAGAAACATGTAGAGATTGTTCTATATACATCATGTGACTGAAAACAACCTTTATTTTAAGCGACCTTTAGGCTGACTCCAACGCAAGGACTCAAAAGCGGCCACCCATACGTGCGTTTTGGTTAGCACTCACGTCAGCTTAAGACACTCATACCAGGATGTCTCCAACGCGCGGGACGCATACCATCCTTTTCGCTGCTCCCGCCGAAAATTATGCTCCCGCCAGAAGGTTGCAGTGTTGAGTTGGATGAAAAGTGGACTTATATCTGCGTCTCTGCTGACCGAGTTGGCATAATCGGTGTCTGTATGCGTCCCTCCGTTGGAGGCTATTTTTTACAACTTGCTTACCTATTTCTTGTTTGAGTGGGTGTATGTGTCCTGCGTTGGAGGCAGCCTTAGATATGCTTTAAGATTCATAAGTTTTACTCTATTTCTTTCCAAAGTCTGCCGGATCTAGTCCGGCTACGGCGGCGGCCAGCGACGTGGCGCTGGCGGTGGCCACCGGCGAGGCTCTATGGCGCCTGCACGGTAGCGTGGTGGCGGCAACGGTGGTGACGCCACCTTTGGATCTGAAGGTGAATTGTTGATTTGTTTTTTTATTTTTGTAATTATTAATCTGTAATTTGTAATCGTAGTGTTATATCAATTGTAAAATAATAAAAAAAAATTGTGATTGATTATCCTATAGAATTAAAAGTTAACAGTTAATTAAAAAATTAGTAATTAATGATACTAATTAGCTGTTAATTATTCGGTTTCTAAATTTTTTCCAAATTTCAGACACCTGATAAATAAACAAACCCTCGCTTATTCCTCTTCACTACTGGACTGGGAATGGGTGTTGGATTTGCAATCGCAATCGTTGTGGCATGGGGAATGGTGACCCATGTTAGAAAACGAGCTTAATGAGCAAGACAGGAAGCACTCCTAGCTACTTCATTTTATTTAATGCTAGTTATCTCAGTTTTAAACTAATCCGTATCAAATAAAATAAAAGGAGAGAATAGTTATGTACTGTAGTATGAAATAAATTCCCTGTATCAGGATCGCTATTGTAGGTGATGTCTACAAGGGATCACTCTTGAATAGGTATGAAAACGGTACCGAATCATCATACGCTGTTTTCGAAATTTTCCGATCCGATTACCGTTTCTGTCAGAATTATGCGGAAATAAACATTAGATTTTGATAAACGGAACGGAAACAAATTGGGCTGAGTTCTGATCGAATTGTCGGAATTCCATATTTTAATAGGAAATTTTCGAAAAATATCAAAATAATTTCTAAATAGTAGGCCGAGCCTAGTGGGCTGACATGTAATAAGCTCGGTTCATTTTATTTTTTTATGCACCCATCGATTTGTGTAACATGTAGTTGGTATTCTTTAATTAATAAGCACAATCAAACAAAAAAGTTTTTTAAATGAAATCAATGATGCAAAAGTCAAAGGCAATCTGGTCAAATATTTATTTACTTTCAAATGGTTTCTAAAGTGATTTTGTTTTATGTTGAAAAATGTTTATAAATTGGAGCTGAAAGTTATTGTTTCATCTTTTATACTTAAGTTGTTGATGTTATAGATGGATAATATTTTGCAGCGTTGTTTCCTAAAAATATTTGAAACCGTTCTAATATCGATATACCCGTTTTCGATATTTCTGAATTTTCCGATACCATGACCGTTTTCGATGATTCAACTCCCGATTTCGTTTCTGAAAATTCTATATGAAAATAAAAATGATTTAACCTTTTTTTTTGTCCGTTTTCGACCGTTTTTCATTCCTACTCTTGAACTGTATCAGGATCGTTGCCATTGCGAATGCGTGATTCCAGCTCACGAGAGATACATGCAAAAGAGTTTCATTCGAAGTATAATGTACACAGGCCGCCCTTGTTGTATGTCTATAACGACAGGTCTGTTACTTTATTCACTTGGAATTTTGCTGCCCCAGTCGAAGCAACAACCATGTGACTAGTGCATCGACCGATTTTATTAGATAATAGGTAAAATTTGATCTTTCCTTTCAAATAGGCTACAATTAACTTATGACAACCGAATACGAATACATGCACTTACAGTCCTATTATGTAGAACGAAACAATGATAATCGGATGACTAAATCATTACATAACAATCATATTGCTAAATCATCATTTGTAATGAACGAACTCACGTACGATCGTGGACTTCATAAATTGAGATGTTACCTGCATCATGTTTGTCCTCTTCTTAAACTTTTTGTAATTACACCTAGATTTGACACTCATATGTTACTATGTACTCTCTCATTCCAAAATATTTGTCACTATTTAGTTAAAAAATGAACTAGAGAGTGATAATTATTTTGGGATGGAAATAGTAGGATACCTAATTCCGCCTATGTTGTAATGACATAGCCGGTCCCAAGCCCGGGTAAAGGAGGAGGGGGTTGTGATAGGCTTGGCGAGCCAGCCACTAAACTTAGCCATTCTCATGGAAATGAAACTCATTGGAAATTCGTTGGGGCGTAACCCTCTTAGCGACGCGCCATACCGGAACCCGGGTATGGTGTTAAATGGGCGAGGGCCGGGTCGCCACCGCCTTAGTGGCGCGCCATATCGGAACCCGGATGTGGTGTTAAATGAGCGAGGGCTGGATCGCCATCATCTTAGTGGCGCGCTACATCATCGCCCGAATGTAGTGTTAAGTGAGCAAGGGTCTTTGCATCTTCCTCGACGGATGCGAAGGGTAACGAAGCTAGCCGAGGAAACTAGGTTTCGGGTGGGTAGTTGGAATGTAGGATCCTTGACGGGAAAGCTACGAGAGTTAGTGGACGTTGCGATTAGGAGGCGTGTAAACATTCTTTGTGTACAAGAGACTAGATGGGCAGGTCAAAAAGCGAGAGAGGTTGAGAATACCAGTTTCAAGCTTTGGTATTCTGGCTCGACGGGAATTAGGAATGGCGTAGGCATCCTAATAGATAAGAGCCTCAAGGATGGAGTAGTGGATGTCTGTAGACGAGGGGATAGGATCATCCTAGTCAAGGTAGTTGTGGGGACCTTATCTTGAATGTCATTAGTGCTTATGCTCCACAAGTTGGGCTTGACATGAGCACTGAGAGACAATTTTGGGAGGACTTGGAGGATATGGTTAGTAGTGTATCGGTAAGCGAGAAGCTCTTCATAGGAGGAGATCTCAATGGTCATGTAGGTACAACTAACGTAGGTTTTGAGAGGGTACACGGAGGTTTTGGGTGTGGCGATAGAAACCAGGAGGGTAAGGATATCCTAGACTTTGCCGTAGCCTATGACCTATTGGTAGCTAACACCCTATTTAAAAAGAGGCTATCTCACATAGTGACCTTTACTAGTGCCCAACATTCTAGTCAAATCGACTATATCCTCACCAGGAGAAGGGAGAGAGGGGCATGTTTAGATTGTAAGGTGATTCCTGGAGAATGTGTTGTTCGACAACATAAACTTGTGGTAGCCGACTTTCGTTTCCACGTGCGTGTGTCACGAGACAAAGGTGTTAAAACCACGAGAACAAAGTGGTGGAAGTTGAAGGATGAAGCGCAACAATCATTCAAAAGGAAGATGATCGCAGAAGGACCTTGGAACGAAGAGGAAGATGCAGATAGTATGTGGGAGAAGATGGCGACTTACATTAGGAAGACGGCTAGGGAGGTGCTTGGGTGGACAAAAGGTAAGAAACTTGTAGATAAAGACACTTGGTGGTGGAATGAAGATGTACAAAAAGCTATTAAGGAGAAGAAGAAGTCTTATAAGGGCTGGCATCATGAGAGAAGTGCAAGTAACATGGCGAAGTATAAAGAGGCTAAGAAAAATGCTAGGCGTGTTGTGAGTAAAGCAAGGGGGCAGGCCTATGATGCGCTATATGAGAGGCTAGGGACAAAAGAAGGCGAAAAGGATATATACAAGATGGCGAAACTTCGTGAGAGAAAGGTGAGAGATCTCAACCAAATCAAATGCATTAAGGATGAGGCAGGCCAAATTCTATTGAAGGAGGAAGAAATTAGGGACAGATGGCGGGACTACTTCAATGGACTATTCAATGACGGGAATGAGAGTATTAGGTTCGAGTTGGATGACTCATTTGATGACATCAACAGACGATTCGTGCGGAGGATACAAGAGTCCGAGGTTAGAGAGACCTAAAAAGGATGAAAGGAGGAAAGGCCCACGACCCCGATGATGTCCCCATTGAGGTGTGGAGATGTCTAGGGGATGTAGCAATAGTATGGCTCACTAAACTATTCAACCGCATTTTTCAGTCAAACAAAATACCTGAAGAGTGGCAGAAAAGTATTTTAGTACCCATCTTCAAAAATAAAGGAGATGTTCAAAGTTGTACTAATTATCGAGGAATTAAGCTCATGAGTCATGCTATGAAGCTCTGAGAGAGAGTGATTGAACATCGCTTGAGGAAAGTGACCAATGTCACTAAAAACCAGTTTGGTTTTATGCCTGAGAGGTCCACTATGGAGGCGATTTTCTTACTCTGTCAGCTTATGGAGAGGTATAGGGAGCAAAAGAAGGATCTACGTTTAGTGTTCATTGACTTGGAGAAGGCATACGATAAGGTACCAAGACCGGTCATGTGGTGGGTACTAGAGAAATACAAAGTCCCAACAAAGTACATTAACCTTATCAAGGATATGTACGATAATGTGGTGACAAGTGTGCGCGTAAGAGATAGTGAGACCGACACTTTTCCTATCACAATAGGGTTACACCAAGGATCAGCCTTAAGTCCTTACATCTTTTCCTTAGTGATGGATGAGGTGTCGAAGGATATACAAGGGGATATCCCTTGGTGTATGCTCTTTGCTGATGATGTAGTGTTGGTAGATGAAACTAGAGATGGTGTTGATAGAAAATTGGAGCTATGGAGGCAGACCTTAGAGTCTAAGGGGTTTAGACTTAGTAGAACCAAGACCGAGTATATGAGATGCGACTTTAGTGATGTCGGGTGCGAGGATGGTAATGTTAGTTTACAAGGACAAGTAGTACCTAGGAGGGACACATTTCGATATTTAGGATCAATGTTACAAAGCAATGGTGATATTGATGAAGATGTTTGCCACAGGATCAAGATCGGGTGGATGAAGTGGCGACAAACATCTGTAATCTTATGTGATAAGAAAGTTCCACAAAAATTGAAAGGAAAATTCTATAGGACGGTGATCAGACCTGCGATGCTGTATGGAGCAGAATGTTGGCCAACTAAAAGGCAACATGTCCAACAAATGAGTGTTACGGAGATGCGCATGCTACGGTGGATGTGCGGTCACACAAGAAGAGACAAAATTAGGAACGAAGTAATACGTGATAGGGTAGGGGTGGCACCGATTGAGGAGAAGCTAGTCCAACATCGCCTACGGTGGTTTGGGCATATCCAGCGGAGACCTCCAGACGCACCGGTTAACAGTGGGATTATAAAGAGTGGAGAAAATTTTAGGAGGGGTAGAGGTCGACCAAGGTTGATATGGCAGGAGGCGGTGAAACGAGATTTAAAGGAGTGTGACATATCTAGAGATTTGGCTCATGATAGGACTGCATGGAAATTAGCAATTCATGTGTCAGAATCTTAGTTTATTCGTAATTTGTTACTCTTATCTTCTTTCTTATTAACTCATTTCTAGAATAAATAAAATGTAGATTTTTTTTACTTTCATCTTATTTTCTATTACTTTTATTCAAAATTGTTGGGTTTCATTTCTAGCCGACCCCAACTTGTTTGGGACAAAAGCTTGGTTGTTGTTGTTGGAAATAGTAGGATACCTATATTTAATATTAAGGAAAGTGCATTTTTGCTTTTAACTTCAACATAAAATTCTCTCTCATGAGAAATCGAATTCAAGTTTTGGAAACTGCTAATCAGAGTAATCACTAGGCTAAGCTCTCGTGAAACAGCCGCAGCGCCCTCTCCGCCTTCATCCCACCCGGCACGTCAACGAACAGCAAGATCCCGACCGTCGCGGCGGCCTGCTCCACCGTGTTCACTCCCATGCTTCTGAACGGCGTGAACACCCCCGGCGTAAACTGCCTGTCCCCCTTGGGTACTGCGTCCGCCTTGAGCTGTGCGGCGGACAGGTCCTTCCACCCGTTCACCTGCGCCTTCATCTCCGCGGTGATGTTGCCGCTCTTCTTCGCCGCCTTGGAGTGCATCAACCCGGCCACGAGCCCCGACACCGTCACGAACCGCGTGGCCTCGTGCACCATCAGCAGCAGCACTGACAGCGCGTGCTTCGCCCGCTCCTGCACCGAGGCGGAGTCGAGATCGGCCCTGACCCGCGCGGCGAGCACGTTCACCGCCTCCGTGATCTGCTGCGGGCCGAGCGAGACGCCGGTCAGCCGGCTCGCGTCGCCGAGCAGGTCGCGGTACGCGCCGCCGAAGCCCACGTACGTGGCGCCCGGTATGACGCCGCGGGTGAGCTCCCACCACGTGCCGTCGCGGCTCATGAAGCCCTCCAGGTAGAGGTTGTCGGCGCGCGTGGCGAGCGTGAGCTGGTCGGTTTGCGTCCGGAGCGCGACGTGGAACCAGCGGCGCGGCGGACCGGGTTCGATCGGGGGGAGGACGGGGCGGTTGTGGGAGAAGTGGCTCCGGTTGCCCAGCCTGTGCCGGAGGCCGGCGATGAAGTCGCCATAGTTGTCGCTGCTACTGACGTTGAACGTGACGGTGAAGAGCGGGTTGGTCACCATGGATTGATGATAGACTGTCCGATCAACGATCCTTATTGGGTTGGCTACTAAAATTGACCCCTTTATGACTGCCAGCAGATCATGTCGCATGGCCTACAAACCAACAAGTGATTGGAACGCACACACGTCGATGGAATCATATCCACTCACGTCGGCATTATAGCTGTCGGTTCACATCTGACATCTCCTTTCAGAAGCTTTGTCAAGCTGCTTCCTGCTCGCATAGACTAGTCGGACTGGGCTACTCGACCCCGCGCGGGACGCCCTATTTGGCGTGGAGCTCGCCGGCGCAAGCCGCACCGTGCAGGCAGATCGACACTGGAAGAAGTAGTTTTTTCTGCTTGATCTTATCTGAATTTGATGTGCCAAACTGAATGATCTCGTTAATGAAAATAGGGCTGGACGATGAGCCTCTTGATCTAAAAATAACGCTTCGACTTTAATTTTCTGTAAAATACAAATGTTGGTGCCGTTATTGTAAGCCATTTATGTGGTTTCCGGTTTTTTAGCAGACTTTCCAGATGTTGTTACTCTGTACAATTGCACTACTACTGTCTCTAAATACTTCTCGTTTCGTAGTTTATTTTTAAACTACAAAGAGATAAGTATTTAAAGAGGGAAGGAGTAATTTGTATCGGCGTTCGGAATCTCAGGACAACAATTGATCAAATCTCCCGTAGTTAACTTCACACATCCTCAAATACCGGGATAAAATTAGCTGACACAAAAAAGGGCACACTGAACAACAACAACAACAACACCGATCAAAAAGGAGAAAAAAAGGGAAATCTCCTCTCGGTTACACGTGATCAAATTGATCGGGTGCGCATCAACGGCGCTGCAGCACACTAGACTCGCACACTCGCAACGCATATGCGCCCGCCCTGGTCCGGTCTGGCTTGCGAATCCACCGAGCGTAGGCAAACGCGATGATCAGTACCGGCGCGTGGGCACGCACTTGGACGGCTTGAACGCGAGCGGGCCGGCGGCGTAGGCGACGTTCTCGTACCCCTCGCCGCCGGTCCAGCGCTTGCCCTCGTCGCGGAGCGGCGCGCCCACCATGCCGCCGTTGATGTTGGTGATGTCGTTGCACTTGGCGTCGGGCGACGACAGCAGGCGCGCGAAGCACGCCTTCCGCGGGTCGCCCATGTAGTAGTCCCCGAGGCGCTCGACGCCGAACTTGGCGAGGAAGTAGCCGTTCTCGTCGGCGACGGCCTTCCGCCACGCCATCACGCGGTTCTTGCGGTCGCGGCAGGTGACCGTCACCTTGGCCCCCGGCAGCGGCGCCGCGCCGTTGAGGGACTGCGAGCCCCGGCCCGCGCAGCTCTGGCACTGCACCAGGCCCTCCACCCTCAGCTTGATCCTCTTGTCCACGCTTTGCCGGGCGGCCGGTGCAGCAGGCGGCGGAGTGTACGACGACGCCGGTGCAGGCGGCGGGGTGTTGGGCGCCGGAGGTGGAGGCGAGCTGGTGGGAGTGTATCCGCCGTTGGCAGAGGCGCTGGCGGCGAGGAGGGACACGAGGATGGCGACGGGGAGGAGGACGGCCGCCATTGCTCTGCAGCTAGCTAGTTAGCTGTTAGCTCTCTATCGCTCGGGGGATGGGTGGAAATGGCGGGAGGCCAAACGGTTTATATATACGTGGCGAGGTGAGGGTCAGCAAGTAAAAAACTGGTGCACACAGACGTGCATCCATGTAGGTGATCGGTGGTGGTCGCCTCGTCGGCGTTGCATGCGCTACGTGACGGCCTGTTTGTCTCGATCGGAGACCGCGTCACGTTGCGCTGCGGACATCATGTGTTGTATGTATATGGGCCGGAACTTTTAGCTACGTGGACTGGACCTCTCAATCAGCCCATTTCCCCCCTATCCCGACCAAATGTCCAAATCCACCAAGAGAGAGAGTCCCGATTAAAAGCCCACCTGTGTGCTGTGTTCCCTCTTCCAATTGCGAGTCCTCATTTCCCCTGGTCCGCACGCCACTCCGGCCGCATCACGAATAATCTCTCCTTTCCGCCCTGTCCTTTCGAACCCTCCCGAAACCCTAGGCGTGCCATGTCGGGGTCCTACGGATCCGACGACTACCGCGGCGGCGGCGGCGGCTACGGCGGCCGAGGTTGCCTTCGGATCCTGTGACGTTTCTCCGCGTCTGTTTATCTGGATCTGCTTCTGAGCGAGTACTTCGTGATTGTGCAGGTGGTGGCGGCGGCGGCGGCGGACGTGGGCGAGGCGGCGGCGGTGGAGGTTATGGTGGCGGTGGCAGTGGAGGAGGTGGCGGAGGGTATGGAGGTGGTGGAGGAGGATATGGCGGCGGCGGTGGCGGCGGGAGAGGTGGAGGCGGGGGATTCGGTGGCGGTGGGAGAGGTGGAGGTGGCCGCGGGGGAGGACGCGAAGGCGACTGGGTTTGCCCTGATGCGAGGTTTGTTTCGAATTGCTCGTTCATAGGTATCTCTTTGACTTGGTTAATCCAATCGTGGTATTCGGATGCTTGTTTGATTGCGAAATGGTGCGCAGTCCGCACCTTCCTATTCCTGTAGTTGAATCTGCACCTTCGGGTAGGTGGATTCGTCTGTTTAGATGTTCACTGCTGTTTGTTTCGTCTGCATAGCTGCCTAGCTGGAATATCCGTATAAAGACCGTGTGATTTGGAGCCCATGCTGCCTTCCTGCGATTTTGCTTATCAAAAAAAAATATTTCAGACTCATCCGAATCATAGTTTTCATGGCTTTGTGAATTGATTTGAGGCTATGATGCCATTGATGACTCATCAGTAGCAGATGTGTAAATTAAGGGTTATATGAAGGATTTTGGATTTCTTGATGGCCACTATAGTTTTTTATAGGTTCTTTTGGTCATATATGTATCTTCCATTATTCCTTTTGAATTATTTGATAAAACTGGTTTGTTGGTATCTCTCTGTTTACTAAAACAGTTATAAATTTCTTGATCCAGCTGTGGCAATGTGAACTTTGCAAGGAGGACTGAATGCAACAAGTGTGGCACACCTTGCCCCAGTGGAGGCGGAGGTGGTGGCAGCGGGGGCTATAATAGGTCTGATGGAGGTGCTGGAGGCTACAATCGTGGTGGTGGTGATTATGGTTCTGGAAGAGGAGGTGGCTTCAACCGAGATGGGGCAGATTACAGTTCTGGTGGCCGTGGTGGCGGCGGAGGAGGATACAATCGAAGTGGTAGCAGTGATCGTGGTTTTGATGACAACCGTGGTGGCAAAGGTGGCCGTTATGGGGGACGTGACCAGGAGAACAACCAAAAGGGAGGAGAAGGAGGTTACAATGCTGGTGGTTATGTACAAGCTCCTCCGCAAGGGCCCCCATCCTATGGTGGGCCTGCTGGTGACTATGGAGGCAACAATGCCTATGGTTCAGATTCTGCTGTGCCACCTCCTAATAGCTATGGAGGTGGCCCAGGCTCATATCCGCCAAGCTATGGTGCTCCACCTCCAAACCCGCATAGCAGTGGTGCCCCAGGGGGGCAAGGGAATTTACCGCCTACATATGATGGTGGGTATGGGGGTCGGTCCATGCCTGGGGGTGGAGCTTCTGGTGGTGCTCCACCACCTTATCATGGCGGCAGCGGCCATACTAGTAGTGCTGCCCCGGAGGCGGCAGCGAAGGTTAAGCAATGTGATGCAAATTGCGATGAGACATGTGATAATGCAAGGATTTACATCTCAAACTTGCCCCCTGATGCCACTGTTGAAGAATTACAGGAGCTATTTGGAGGAATTGGCATGGTATAATTTGTCTTTACCTTTATACTTGAATTCAGTATTATTTAGTAACTTAATAATCTATGAATTGGCTGATTTCTAGAATGGTAAATGGCAAAATTATGTCTATCTAAATTCATTGCTTCCCCATTTAGCCATCTATGCTCTATTTTCGAAGTTTATCTTTCTCACGGTGATCATTGTTCACTTGCAAGTACCTAGTTATGGTGAATGTTGATGAATTAGTATTTGCAGGCTAGCATCTAATACTAATGTATTCACGTTGATATAGTTTGTGTTAGTATACTATCTTTCGTTTTTATGACCTGTATGCCCAATATGTATGTCTGTGAGCCCTGTTATATTTATTAATAGTAGGTGCTCATAGGTAGAAAATGTTATTTTGCGGAGTACATAGATCATTTTGATGATGTTGTTTCACATAGTATACTTAATGTAACTGCTGATTTAAATTATGAGATAGATTATCGTTTTTAAATGCTTGTAACTGTCTGTTTGAAAGGTTGGGAGGATCAAGCAAAAACGTGGCTACAAAGATCAGTGGCCTTGGAACATAAAAATCTATACTGACGAGTCTGGAAAAGCAAAAGGAGATGCTTGCCTTGCTTATGAAGATCCTTCTGCTGCTCATTCAGCTGGTGGATTCTACAACAGTAAGTTTGCATTGTTTCATATATTTACTCCAGTGCAGTTTGCAATGCATCTATCTTATCCAGTACGGTTTGTAATGCATATATTCTGTTCATGATTTAGATTATGACATGAGAGGATACAAGATCAGTGTTGTCATGGCAGAGAAATCAGCTCCCAGAGCACCCTCTTTTGGACATGGGTAAGTTCTTATTACCTGTATATGCTTGCACCTACCACCAAGGTTCCAAAAGGCGTTTGGCGGGCGGTAACCCTCCGCCTAGAGCCTAGATGTTATGCATTGTAGCAACAATATGTTATGAAAACTTTAAAAATACAGCAGCACATACATGTTTTAGTGTCCTAACCTGATTTTCCCTGCCCACTTCAACTTTCCCCCTTTCCTTAGCCTCTTCAGCTTTGTGCATAGGCATAGCCCAGTCCAACCCAATGCATGTGGCCTGCCTCTTTCCTGGCCTGAATCCCATACCCACACGCTGCTGCTCCTCCACAGGGGGTGGCCGCCTCTGGCCTTGAATCCTGCACCTCCACGATGCCACGATATGGGGCGATTGCCTCCCATGGCCCTCCGTCCGCCTACAGATCTGACCAGGATTTGCCCCCTCCCCCTGTGGCCGCTCAACTCCCCCGTAGATCCCGATGCCCCTCCGCCTTTGATAGGGATACTCGATTTGTTTTCACACACCCGTACATTTCTTTTCACACGTCAGGACTCTTATTTACAAATTATCTACGTTAAATGTTGAAGAAATTATCTTTTTTTGTTGCCCTCACTGTATTCTACCGTAAAAAAATTATTTGTTAAGAGACAAACTAGCTCAAAATTTGTTTGCAGTGGTTTCTATGCTGAAACCAAGTTTCTCCGCATTTATCAATGTTCAAGGGGTAAAGAAACTACTGATAGTAATCTTCAGGATAAAAAGATCCAGTATCTTGTCAGTTATTCTGTTAGCAGTGTACTTCTCATTGTAACTAAATTATGATTCATGTGGATGTGATGCTTACATATGATCTTTTATACTGTTTATATATGTGGTCTACAGTGGTGGTCGTGGTGGAGGCGGCTATGGTGGTGGACGCAGGGATAATTACAGAGATGGTGGCCATGGACCTAATAGAAACCAGGGTGGTGGTTCGCGTTCGCGACCATACTGAATACAATATTGTTTACTATGATTGTCTTCTGTGAGAAACCCTTTGTATTCCTGTTCTATGGATTTGTATCCTCATACAGGCGCATAAGGTAGGTTGTCTGCTTTCATGGACTTAAGTTCCATTGTGATACATCAATCTTGGCTGGATGTTTGTTTTGCCAAAATAATTGACCATATTATGTGAATTTTGCATAGAGGCAGCAGGATATAAGCTCCCAATGCTGGTAGGTTTGAGATGTTATTCCAGGTGAGTGCCGTACTTTCATGATTCTGTAATGTTTGTTTCTTCGGAGGATTTTTCATATATGTGTGCTCTCTGTTTGTCTAATGTGACATTCCACATGGTATCTCAGCCGGTGGATAACTCCTGTAAAGCTTTGGATTTTGCTGTGGAGAACCGGTGGGGCGTTTTTATTATGTGATAGGTTTAGTTTATCAGGTTCCCTTTGTCTTAGATTAGATGTATCAATTAGCCTACATAGATTGATCCACTTTCATGTCCATTTGCATGGATCTGCAGTTAACCTTATATGCAGCAATTTTTCTTCCTGACGACGTAATATTTAGTATAATAAATGACATGCAGTGAACTACTGACTGAGTTATGATTGCTCATTTACTCTCCCCGTTTTGACGCTGATTAGTTCAAAATTGGATTGACCAGTGTCAAATAGATGAAACGGAGGGTACCACTGAAAAGAAGCTATGCTAGGTGTTATCAACTATTCGGCCCCAGACGTTGAAAATACAAATAATTTGGTGCTTTACTTGAGATTTGGATCTGCAGTGCAGTTTGTGCAGCGTTAGTGCACTCGCACTACAACCTGGCAGAACCCTACAGTTTGTGAGACTTGGAATCCATGGAAAAATCACAGAATTGGCAATTCATCTTCCCTCAGTGACTTGTTCATGACTCGAGTCAATGTACCTGGCGGCAGTTTCTAGTCCTTATCGGTGTCTTATGCTTCTCTACTCTCTAGCTCGCTATGTAGTTCCTGTAACAATCTCTCTATAAGACTGTCCGCAGCTGCAGAGGGGATACTGGGAAGCATATTGTGTTCCTATAAGACTGTCTGCAGAGGGGATATTGAAAGTATACTGGATAATGCAACTAGAGAATTTAGAGTAAGATATTGAAAAAGTAGAAGAAGAATAGTATATAGAGTATGTTTTAGAGTACACGAGTGCGGATAGTCTAAGCATGAGGCTCCTGTGTCTCTCGGCCTGAACCTGTTGATGTGAAGCAATGGTGGCATGTCCTCATAACTTTAAACTTCAAAAATCTCTATCGAGTTTTTATTTCTAGTATAAAGCATCGTTTGTGAAGTTTGGAATTTTGCTTGCGTAGCTGCTAAGGTATTATGCACGCTAATCTGTGTAATTTGTTCCTGCGGGGCGGATGTAAAACGCTAATGGAAATTGGTAACGTATTTCTCAGTAAACTGGTAATTAGATGTTCTATTTTGCCCGAACTTTTGCCAGAGTTCGTTTTCTTGCATTAAATTGATTAGGTACTGCCACACAGGTATAGCATATCTACACCTACGTGGCGTTGAGATGATAAAATTATATTAGGGGCCATGTAAATATTTTAGGGCTGAATGGGGGATTATTCAGCCAGGGGGGGCATGCAATTATATTAAGGAATGCCACGTCATTATAATAAAAATTGATTTGATACACCTACATGGTGTTGAGATGGTAAAATTACTTAGGATGATAAATTATGAAGGTAGAAAGAGGTGTAAACAGTTGAGACATCCGTAAGGTGGTAAATGCTGGATACTCACTCTTAGGTACTCCCTCCGGCATACAAAAAATGTCGTTCTACACTAGAGCTAAGAGTGCACAAAAAATTGTCGTTTTACACTACATACTATGGAAAATGGTGTAAAAAAATGGAATAGCGTGTATTTAGGAATCGAACCTGCATCAGATTGGCTGGAAAAACGTGAAGAAGATCACTTAGACCACTAAAGAGAGTTGTATTGTAAAAGAAAGAAATCTATTTAATGCTTCTTTGGTATGCGAGAACATGTCTAAAATAACAATTTTTTGTACACCGGAGGGAGTAGTGATTTTGTGCTTAGGGTTGGTGGGTTTGGCATTTCGGGCTTGTGCCTCTAGCGGAACGACGGGTAATAAATGGAATAGGCTGGAGGACGTAATCCATGTCTCGGAGGCGTATTTCATTAAACGTAGATGTAAGCAATTACTTTCTGAAACTATTTTTTAATGAACCGGAACTGTAATTTCACTTGGAGGTGTGTACTCTCTCTGTTTTCAAAACATTATCATTTTCTTATTTTTTGTGTTAGAACACGAGAAACTCTTAAGAAAGGAGGAAGTATGTAATAAGAATCACTCAAAAGATGAAATAAGGATATCATTGCACGTACGCAGCGAGCTCACTATCACCATGTAAAGGATATAATAATGACATGTGCACCCAATAACACGAGTATATTTCGCTTTGATTGCTCCAAGTTCAGTCTCAATGTACAAATACACCATGACAAAAAAGCAAAGGGAGAAGAAGGATGCGCAACCTCCTTGTCATTCTCCATTTCCTTGAGCGGAAGGAAGTGCAGAAATACTGCCTTGCTCATTTCCAACTGTAGAAGCACTGCCTTGCTCATTGCCATTCTGTTCTTCTACGCCACTACCCTGGAAGAACACAGCAGAAAAAGAACTCCAGATGAAACGGCCTTATTTGCATACAGTAATTGAGTGGATTTTGCCGGTTTACCTCATCATCTGGGACCATCACTGTCTTCGCTTGCGCTACAATGACTGTAATGTCATCCATCTTACCACCTGCATTAACAAAATTTGGGCCCGGTGAGCTTACTGATTTTCTATGTAGAATATAGGGCATGGCACCTGGTAAAGAGCTTATGCATGCCTATCAGTTTGGCCCCAAGTAGTTTCTTCCACCACGAAACATCAAAACCCTGCAAGCAGGTAACCCGGATGAGACATGATGCATTATCGTGTGAGGTGAAGTGTTTGTATCGCACCCGACTCCGAGCTTCCATTGAGTAGGGTGAATCAAATGTGATGTCCACCGAATGTTTCCTCGCAAGCTCCGCCAGTGTTTTTGCTGCAGAACAGATTATTATGCCCTTAGAAGGACTGGAATATGTGGTTAGTAGTTTGGTAACCTCAGTTACAGGAGAGGGGAAATTACCAGCTTCATCGACCCCCGGAGATTCAGAGATGACAGAAATAATCTCCTGATCAAAAACATTGTCAAAAAATCCATCTGAACCACTGACAATCATATCACCCTCCATAAGATTTACACTGCAAACCTGACAGATAATAGAAGGATCAAAAATAAGAAAGCAGCGGAATTCAAACAACAATCCTGTCATCTATGGTTGTATTGCCCATTATCATGAAGCTCACTTGAATCTGACAATAAGTAGCAAGGGTCCACATACACTGGGAAAACAATCTTTACACATATGTGACTATATATTGATACAGGTCATAAGCATTCAAAATTTTAATAAAAAACCAACAGTGGCCCTTCAATGTTGATAAAGAAATACATAATTAACATTTACAAGAAGACACATACCAATGCATCCTGATATGTTTGACCAACAGTCTCGGAGCTTATCTGGTATGGACAGTCGAAGTAATGTTCTTGAGGAAACGTAGAGAACATCACTTGCCCTAGCATGTGACGGGGGAAGCAGATGTCAGGTCGAATACAATACAATTTAGCATGTTTGGGTAGTATTATTGAAGTTCACCTTTCCTAATTACTTTCAGTCCACAATCTCCAACACTTGCAATTTTTAGTGTCCCCGTCTTCTCAAGCATTGCAATGATTCTGTTATCATTGCAATAAAAATGTACGGATATTTAAATATCACACAGAAAAAGACCTGCAAGGCTGTGACACTGTAGAAAAATATCTTACACTGTTGCAGATCCAACAGAAGACGTTGCAGCATGAGCTTTCATCAGAAGAATTTGAGGATCGTGATTGATCTGCAACTTCCATGTGACGTGTAAATTCGTTACCTACCACAGCGTAAATGTACTGGCCTTCAGACATAAATTGAATTGTGCTGTTGAATATCACAAAGTACCTCCTCATCATCGAGGAAATTAGAACTGTTTCTCATGAGCTCTCGAGAAAACATAGCTGGATTGATATTCTTTTCTGCCCATCTGTCAGTAGATAAGAGAATGACTAGCAGGATAAAAACCATGTGTTAATGCATATTGCTAAAGAAAAAAATATAATTACTGAATGTGCTGCAGCAATTCTGAAAACAAGAAAAAGAGAGGCATGTTGATCATAATTCACTACAGAAATCCTTTCGTGCGTGTGTGTGTGCGTGCATGCGGTGGGGGGCATTCATCGTAGCAAAGATGACCCACCCTGAAACACCATCTGCAATGGCAAATACTCCACCAGCATCGCTTCTTGTAAAGAACGCATCTTCTCCACCACTTGCAGCCTGAAAGGTATGAAAACCTTATCAATTCCGCAAGTTCAATTCTGATTAAGTGAGAAAAAGCATAGAGCTCTGTGAGCAACTAGAATTATGTACAGGAAATAAATGACTAACCTTTCTTGGGTGTGGGATTAGATGAGTACCAATAGATAACACAGTTTCCGACCTATAATCACGTTGCCATATGACTGAGTTATTGACTGGAGAAAATACTGAATATTTTGAGACTCATAATTAGCAAACAAACAGTTGTTCCATCGGCAGTCTGGAGCAACCAGCTTAGTTCTGCGCCTTGATGTTAATGTGAGCTGACAGTGATTAGAACTACAAGCCACCAGAGTAAATCCGCACAGATAGCAACTCAGGAAATACATAAGGATATATACAAATCCATTCACAAAAGATGGATTGATGGTAGAAACCGCACGAAATTGGATGGGCATTGTGGAGCCATCTCTAAACATATAAACAAGATCGAACTCCTCCTCTAATTTCCAAGAACATGGCGTAATCAATCATATGTGATTCTGTGAATTGGTACTACAAATTTCGCGCGCCAAAGGCAAAGAAAAAAATAAGAGAGAGAAGGTCAAGTCTCCAGAATAGCCATACTTGGCGGCGCGAACAGAGAAGAAGCGGGAGCGGCGAACTTGAGAATGAAGAGACAGGATAGGGGTCCGGAGATGCAGGGGGAAGAGGCGGGAAGCAGTGGGGGCCGCCATTGCAATCTCCTTGCTTCGGTCGCTGGTGGCGAATGCGAAGAGCTGCAGGTGGTGGAGAGGTGGAGGCAGGCAGGCCACATCGACAGTATAGCTTCTTTATCTTTCTTCAGTTTGGTCCCTAAACTTTCCTACTTTTGTGGGAACAAACAATTTTTTTTAGAAAACCCATTAGGGTATTATATTAAGCGATATGAAAGATATTACATCAGGTCCATTACAAGTGTACAAAGCTGTGCAGAGAAGAAAGCCTGAGAGACTAGGAAGAGAGACATCAAACTGCGTTCAGGTTTGTGGGTGCTGAGTGTTAGAAAATAAGCTTGCGAAAGCGACGACGGATCTTTCGAAGTATATGATGTAAGATCACGGACGACACGCGAGGCACGATATTTGTTAACGATGTTTGGCCGAAGCCTTCATTCCCGAGACATGACTATTGACGCTCCCCTCCAATATGTTATCGTCATCTTGGTTACAACAAGGCCCTCTCCTTATATTTATAAGGAGGCTAGTTGAAGAGTCTAACACAAACTCTACATCCTACCGATAACACAACTCAGAGTTCTGAACATAACCAACTCGTACACAATATTCAACACAAATCCAACAAATTCCACCTTGGCGAATACACCACCTTAAAGTCGTCATGCGCGAATCTCCATGTACCCGAACTTAAGTTGTCGACTTCGTAGCTCACGGGGAGTCACCCGACGAGTCCAACGCCTTAGACCCGCCGTTCGAAGAGAACACCGCTTTATCTGCAACTCCATCTTTCATGACTCCACCTGCAACAGAACACCCTTGTAACTTGTAAAGATTTTATGTCCCTCTTTCTCCTATCATCACAGTCTCATCTCCATTTATGACTTTCATTGTCTTTCCATCCGACTCAATCCGGAATAACACCATCATGATGTAGAGCTCCAAGCAAAACTAGATTCCTTTGCAGCTTTGGTACATGCTTAACACCTTGAAGCACATGCTCAGTCTTGATCTTGATCTCGCATATTCCAATAACAGAGTGTCCTCTATCATCTCCTAAATAAGCTTTGCTAAAATCACCTAACTTGTACAAAGAGAACCACTCTCTTTTGTGCGTTGCATGAAAAGAGCTTGCCAAACCTAACGTCCATGCTTCAATCAACTGTATTTCGTTACCCACTGAGAGAACATCACCGTCACTATCCAAATCACTTTTAGGATTTACCACATTAGCACTTGAACCCTTCACTTTTGCTGGAAATATGTCTCCAGTCCTTGCAGAAATAGCACTACACCTTTTTCTTCTTCTTGCTCTTAGCCCCCACTTTCTCCTTGACATTCTCACCTCTGATCAGCAAACCTTCAGCTTGAGGTTCGTCCACTACATTGTTCTTCCTCATTTGCTCTTGAGCTAGTAACGCTGCAATAACATCCTCAATTTTGATAGATTCTTGTGGAATGTCAGAGTCGTGACTGTTTGCTCATAAGATGGTGGTAACGAGCATACAATAATTATTGCCTTTTCTTCATCATCAATTTTCACATCTAGCTGAGCTAGATCCGTGACCCTTTGATTGAAGATATTTATGTGCCCTGCAAGATCAGACCCTTCCTGTATTTTCAACCCATATAATTTTTTGCTTCAAATACAACTTGGTCGTCAAAGTCTTCGACATGAACTGATTTTCCAGCTTATCCCAGATTTCCTTTGATGTAGTCAACCCAATAACATAGTACATGACATTGTCGGACATACACAGCCGTATGGTTGCAACTGCTTGCATCTGTTTCTCCTCCTCCTCCTCCTCCATCTTTACCAACCTTTCCGCCTTCAGAACGGACAAAAGACTTTGTTGCGCCAATAAATCTTTCATCCTTATCTGTCATAAACCGAAGTTGTTGTTGCTGTCAAACTTCACCATATCAAATCTGGTACCCGTCGACGCCATCCCGCCAACACACGGTTTTACCGATCCTTTGTTGCAGGTATTATCGTACAATCCGCTTGCTTTGTTGACCTTGCAGGGAGCCTAATTTGATGTGTCTGCCTTGTGCAAAAAATCCACCGAGACGTCGATCGCTGATTTATAAAGCACTTGCAAATTTACTTGTCTTGAGTGGATATCTCTAACTCCTGTAGCAGTGCCGAAAGCGTCTACCTGGCGTTCAATGCAACACTTGGTTCCGATGACTTCTCACCTATCTTCTGTCTGCTTACTTTGAAACCACCATGAGTTGATTTAATTTGGCCCCTGCACGACCCAAAACACTCGCCGGCGGCTCCAACGACAGGAAGACGACGATCTTCGCTTGTGGAGCAAATCGGACTCTCTAGCGACCTGTAGGACGTGGGAGACCCACGGAGACCTCATTAACCAAGTCCATTGATCTAGATTTTGGTCCAGCTCGTTCCAACGCAAGCTCGCCTAGTCTTGGTGGCCCTGTTTCTCTCCGACGTTGATGCTGTAACTCCAGGTGTTGTCCGTTGCCGAGGTCCTTCTTCGCTCTCTGTAGAAACTCCCCAATATCAACCAAAGTAGCCATATGCTCCAGTTTAGAGGTGTACTTGAGAAACTGATCATCCGACACTTCTATTCCTTTACAATGCTGCTGATGAACCAACGTCACCTTCTTCTTCCCTGAAGTCGTCGTGTCCCCCCTCCCGGGGCTGGAATCCTCGAGTAGGCCACACACAGTCTCCTTCGCATGTCGCCAATCGCAAGCTTCCCCCGGATCTTGGCTTTGCACCGGATGTCTCTGGCGAAGAATGACTATCGCCCTTGAGACGTCCGCGTCGCCTTCTAGTCGACCGTTAGACCCCATCTTGGCTTTGCAAATAGTGAAGCCTAAGTACTGGTGGCGGAAGCGTAGTAGAGAAAGTCCATATAAGTCACACAACCCGATACACAAGAGCAATTGGTGTAAATGGATGGTAGGTCGATGTTTTAATTGTCTGGCAAAGGATCACATTCGTAGAGAATGTAGGGATCTGACCCGGTGTTGGGCATGTAAGAGAAGTAGACATATCTCTTATCGCTGCCCCCAGAAAACTTCACCAGCCAGTCGAAAGATGCCCTAAAGGGTGTCCTGAGGAAATAACCACACCAAGAAAATGGAGCGAAGACTCTATCTGGGAAGTTCGTCAGTGAACTGGAAGCATCGCCGAGGAGAAGAGTAGCAACATCGAGAAGGGAGCCCGGAGCAGATGCATAAACGCACCCTGAGGAGAGAAGAGCCACTTGCTCCACGCAGCAAGGAAGAACAGGGTCTGATGCGCCCTCGCACGCCAAGGTGGGAGGCTGCCGAGAGGGAAGCTCCGGTGGCTCGTTGGGACCACTCCCCTGTGCAGAGGGTGATGGAGCGTGTCCCTGCGGCGGAAGGGGTGGCCCAAGCTGTCCATTGGGGGGCGCAGCCTCCTCGTAATGTTCGGATGGAAGATGCCCCGACTCTGGAGGAGGGGGATGGAATGATCCATTTCCCTGGTAACCCGCGGTTCCAGCCAAAGATGGTTGAGAAGACGACATGGATTACTGGAGACATGATGCACCGAAGGGAGATGCTGGCCATGCATGCGATTCTGGTCACAGAACAAGGCCCAGTGAGGCTAGCCTCCCGGGAAGAACTCGCTGAAGCCATCTGCCTGCAATTCAAGCTTGGAAGGTACGAGTTTCACGTTTACCGATCGCACCCAGAGCCGTTCATTCTGCTTTTCACAGAGAGAGCGTTAAGATATAGGGTTCTGGCAAGGGGACATATCTCGGATGGTCCCTATTCATTCCATTTCCATGAATTGGAAGCGTGCAGACAGGGGCAAACGACTTGCATTCCATATCATGTTAAGCTCAGCATTGAAGGATTGCCTCAATTTGCATGGAACCAGGACATAGTTGACAAGATCTTGAGTGATCAGTGTGTTATCCATCAGGTGGAAGCAGCTACCAGATGTGGGGAAGATCAGAGAGCCTACATATGTTGGGCTTACTTCCAGGATCCGAGTAGAATCCCACAATTAGCCTATCTCACACTGACTAAGCAAAAAGAGGTCCCAAGGGCTGGAGAGGGTCCGCACTTTGCAAGACCGAGAGGTATGCTGGGAGGTCACGTGTTGAAAGTGCTGATTCATATGGACTCTGTTGAAGACTTGAGTTTCTACCATTTCTCGAAGGCAAAACTAAAGGCCAAGGGTAAAACCCCGTTTCGCCCGCTGCCCTGGCAGTTTGGGAGGCCAGACGGTGACCTAGACTATAATGCTCTGACAAATCAAGAAAGGTATTGCAGGCCGACCAAACTTGCGCGTCGCCACCCTTATGATGATGAAGATGAGGATGAAGACAATCAGGAAAGAGGCAAAAGACCACATAGGTTCATCAACCGAATGTCACATTGGCTGGATGGACGTTCAAAAGGGAAGAACGTGATGAACGAAAAAGGGAGCTTCAGTGGATGGTACAAGGGAGAGCCTTCCTACAAACATCGCAGCAGGGATAAAAGCTTCTCCGCACCCCCCTCAAGGATCAACAGCCCCCCAGAGGAGCGTAGGGCCCTCAGAAGTCTATGGAAAGTTAAAGGAGAAGACCAAAAACAAACTTTGACTGAGTTAGAAGGGGCCACAAGGGAGGCATAACAACTACATGACGGAGGGTTGCACTGGCAGACTTCTGATGCAATTCACATTATACCTAGGGACGAGATTGCAGATGAGCCCATAGAAATGGCACCAATGATGACAGAAAAAGAGGGGGTGGAAGTGGATCTTGGGGAGACTCAGATGCGATTGTTTTGCCTCTGACTGCTAATCTGGAGGAACTCTTATAGAAGATAACAAAAGGAGGTATGCGGTAGGATTCATAGCAAGACCAACCACAGACCGATTGCAATGCTGGTGGTGAGCTAGAATAGGTGGGACCGGTAGTGGATGAAGCTGGGCCGATAGCGGTGGCAGACACCAATCAGCAGGACATGCAAGTGGTGGTAAGGAATCCCCCTCCTCCTCTGAATAAAGACTTACAGGTCAGACCAGCAGAAGAAGAATCCGCAACAGCTTTGGTGCAGGCTGTTTCACAGCCGATAACCCAAGGGTTATTGCCAGAACCAACAACGAAGAAACCTCCAAAGGTAAAAAGCAAAACATGCGCTTTGCAGCCGGCAAGGAATAGTCCAAGACTGCGGAAGGCCAAAGAAAAGAGCAAATCATGTGTTACGAAGGCACAAGAAGTTCTGGTAAAAAAGTGGGGGATTCTGGAAGAAAACAAAGACATGGACAACTTGACGCTGAAAAAATACCTGAACTGTACAAGGAACCACTATCTGTCACGGTGATAGAGGCGATAAACAAGCTCATAGAAGTGGCTATGAAGAAGAAAAGCATCAAGAAGTTGAAGAAGAAGGCTCTGTAGGTGGAAGGCAAGGCTAGCAAGGCTAGCAAGAAGCGAAGGACCAGCGAGATGTCTACGCCAGTGAAGGCGGCCTAAGGGTGACACTTCTACCGCCTAGTAGATTTATTTTGCTCACATGTATTTTGTGATGCAGATGATCTGTCCCTTGCCCTCTCTAGGAGGGAACATTTCCTGCTGTAGTGAGAAGGGGAGGTACTCTAGAATGTTGTTGCTGGCAAGATGGTGTGTTTTGTGCGGCCTTGGTGAATGGGCTAGCCTTTACTGGAGGTGGGAATTCAGTATAAAATGGATGATGATTACTTACCAGTTGCTTTGTTTCAACTTATATAATGAATGAACCGAACATAAATTTTGCCTTCCTGTCATGAAATGTACGTGGCCTCAACAATGTTGCTCGGAGAAAAGAGATTAGAAAAATTATCCAACAAAACAAGCCACTTTTAGTATGCTTACAAGAGACGAAACTAAAAGACATCACACAACAGATCATAAGAAGTACTTTAGGACAGGAATACGAAAATCAATTTTACTTCCTCCCTGCTCATAACACGAGAGGGGGCATACTGCTGGCTGTGCGGGATTGTTACATGCAACTAGAGGACGTTCATAGGACTGAATACACCATCTCAGCGACAGTTTCAGACAGGAGATTGGAAATGAAGTGGACAGTGACAGGGTCTATGGCCCACAGCAAGACATGGACAAAAGGCAGTTTATGAGGCAACTCAAGGAATTAAAACATCATGCCAGAGCACATTGGCTGGTGATAGGTGATTTCAATTTGATATATCAAGATGATGACAAGAACAATAACCGGCTAAACAGAAGAATGATGTCGAGATTTAGAAGAGCCCTCAACCATATGGAAGTGAAGGAAATCCCGCTGATCGGGAGAAAATACACGTGGTCGAATGAGCGCAATGTGCCGACGCTAACCAGAATAGACAGAGCATTTTTGACTGTTGTATGGGAGGAGCTTTACACCAATCCCTTTTTGCTACCTCTCTCGACGTCAATATCAGACCATGCACCTTTGCTGATGCAATCACTTACTATACACAGCCGACCTTCAAAGCACCATTCAGGTATGAAACACATTGGCCCAAAATGGAAGTTTTTTTTGGAATGTGTTAAGGGATCGTGGGAGAATCCAACTAATGATGGCATCAACCCATTCCTTAGACTGCATATAAAACTAAGCAGAACAGCAAAAGCTCTATCACGCTGGTCCAAAACGCTCATCCCACAAGGTAAGTTGGCATCGGAAATTTGCCGTGAGGTGATCAAGCGTCTGGATGAAGCACAAGAAATCCGTTATCTGCATGAAAGAGAAATAAATCTAAGACAAATGCTAAAGCTATGCCTTCTAGGCCTTGCTGCAATTGAAAAATCAAGGGCAAGACAAACCTCACGCTTAACATGGTTAAAAAAGGGTGATGTAAACTCCAGATACTTCCAACTGATTGCGAATGCAAGGAGAAAAACAAACCACATACACATGCTACAAACTCCTGAAGGATTGGCCACAGCGCAGGAAGACAAAGAAAACATCATATGGCAACATTTTCAGAACCAGATGGGAAGGCCAAAACCAAGGAAGTTGGCGCTTAATTACTCTGCACTGAACTGGCAGACACAGTCACTTGAGCACCTTGAATTGCCCTTCTCGGTACAGGAAATCAAACGGGTGATTGATGAACGGCCGAAAGATAAATCTCCTGGACCGGACGGGTTCACAGGAAGGTTCTTCAAGTCATGTTGGGAAATCATACAACAGGATATAGTGGAAGCTGTTAGAATTTGACCCCGGACCGGTATGGGGCACGACCCCATACCGAGTCCAACTTTTCCACGACGCTGTGATCGGGGGCAGTTATCCAACCTATGGTGGGCCCCCTCTTGCACCCTCACATTATATATAAGAGTCTCCAGATCTAAAAGGTTTTAGGTGGGCGAATCAACTGGATCCTAAGAAAAACTACCGATCAAAAGGTGAGGGGAGTAAGGGGAAGGATCCCACTGCGGCTAACGTCGACGCTTTCTCTGGCCTAACCGACGTTCTGCACCACCTCGCCTATGCCGCCATGGCTGCCACCACTACCCTAGCCCAAGGTGTGTCATCTACTTCTCTGTCTACGCTAAACTAGATGATTAGATGTCTGTGATCTACTTTGATTAATTGTTGATTAAGTTTTAGACTAAGTTAATTAGTCTAAGTGTCCCGATTAGGTTCATGTCTGATTAATTAGTGACCCCTAAGTCTATCAATGGTATCAAGAGCCGGTCTAGAGCACTCCTAATTTGGGTTTATTTTTGGATTAAGCCTAAGTCCGCAGCATTTAGAAGGAGAGGAAAATTAGCATCGGTTTTGTATCTTGATTAAGAAAGAATTGAGATTTCAGGAGATCAAAATCAAATCGATTAAGAATTAGAAAGAGGATTAGAAAATACGACGGATCCACTCACCTTAGGTCTCGCCGACTCGTCCATCGGGACCCCACCACCGGCGCCTCCGCTGGGCGTGGGAGTCGGCGTCGCCATTCCCGAGCACCTCCAACGAGGTCTTCTTAGAGGCAAGCTGTTGGCTCGCCGGATCCACCACCATCAGGCGTCAGGAGTCGTCATCGTCGACGGCGGCTCACTCGATCCGAGGGTGAGCGCGCGCACCGGCGATGAAGATGCCGGGGGCGCCAAACTAACCTCGTCTGGGTTTCCTCATCGACGGCGTCATCGTCGGTTTTCTCAGCGCCGACATTAGGCGATGCTATCTCGCCTCTCGGGCTTTTCTCTCTTGCGCCGTCAAGATGAGAGGAGAGAGAAGATACGAAAGAAATGAATCAGGGTTTCTCAGACAAACCGCATCGGCCCTTTTGCTCCTCCGAAACGCGTGCTTCACCGTTGGATTTAATCCAACGTTCCCGTGCGATTGCCCCGTCGGTAGCGAGTGGAGGCATCGTAGGCCTTTTCCCGTCCAGAGCGGTGCGGGCCACGTGAGGTGCCGGCGCGACACGCGCCGTGCTTGGCACCACGCAGGCAACGGGCGCTGGAGCACACGTGCCTTAGCAATCGTGAGCACACGTGCATGGCACCACGTAGCCATCGTGAGGGCCAGCGATCAGTTTGAGCCAGTCAATAGCTCTTGTGCGTTTAAGTAAACAGACCTTCGAACCATTTTTGGCCCGTGCGAGTGTGCTGGGTGCTGTAAGCACACGACGAGGAAGCTGGCCATGGGCCGTTTTCTCTATCAGACTATGCACAAAAAAAAAGTATTTAAGAATTATTAAGTACTATTAGTTTTGAGATGTGGGTTGTTGGACTATTAGGGTCGAAAGTCCAGTCAGCATGCGCGTTCAATTTTGGCCATGGGCTCTAGACCACATAAATTTATGGGCTGCGCAAATGTCTTTTACACATTTTTTTGAGTATTTTTGTTGACGGGCTTGGATCAGAGATTAAGTTGTGGGCTTTTCCCATTTTTTAATGGATATTAGCGTAAGGGCCTCTTCTCTGTTTTAGTTAATTTTTAGGGTCTTTGGCCATTTCGTTTAAAACCAATAAGTGGAGCTCACAAAATTAATTAAGTGGACAAAGAAATTGCTAAGTAATTTTGTGATACTTTAATCATTATATTAATTATTATTTTCTTGCAATTTTTTAATTAATTAATGTTAAGTGTTGAATTAAGTATTTCTTGTCCACTTATTTAATTTAATTTATTTTTGCTGTGGAATTGTGAGTTATTAAGCATGATAATTAGAAAATTAAGTATTAAGCTTCCGCTGTTAATTAAGTTATGGTGCTTTCATTGAGTAACCAACGTGAAAAATGAATTTACACTGTCATGATAATTTTATTGAGCAACCAACATGAAAGATAAAATTGTCATGATTAAGTTATTTTGAGTTACCATAATTAAGTTAATTTAAGAGGTCATGCTTAAGTTGTTATGCCTAAGTTGTTTTAAGTTTTAAGTCATAAAGTTTTAAATTATTATTAGTGATAGTAATTTTGTTGAGTAACCAACGTGAAATATGAAATTACCACATTTTGAGTTTAAGTCTTCATTCCTCTCAAGTCATAGTGTTTTATTGAGTAACCAACGTGAAAGACAAAACACGTTGTTTATGATCCATTGAGTTATTAAGTTTTTTCGTTGAGTAACCAACGTGAAAGACGAAATTATTATGTCTTTATTGTTATGTTTTTGCTAAGTAACCAACGTGAAAGGCAAAACACGTTTAGAAGTTAAGTTTTATTTTAAGTTACTTTATATATTGTGTTTTCGTCGAGTAACAAACGTGAAAGACAAAACACACAGCTAATGATTATTTAAGTTTGGTTAATTTTCGTTCAGTAACCAACGTGAAAGACGAAATCATTAAGTCTTTAGTTTTTGTAAGTTGTCAAGTAACCAACGTGAAAGACAAAATAAGATGTTTTTGTTCATAATCATGTTCATGCATTTACTTATGTTCTATTATGTTTTCATTATGAAAGGATCTTCCATTCCAGATTTGATATTAAGATTTATCTCGCCGGAGAACTATCTAAGAAAAGACAATTACAATACTTGGCGATGTAAGTTGGAGGCTGGTTTAACAATCTCTGAAATAGATTTGGCACTGATGAGAGCACGTCCTACTGAGCCTAAGCTTCCCATTATTCGTGACGGGGAAACTAAGGAGTCTTTCTCCAAAAGGATAGAGGATTATGAAGAGGACTATTTCCGCTTCGATTTAGATCGTGCTAAGTGGTCAATCTCAAATAAGAAATGTTTACAAGTGATTAAGAGTTCAATTACTGAGAGTGTTCGGGAAGAAATTCCTGAATGCAACACTGCTTATGAGTACCTCCTTATGATAGAAAAGTATGCAACTGGCTGCAACAAGGCTACGATGCATGCTCTTATTAAGAAACTCGTCACTCAAAAGCATAATGGAGGAAGTGTGCGTGAGCACATTCTTAGTATGTGGGACACTGCTGCTAAACTTAAGCTATTAGATCCGAGTTTGAAAGATGAGTTTCTTTTCAACGTCATTCTTGCTCTACTTCCAAATGATTTTGAGCATATTATCATTAGTTACAACTCTCAGTCTGAGCAGTGGGATCTTAAGAAATTAATTGATTTATGCGTTCAAGAAGAAGATCGCATTAAGTCTCATCGTGCTATTAAGTCTATCAATCATGAGAATAAGAAAGGTAAGTTGAGTTTTAATTGTTAAGTCAATGTTTAAGATTATTTTCAACCCATTAGATTGATTAACTAAGATGCAATCCTGCATATTCTTGAGACAGGAATTAGATAAGTGGAAGATCATAAGAAGAGTGAAATGATCATTAAAGTCGCTATGGTCATGAAGCTAAAGTTGAAATCTTAGACTTATTTTTCTTCTAAGTTATAGTTTTGTACTAAGGATTCATCATATACCCTCATTAATGGAATTTTAGTTTAAGTATTCATATTTTTGTAATTTTGATTTAAGTACTTCATTGAGTTCTTAGTATTATGATTAAGCACATTCAGTTATAACATTTATCCTTAAATGATGTTTTAAATATTATTCTAGTTTTCAATTACAAACTAAGTATTAAGACAAGCGCATTATAATCGATCTCGAAACAATTTCGAAATTATGGCATTGTCATTAAGGCCATATTTCGAGGGGGAGAATTGAATTAGTTTACTCTATCGATTAGTTTTTCCCTCATTAAGACGTTTCAGATTCAAAATAAGGCATTGAACATGTGTTAGTATTAACTTAGTTTCATTCAAGTAAGAATTCAATACCCCTAAAATAACTAAGTGAAATGGTGTATGTTAATTAAGTATGTTAAGTTATTAGTTTATCGATTTACATGTTAAGTCGAACATTATATTAAGTGAGTCTCTAAGACACCATTGTATATTGTGGACAGGGCGTAAACCTCACTTAAGCATTTTCATATGAGGTAGTCCTATTAAGTCAAAAGTAAAAAGTAACCCAAAACATTATTAAGTTTGGTTGTATAATAAGTTACTGATTATCATCAGTTTAGTTAAATAAGACATATCATCATTAGTAGGATGACATGATCAGGGGGAGTATGGTATGATGAGAGGTCGAATAATCTCTCTACCTGCTGTAGCTAAATTTTTAACATTTTTTGTTAATGATTTACTACGTGTTGTTAGTCTTTCATCGGTAACAGAAAAATATTAAGAATAACTCAGTTTAAGTCTGTCATCATCAATGATGTGAGGCGACAATAACCCCAAAATGTTAGCATAATGCACGAGTTATGTGAGTTGCATAAGGTCAAGTGTTGGGTTGATCCTCACTTGATATCAATTTTGATTCATATCGGGTCATAAGATCATTCATAAACAAAAATTTGTAAAGATGACTAAATCAAGGGGAGTTTTGACTTCATAAAGACACTGATCTTGAAAGGAATGGTACATGTTGCCACGCTTTTTCAAGAATCACTCTTTATGATGTCTTACTTACGTTGTGTTAACAATGCAAGACATTGTTGTCACAATATCTGCTATTTATTCTTCATCACTAATGGCCAATAATGATGAAGAGTGGTAACAGCCCGATCACAATAAGACAAATAACAAAGGTGGTCATACCACATAAGAAAATACTATAAGACGATCTTAATCATCTAAATGGTGTAAAACTATGACGGATGAGACGAGATCTAAGTACGCCATCAGTGTCTGAGTATTAGTTATAGTTTCTAAAGGAATCAAAAACAGTAGACTGTAATAAGCCTACAAGAGAAGCATGATTCTGAAGGGAAATTTTCTTTTGTGGTCAGACTAATGGCAATTCACTCAATTGAGGATTCCTAGAGAATCATTAAGTTATTAGTAGTGCATTATGAATGATTTTACATCAGATGGATGTAAAACAAATTTCTCTACCTAAGATTTGTATAAGAATATGAGTGTGACCTGATCGAAAGGTCTTGTTATTAAGTGAATGTTGAGACATTCTTTAGTAACATCCATTCATGGATGTAAGTGAGTATTAAGAGCTATTAAACTATAAGCCATTTTGGGTTTTCAAGTAATGTGAGATGGACACTCACATGTATTCTAAGTCGAATGTACATAATACATTACATCTAAGATAAATCAGTCATAAGAAATTAAAAGATTTTGTCCATAAGAGGATCTAGGTGAAGAATCCTACAAGATAGGAATTAGAATTCACCATGATCATGATAAGGGGGTGTTAAAACTTTGCCTGTTTAGACGGTCAAGGATGATGAGTTTAAGAATTAGTTAGGTTTAGGGAACCAATGATGGTCGACCTTATGTTTTCGGTTCCATAAGCTTCTGCTGTCGGAAGATTAATTGATATATGCTCGAATAAGAGTTTACCTTGACTTAAGATCATGACCGGAATACTTGACAGACATTAGGCCATGCTAGTGGTTCGCCACTGAAAGGCATTTAAGAAATTAATTAAGAAGGTGCAATGCACATAAGGCCTCATGATTAAGAATCATAAGTCGAAACTCACTTGACGAAGTGAGCTTCTAAGTTTTAGCTTCGCGAATTGTGTGAATTCTAAGATTTCCACATTAAGTTATATATCCACCTTTCGCAAAATGGAGTTATTTTGTGGAATACTCCAAATGAATAGTCACTACATCGTCCACAATGTGTGACAAATCATGTTATTTAAGATGAGGCCATCGAGCAGGCGATACAAAACTTTATCCGGTCTAAGAGTGGTCGACAGCACAAACCACTTAAGTAATACTACAATAAGTTTGTAGTATCATTCTTCACAGCAACATGTCGAGTGAAACTGTCAAGCACATCGACGTTAAGTTTAGTATTGTGAAATATAAAATCCAGGAGCACAATAGACAACGAGCATAAAAGAAACAAGCGAAAAGCTTGCGGTACCGTTTGCAAAGGGTTTTCCCGCCCATATGTTCAAAGAACATGAAGCATGCATGGGTCTTAAGAGGAATCCTGTGACTATCCTGGATACTAAGGGGCCAAATTAAGTATAAGGTTATTTCTAAACGTGAGACATATCATGGTCCTCGAGTCAAGCAGTGCGTAAATGACTGTTTTGATGCGTTGTGCCTCTTATGTCGAAGCGTGAGGGAATATACACTAAGTTAAGTAAATAAGTGAGTAAGTTAATAAGTTAGTAAGCTTTTAGTTCCGTGGTCAAGGGGGAGAATGTTAGAATTTGACCCCGGACCGGTATGGGGCACGACCCCATACCGAGTCCAACTTTTCCACGACGCTGTGATCGGGGGCAGTTATCCAACCTATGGTGGGCCCCCTCTTGCACCCTCACATTATATATAAGAGTCTCCAGATCTAAAAGGTTTTAGGTGGGCGAATCAACTGGATCCTAAGAAAAACTACCGATCAAAAGGTGAGGGGAGTAAGGAGAAGGATCCCACTGCGGCTAACGTCGACGCTTTCTCTGGCCTAACCGACGTTCTGCACCACCTCGCCTATGCCGCCATGGCTGCCACCACTACCCTAGCCCAAGGTGTGTCATCTACTTCTCTGTCTACGCTAAACTAGATGATTAGATGTCTGTGATCTACTTTGATTAATTGTTGATTAAGTTTTAGACTAAGTTAATTAGTCTAAGTGTCCCGATTAGGTTCATGTCTAGATTAATTAGTGACCCCTAAGTCTATCAGAAGCCACAAGTTTCTTCTACAACATGAACCAACATGAACTATACTGGATGAACAAAGCCTACGTGGTTTTGATCCCAAAAAAAGAACAACCTGTTCACGTCGGAGATTTCCGACCGATTAGCCTGATACATAGCTTTACAAAACTCATCTCCAAACTCCTGGCAAATAGGCTTGCCCCAGAACTACACTGGCTGATATCAGTTAACCAAAATGCTTTTATAAAGCAACGATGCATCCAAGATAATTTTGTCTTCGTCCAGGAACTAGTTAAGGAGCTTCACCGCAAGCACATACCCATGTTGTTCATCAAACTGGACATATCAAAAGCTTTTGATATGGTGAATTGGGTTTACCTCTTGGATATAATGAAGCACTTAGGCTTTGGTGTCCGATGGCTAAACTGGATATCCAACATATGGGGGACGACGACGTCGTGCTTTTTATTAAACGGAATACCGGGAAGAGAGATAGCTCACGCTCGGGGCGTCCGACAGGGGGATCCCCTTTCACCGATGTTATTCTTATTGGCAATGGAACCACTCCATCGACTCTTCAATGTGGTACAAGCTCAGGGCCTCTTATCACCGGTACACAAGAACTGCCAACAGTTTCGTGTCTCACTGTATGCGGATGATGCCGCGGTCTTCATCGCACCATCCAACCAGGAGTACAAGATCGCGAAGAGGATCCTAGATATATTTGAAGATGCTTCGGGTTTACAGACAAACATGGAAAAGACAAAGATATACCCCATCAACTGCCAAGAGATTGACCTAGGAGATATCGTCGGGATACAAGGCAACCTAGATGTGTTCCCAACAATATATCTCGGACTACCTTTGCATGTAAGGAAACCTACAAGAGCAGTCATTCAACCGCTGGTAAATAAGATCGGAAACAAACTCTCAGGTTGGAAAAGAAGGCTCCTGTCCTATTCAGGTAGAGAAGTACTGATCAAATCGGTAATGACGGCAATTCCCACATATTTCCTTTCGGTATTCAAAATCCCCAAATGGGCAATACGCCAAATAGATAAATACCATCGAAGTTTCCTGTGGAGAGGACAAGGGCCTAATCAAACGAGAGGTGGTCACTGCCTTGTAAAATGGACAAAGTGCACAAAGCCAAAGAAATGGGGGGGACTAGGAATACAAGATTTAGAGAGATTTGGAAGAGCATTGAGACTAAAATGGCTCTGGTTCAGGTGGAGCTTGCCAGACCGGCCATGGAAACCACTCTTAAAGAACAAAGAAGCAACTGATCGTGACCTCTTTTTCAGCTCAACAGAAGTCCAAATAGGTAATGGAAAGGACACACCATTTTGGGAAGCGAGGTGGCTGCTGGGAAACTCGCCCAAAGGTCTGGCCCCGATGCTCTATCAACAGGTGCGAAGAAAGTACAAGACAGTGAGTGAAAAACTCTCAAATTACAACTGGATTAAAAACATCAGAAGCTGTGATTCTAAATTTCTGCTGCAGGAGTTTGTAATACTCTATACGGTGCTATCAACAATACAACTCAATGAAGGGAAGGATACTATTACATGGAGATGGACGGCTTCAGGGAAATTTACTACAAAATCAGCATATGAGGTACAATTTCGAGGGTTGGTGACGCCCTTTGATTCGTCTCTGATTTGGAAAGCTAGGGCTGAGCCGAAATGCAAGTTCTTTGCATGGCTATCGATACAAGATAAAGCTCCAACGGCTAATAACTTGATTAAAAAGCACTGGACAACAAATCCGACATGTGCCTTGTGCTCTCAGCAGCCGGAAGATATCTCACACATGCTACTGGAATGTCCCTACACAAAGGAGGTTGGAGACAAACAAGGAACTCACTGCAATGGCAACCTCCACTGCCTTTAGCCTTAGAAGGAGATGTACATCATATGCTTAAGGTAGCTACAACAGCCGGATCAAAGATGCAAAAGAAACATAAAGCAAGGATAATGCTATTCTTTGGTGGTATATATGGAAAGAAAGAAACCAATGTATCTTCCAGCAACGGTCGTCGAGTGAGTATCAAGTGGCGCAACTGATAAGGGACAAGGCTTGGGTCTTCATTTCTCTATAGTCTGTTGTATTTGCTGGATGGTGATAGGTTAGGAGTGTTTTGCTGGCAGAGGGGAATGCCCTGAGCCAAACCTGGAACTGTGTTCTCGACAGAGAACAAATTTACAGGGTAGAAGATGTAAATTAGAGTGTATCAGTGACTTTTCTCTTCTTAATAAAAATGGCAGCACTCCTGCCAAATTTTAAAAAAAATACTTGTCAAACTCAAGCACCACCACAAAATTTTTTTTAGATCTTGTCTGCTCGAACTTGCCTTGCCGAAGCACTGCCTGCTTTGATATGCTCTCGTCTGGATGCTTGTCTTTCTCCTCTTGGCTCTATTTATTTCGCTGTTTCTAGAAACCGAGACAATTAACGTAAAAAAATCCTGACTCCGATACTCATACGACTTATGTGCTCGGCCCTAATTCCTGTTTAGTCCCATACTTGATTACGTACGTAAACAAAACACCCTGCCGTACGAACTTGTTCCATGCACCTTGATCATGATGGAATAATTAATGATGGGACCCACTTGCCTTTACTGTGCCAACATGCAGCTTCCATGCACATGTTGCATCGTACTTTGTTTGGACACCTGGTAGCATGCATGATTCCCTTGCCGCATATCAACTTTGGACTTTTTCAGGACTCTTGTGATCTGCGCACCACCGTATCACTAGCCAGATCCAGATTGCAGCACCGTCTAGTTTGTAGAACCTGTCGGCTCCATCTTGCCAAGCGTGCACTGACAAATCGAACCCTACTGCTCCTGCACTATGTTACCAGCCGGCCGAAACGACTAGATCATTCGAGCCATGATCAACTCGTCAACAAAATTCCGAAGAAACCGGTTGTAATATGCGTGATCCAGTTTTACCAACATCTACGTGTTTCTGCAACTCCGTCCAGCAATGATCCTGCTGCAACATCACGTTCTCATACATTTCTGTGCACAAGTGTGTCACATCATGGTCACCCGTATCGCCGACACAGTCTGATTGCGTGCCGCGACACTGTCTTTGTGCAACACCGGTCACACCGTCTTGTCATGTTATTTCCACACTTTGATCTCTCCAGCCTTCGCCACATCTAGCCGCTGGTCTAATTGCAAGCCTAAGTTGCCGCCCTCATCGCGATACCTCCAACAGCCATTGTACCGATTTGATCTCCACGTCTGGACGATTCTCGCCGGTTGTAGCCCATCGGATGGTCTAGGCCGCCTGCCTAGAGTGTCCAATAGCACCGATCAGATCGCCGGTCGCCACCATGCTCCACCTCACACTGCATCGAGCAGTCTCACGGTGCCCATCGAGCATGTTCCTCGCACCTCGACGATGATCTTCCGCATCACCTCTAGATCCAATTCAACATTGGTTCTGATTACCACTTGTTAGAAAATAGGCGCGCGGAAGCGACGACAGATCTTTCAAAGTATACGATGCAAGATTACGGACGACACGCGAGACAAAATATTTGTTAAAAAGGTTCGTCCGAAGCCTTCATCCTCGGGGCATGACTACAGACACTCCTCCTCAATATGTTATCGTAGTCTTGGTTACAACAATGGCCCTCCACTCATATTTATAAGGAGGCCGGTTGAAGAGTCCAACACAAACTTTACACCACACCACTAATACAATTCAGAGTCCTGAACGTAACCAACTCGTACACAATATTCGATTCATATCCAACAGAGTGAGCTGGTACATTTGTCGTGCACCAGCAAAGCTCCAAAGAATAGCTTGCTCCTGATGTATGCCGGCACTCCTTGTTCGTCTCACTCGCTATTCTTGAAAATCCTATTGTTTCTCTTGCAGGTTCAACATACTAACATAGCCAAGGGACCGTTCTGGGAACAAACAATTATTATGTGCTTAGTGTGTTCTTTTAAGGATACCAATGGTGTAAACGATATAAGTAGGAAAATTTCATAAAGCTCAAAACATCTCCAGACTCGAAAAAAACAACTTGGTTTGCAAGAAACAAAATCCTGGTGCAATTCCCCAGTAAAACAAAAATAAAATACGTACCACTCGAGGAAAATAATCTGGTTCTGTTTTCACATGGCACTTGCATGTAATCCGAAACCAGATGCTTTTATTTCTGCCACACTGATTTTGTACAGTTCAAATGGTTAACAAATGTTTCTTTCCCTCACATGAATCAAATAGCTAAAAGCAGTTGATGCATAAGAAAAGAACAAGATTCAGAGTACAATTTTAAGTTATAAATCCATACCACAGCAAATATACACCTGGTGTCAACATAAGGTGCCTGCTTGAGCAATCAAATAAAAGTGTTCAGTAGTTATCGTTCAAGTTGGTGCCAAAGATACAACGCCGATAATGTGAAGGATGACCCTCTTCGCTCTCGCCCGCTCTCTCCTCCGCACGCTGCTCGCACCACACCCCGCGTCCCAATCTCCATCGTCAACGCTGCTAGCTCCAAGCTCAACACCGCCTCAGCACCATGTCCTTCCTGCCGATGAAAGCTTGTGAAGACCTTGCTGGTCGGGACCTCCGGAGGCGACCAGAGCCGAGGAAGGAGATGTGGGACTTCAGCAGGGAAGAAGATTCGTAGAAGAGGTTCTCATGCGATACAATTCCTCAGTTCATCATCCCTGCTCCTCAACCAGAGGAGCTTCTTCCTCCTAGTGGTATTCTGCCGATTCACCTTCAAGCTTTCGGAGGAAGAGGTAGGGTGGGTTCTCCATGTTAAACAAGGCATGATATATGCAATATCTGTCACGTTGTGCATGTCACGCGATTGTGGTTTATTCTTAGAGTTGTTTTTCTGTTACAACGAACCAATCTATTGTTAGAATTCCGTATATGTAAAATTTTCCTTATGTATCCCGTTCAACTATCTATAAATACATGCGATCGTAGTCCGACTTGGGCATCACCTTCAATCAATTTTACATGGTATTAGAGTTGGCCTCTTCCATCTACATCTAAGTTGTCGTAGCTATGAGATCAGGCGTGTTCTTTGGCGATCAAGATGGCGAGTCAGACAAGTTCATCGTCTGGTTCAGGCCTGGTGCTGATCATCGGGCACCCGATGTCTGAGAAGCTCACCAGAGACAATTTTCTAGTGTGGAAAGCACAAGTTTTGCCTGCAGTACGTGGTGCGCAGTTAATAGGATTTTTGGATGGATCCAAGACTGCACCACCAAGGAAGATCTTCGTTGAGAAACCTGACAGAATCAGAGAAGAAGCTGATAACCTTGAGTTCACTCAGTGGATCGCCCAAGATCAAATTATTCTTGGCTATATAAACTCCACTTTATCAAAAGAAGTCCTCTCTCAAGTAGTTCGGTTTGAAACTGCACATGAGGTTTGGAGTTTTCTCTCTAGTATGTTCTCATCTGTTTAAAAGTCCCACATTATTCAGATAACAGTGCAACTTGCTAGAGAGCAGAAAGGTGATCATGCAGCTTTGGTGTATTTCTCAAAGATGACAACCTATGCTGATGAACTTGCTGCTGCAGGCAAACCTCTAGAAGAAGAAGATATTATCTCGTATATCCTCACTGAACTGGATTCTGAATATAATCCATTTGTTTCAGTGATGACCCATGAGGTAAGGTATATCTACAGATCAGTGAACTATATGCACAACTTGTGTCCTTTGAGGCAAGGTTAATGTCTCAAAGTATTGAACAACGGTTCTCCTCCTCTGCGAACTCAGTCTCCCTTGTTAGAGGTCGTTCTCGTGGCAGAGGAAGATCAAATAGAGGACGTGGTGGTTGCGGTGGTGACGGGCCCAAACTTGTATGTCAGCTCTGTGGCTACAAGCGACATGTTGTTCAAACATGTAGAAGGAGGTTTGACAAAAATTTTACTGGGAATTTTTCAACTGAAGATAATTCTCAAAGAAGTTTTGCTGGCTCGGTTATGGCTCCTTCATACAACGTTGACATGAATTGGTATTTTGATACTAGAGCAACTGACCATATAACGGGGGAACTAGAGAAGCTTGCCACAAGAGAAAAATATGATGGACCTAATCAAGTGCAAACCGCTAGTGGAGCAGGTATGAAAATCACACATGTCGGTCATGCATCCTTTCATGCTCCTTCTCGTAGTCTATATCTCAACAACATTCTTCGAGTTCAAAATACTAAGAAAAGCCTAGTGTCAATTCATCGTGCATTTGCTGAGTTTCATCCTGATTCTTTTTTCTGTTTTAAGGATCGTACCACGAAGAAGGTTCTTCTTTCCGGCATATGCATTGATCGATTGTATCCAATTCCACCTCAACCAATACGGATCTTGAGTGCGGTCAAATGTACACCAAATCTTTGGCATGAGCGTCTTGGTGACACCTCTTCACCTATAGTTCAAAAAGTCCTGTCAAAATATAGTATCCCAGTCAATAAAATGTCTGAGTCAAACTTGGTTTGTGACTCGTGTCAAAGAGCCAAAAGCCATTAGTTACCTTATCATCAATCCCATAGTATGTATAGTGCTCCATTAGGTCTTTTTCGCTCGGATGTTTGGCGACCTGCCCCACAATCCGTAGGGAGACATAAATATTATGTAAGCTTTGTTGACCGATATAGTAGATACACTTGGATCTAGTTGTTGAAAAAGAAATCTCATGTCTTCCAAGTTTTCCTCAATTTCCAATAGCTTGTTGAACGTCCATTTGAAAGGAAAATCGTTACCATGCAGATCGATTGGGGGATGAATTTCAGAAGCTCAATACCTTCTTTCAAAAGATAGGGATCACTCATCATGTGTCTTGTCCATATGCTCATCAGCAGAATGGGCTAATTGAATGAAAACATAGACGCATAGTTGAGGTTGGTCTTGCTATCTTAGCACAAGCATCAATGCCCTTGAAATTTTGGGACGGGGCATTTTTAACTTCTGCCTAACGCATAAACAGAACTCCCAGTAGGCTTCTTGGCTATGACACACCACTTGAGCGTCTCTACAAAGAAAAACCACAGTTTGAAACCCTTAGAGTGTTTGGTTGTGCCGGTTGGCCAAACCTCAAGCCCCACATTCAACAAAAGCTCCAGTTTAGATCAACAAAGTGTACCTTCATTGGATACAATATCATACACAAGGGCTACAAATGCTTGGATACGTCCACTGGACGTGTTTTCATTTCCAGAGATGTCACGAATCTGTCTTTCCTTTCTCTAGCCTCCACACAAATGCCGGACATCTTCTAAAACAGGAAATTCTCCTTCTTCCAACTTTCCTTCAAAACCCTAATAGAATACGGGAGGATATGATGGAACATACTAATAATGGCAATTTGTTTGCCTAACCTCGCTGATGAAATTTCTGAGAATAATGCTGCGCAGATTGAAGAAGTATCAGGAGAAAGTTTGAGTGAAAATCTAATCTCAAATGGCCCTGCTTCCGTCTCTCAACATGGTATGGACGATTGCATGGGACACAAGGAGGATATGCTGACACCTGTCAGGCAGGTGCAGCATGCACCAGCCGAATCAGCACTAGGATCCGACGCATCGCAATCTGCTGCCCCAACAGGATCCGCGCCGGGATCGATGCGCTTGCAGACTACACCGGGGGAATCTAATGTAGGCAGATCTGATGTACCGCAAGATCATGCAACCTCTAGTGTGTTAACTGGGCCAAGTGCGGTGCAAATGCAAGTGTTACCTCTTGCTGCGGATTCAAATCAAGTTCCTATGGTAAATAAATCTAGGCCATGTACTAGATTGTTCAGAGGTATTCGACAACCACGTATATCAACTGATGGTACAGTGAGGTATGAATTCAAAGGAGGCAAATCAAGTATGGTCTATCGATCTCTACTGAAGAACCATCTGATTGGAAAGATGCACTGCAAGAAGAAAAGTGGTGCCTGACAATGGATGATGAATACAAAGCTTTGGTGCGTAATCACATGTGGCATCTTATACCTCCCAAGGCAGGCTTAAATATCATTAACTCTAAATGAGTGTTCAAGATAAAAAGAAAGATGTAATGATCGATACAAGGCTAGATTAGTAGCCATTGGCTTCAAACAACGTTATGGCATTGACTATGAAGACACATTCAACCCTGTGGTGAAAATGGCAGCTATAAGAACTATTCTCTCTTTGGCAATGTCTCATAGTTGGATAATTCGACAACTAGACATGAAAAATGCATTTCGCCATGACATTTTGGAAGAGGACGTCTATATGCATCAATCTCCTGGGTATGTTAATAAGAGGTATCCTCATTTTCTATGCAAGCTTGACAAGGTCATTTACGATTTGAAACAGGCTCCACATGCTTGGTATGCTCAACAATAAGCTGATGAAGCTAGGATTAACATCATCAAAGTCATATACTTCTCTATTTTCTATAAGGAGAATGGGATGTCTATATTTCTATTGATCTATGTTAACGACATCATCTTGGTGAGTTCCAGTCCAGAAGCTGCGAATGCATTGTTAGCTGACCTGCAAGTTGATTTTGCACTTAAGGACCTTGGAAACCTTGAAAGTCACCTAGAGGGGGATGAATAGGCAATATGACCTGAAATAGCTTAATCAAACGGGATTAAAACTCTGAGGCTGGACTAGTCTGGTTAGGGCCGTACTAGTCCGCTCAGCATATGGTGAAAACCTAAAAACTTGATTTTTATAAGTTCTTTGCGGAATTTAGGTTCACAAAAGATAGACGAAATGTTTGGCAACCTAGTACAACTTAGATTAACAAGTGTAAGCAATTATATTGCAAGATTTTAATGAAAAACAATATGAAGAACGATATGAACACTAAAAGCAATTCTAGTGATTACAAAAGGTAAAACTAGAAGAGAGACACGATTTATCCCGTGGTTCAGCTCCACAAAGAACCCTACATCCAAGTTGAGAAGTTCACACAAGGACCGAGTCTCGCTTGACCCTCTTCTCACCAAGCCACAACAAATGGCCGGCTTGGTTTCCACTATAACAAAGGGTAATCACCAAGTTTTTGGGGCTGCTCACGATTTGAGGCTCCCACGAATGAATACAACAAGGAGCACACGAAACTCAAATTACACAAGCCACAAAACGCAACACCAAGTGCAAGAGATCAAACCGAGAGCCAAAGCGCGATGATCTTCCTCCACTCTCCTTCTCAAACCCTAATCTCTTCAAGATTTGGTCTTAGAGGGCAAGTAGGACGAGTAGAAGGCTTTGAAAGGATCAAGGACAGTTGTAGCGGCGCTAGGGTTCAATATACTTCAAATAGGATCCGGGGGTCCCCTTTTTATAGGGGCCCCGACAACTAACCGTTGCCAACAACACAAACCCGGACTAGTCCGGCCTTTTGGGACCACCAATAATTCGACGCCACCGGTCGACACAACTGTTGAACCCCGCCAGACGTTTGGATTTCAAACTGTCACTGGCAACCTAGACTAGTCTGGCAAAAAACGGACTAGTCCGAAGTCGGACATAACACTTTAGTCCTGCTGAAAACGGACTTCTCTTGGATGGCATGGACTAATCCGGCCCCCAGACTGGACAAGTCCGGCCTCCCAGGACTTGGCTTCGAGATCTCACACTAAGGCTCAAACGGACTAGTCCGTACAAAAACAGACAAGTCCGAACTCGGAAAGAAACATTTAGTGCGTCCCAAAACAGACTACTTTGGGGGGTCCGGACTAGTCCAACCATTGGGGCGGACAAGTTCGGCCTCCCAGGACTTAGCTCCACAGATGTTCACCCAGGTAAAACGGACTAGTCGGTATCTATACGTACAAGTCCGAACTCCAACAGAGACCTTTAGTCTGCCCCAAAACGGACTACTCTAGCCACCCAGACTAGTCCGGCCTCGGGCCCCGACAAGTCCGGTCATGGAAAATTTTCTCTTAAAGGCTTCTCACTTAGGTTTTTCTCTCAACTACCACTTAGAGCCCTCTTTGATGATCTTAATGCACTTGATACACACACCCTCGCACTTGATACAGCTAGTCTAAACTCAACACAATAGAAACCCTAATTTCTATGCTTGAGTTTTTGACGCCCGTTGCAATCTTTTCCATTTTGAGGGATTTTGACCCATTTCAGCTCATTAGTCTCTTAATTGTCGTCATCAATCATCCAAAATCCATGGGGATGCCTAAATGCACTTTCAATCTCCCCCTTTTTGGTGATTGATGACAACACATTAAGCTTCAACAAAAAGATATTATTTGGTTTTCATAACATGTATGTGTATAAGTAACCCCCCCCCCCCCCTCAACGTATGCATTAAGAATAAAGAAATTGAGAGAGTTATCATACATATACATGTTATGGTGAGGTGCCTAAGTGATGTGTTCATAATTTGTGATAAGACAATGAATATGAGTGATAAATAAGTCATTTCAAGCATCACATCATAATTAAGCATAACAAACATTGTAAAGTGCATACAACCCATAATAGATTAAGTCTTACATAAATTAAAATGCGACAGTTTTAAAACGTAATACAAGTCCATAGAGGATCAAAAGAGACAATGAATATTAAAACTCTAAGTACCCCATTCCAATCTCCCCCCCCCTTTGGCATCAAGACACCAAAAAGGAAAAGAGAGGAGGACAACCCTAAGATCTACTCTTCATCATCGTCCTCGTCGTCTTATTGCTGCTCACTATCGCTCTTCGTTGACTCCAGATCTTTGGCGTTTTCATCATTGCCTTCTTCTTCGGAGGGTGCCAATGTGTAGGTGCTAACATCACCAAACTGAACGAGTTCTTCGGCGGTGAACTCGGGGAACATAGTCATCTCTCCATCACTCTCCGCGGCAGGAGACATGGGAACTTCGAGCTTGTCGCACATCGCCTTGAGGTACTTCTCTAGGCGAAGCTCCATGCAACGTTGCCGAACTTCCACTTTCCGGCAAGAGGCAAAAATTGCCTTGAAGCACTTGAAGAAGCCACTTTCGGATTGTGATGGAGGAGGAGGATGTGGTGGAGAAGCCACGGGATGAGAGGATGAGACAGGAGAATCCACATTCTTTGTCTTGGTGCAACGGGCTCTAGAGGAGGAATTTAAGGACAAAGTCTTCTATGAGTGATATCCTTCTTGATGGTCAGCACAGAAACCTTCTCGATCATGTACATAATATAAGGTGCATAGCCACATGATTGGTTGGGTGTGTGTGATATGTTGAAGATGTCATCAAAGATATAGTCCACTACATTGAAACCAACATCTCCATCAATAAGCACCATCAAATGTCTTAGATTGCCTTGAATGATGCCCACATCTCCATACTTGGGGGCTATTGTCTTTCGGAGCACACGGTTGAGCACACTATAGAAAGGCTTGATGTTGCGAATGTGTCCGACCTCATAGTGAACTCCATGACTTGGATACATGTAATCCAAGACATCTCTATCAACTGCCTTGAGGTTGTAGATGATAATCTCATTCTCAAGTTGACTTTCCAAATCAAGAATCTGATCGAACTCCCAATAAGTGATGGTGTATTGCTCTCGATTGGTCATCCAAGTGATTCTCCGATCTCCATCGGTGTGAAAGTAGACAGTTGAGTAGAATTGCACAATGACTTCAACATTCCAGTCATAGTTGAATGCCATGAGTTTCTTCAGTCCATGTCGCTCTATGGCTTCAATCACGACATTGAATGCAGCATGATTCTTCTGTGCCATGTAGTCCCAATAAATCCACTGGGCATCCGTCACTGGAGTCTGCTTCAACATGTAGAGGGTCCTATAGTAATCACAGTGGAAATCACACCAAAAATGAGGGTCGGCGGTGCTCTTCTCACGTTGATACACATTGCCCGTTCTGAGTCTTCTAGCCTCCTCAGCCCCTTTGCCTGTGAATATGTTGGCTTCAACAGTAGCTTGGCAGTTGGGGTTTCTAGCAGGTGAAGACATCCTCAAGTGACCTATGGGTTGAGAGGGTCCCTTCTTAGCTTTTCTTGTAGGCTTCTTCACACCAGGAGCCTTCTTCTTGGGTGCCTCCTCAACAGGCGCTTGTCCTTGTCCTTTGATATCCTAGCTTCTTGAGTTCTTGATTTCTCCCCCATGGTCACAAGTCTCTTCTTTCTTGGGGTTGTCTCGGCTGCAGCTGAGTTATGTGCCTCTCTTTGCTTTTTCTTCACATTCCTTTGTTCAGTCATCGAGTCGAGGTAAGCTATAGAAAGCTCTCGCTCCTCACGATCACGACGACAAAATTCTTGCCTTGCTGCCTCATGCTCGGGATCGGATAGAGGCGAATAGTCGGGGTCCGACATCGTCTCTGAGAAGAGATGCACAAGAGAGTATATGAGTCCAAGGAAGTGGAACATTGTTTTAGAATTCACAAAATTGATCAAGGTTAGGGTTTTCACTGTGAAATCCAGGCTTGTTCGCCCAAGGGCCGGACTAGTCCGTAGAATCCGGACTTGTCCGCCCTATAGCCGGACTAGTCCGGTGTTCACAGCAAGAACCCTAATCTTGAGGATTTTTGCAAAAACTACCAATCTGGCCACAATATTCCAAGGATAGTATCACAATGACATAGAGAACAACTTTTGTGAAGAAGTTTCTATCAAAAGACCTAAAAGAATTGAATTTTGAAGGATTTAGAGCTAGGTCAAGAATACCTCTTCAAATATTCAAATCGACGAAATGCGGATGAAGAATCGGCCTACGATGCTTGGGGAAGAGTTCTCACACACCTTGGGGCTTCAATCCACAGATTGGAATCGAGTTTTGGTGGAAATAATAAAAAATCACCAATTGAGGGGGTACAATTTTCACGTTTTGAGGAGAGAGAGAGAGAGAGAGAGAGAGCTTGAGTGGAAGTGAGGAGGTCACGGGTCCCCTCGGGAGGTTAAGTCCCTAGGGGCCGGACTAGTCTGGTTGGGGACCCGGACTTGTTCGACCTATGGACTAGGTCCAGACTACTATGATTGGCTGAACTAGTCCGGCCCGGGGACAGACAAGTCCGTTTTGGATGTATCCATCAGAGCTCGGCGAAGCTGGACTCCGGACTTGTTCGACCAGTGGGGCAGACTAGTCCGATCCAAAAGATGAAAACAAATATATATTGGGTTTTCACCAAAGATTTGATCCTTTTAGACTAGATTTTCACAAAATATCTTTGCAAACATGGTCAGTAAGTAATCAACAACCAAACTATGACCATAATTCACAAAGATTCCATAATTTCAAAATAGTTTTGTAGAAAAATTGAGTGGGAAGAGTTTTTCGCAAGCATGTGTGAATTTTGAAGCAAATACAAGTAAGAACCAGATGTGCAAGACTCAAGCCACATTTTGAGAATCTAAGATATTGAGCTCACTGCTAAGTTCACAAAATCTTTTCTCATCTAAGGGCTTGGTAAAGATATCGGCCAATTTTTCGGTTCTCACATGGGAAATTGCTATGTCTCCTTTTATGGAGTGATCTCTCAAGAAATGGTGGCGGATATCAATGTGCTTGGTCCTTGAGCGTTCAACTGGATTGTGGGCTATTTTGATGAAACTCTCATTGTCACATAGGAGAGGGATATGGCACAAGTTTATGCCATAGTCCCTAAGAGTTTGTCGCATCCAAAGAAGTTGTGTACAATAACTTCTGGCGGTGACATACTCTTCTTCGGCTATGGAAAGAGCAATGGAGTTTTGTTTCTTTGAGACTCAATACACTAGGGATCTACCAAGGAATTGACAAGTTCTGGAGGTGCTCTTTATATCAACTTTGCACCCCGCATAATCCGCATCAGAATATTTAATGAGATTAAACTTAGAGCCTTTGGGGTACCAAAGTCCTAGGCTTGGTGTGTGAACCAAATATCTAAGAATTTTCTTAACGGCGGTCAAATAACACACCTTAGGAGCAGCTTGAAATCAAGCACACATACAAACACTTAGAATTATATCGGGCCTAAATGCATATAAGTAAAGCAATGAACCTATCATGGAATGATATACCTTTTGGTCCACACTTGGACCATTTTCATTAAGTTCAAGGTGTCCATTTGTTCCCATTGGAGTCTTGATGGGTTTGGCTTTGTCCATGTCAAACTTCTTGAGTATGTCTTGTGTGTACTTTGTTTGACTAATAAATGTGCCTTCCTTGAGTTGCTTCACTTGAAAACCTAGGAAGAACTTCAACTCCCCCATCATGGACATCTCAAACTTTTCGGTCATTATCTTGGAAAACTCATCAAAAAGGTTTTATTAGTAGAACCAAAGATAATGTCATCGATGTATATATTTGACAAACAAACAAATCATCATTGAAATGCTTAGTGAATAAAGTGTAATCCGCCTTCCCAATTTTGAAACTATTTTGAGTTCAAAAGTCTCTAAGTCACTCATATCAAGCTCTAGGAGCTATTTTGAGGCCATAGAGAGCCTTACACAATTTGTAGACATGGTTTGGGAAGTCTTGATCTTCAAAGCTGGGGGGTTGCTCCACATACACCTCTTCTTTGATTGGAACATTGAGAAATGCACTCTTGACGTCCATTTGGTATAGCTTAAAATCATGGTGACTAGCAAGTAATATATGAATTGATTCAAGCCTAGCTATGGGAGCAAATATTCCATCGAAATCCAAACATTCGACTTGTGAGTACCCCTTGGATACAAGTCGTGCTTTGTTCCTTATAACCACCCCATGCTCATCTTGTTTGTTGCGGAACACCCACTTTGTGCCCACAACATTCACATTTGGCCTCTTCACGAGCTCCCATACTTGATTTCTTTCAAAACTGTTAAGCTCTTCTTGCACGGCCATCATCCAATCCGAATCTCATAGTGCTTCTTCAACCTTATGAGGCTCCAAAGACGAAACAAAAGAGTAATACGTACAAAAATTTGCAACACGAGATCGAGTAGTTACCCCCTTGGAGATATCTCCAAGGATGTTGTCAACGGGATGGTCCCGTTGAACGCTTTGATGAACTCTTGGGTGATGTGCTTGAGGTATTAGATCTCCATCTTCCTCATTTTCTTCATCTCCCCCTTGATTGATGCCTCCATTTTCATCTTGTTGAAGCGCATCTTGAGGGACTTGAGCTTGATTGTTTGAGGAAGAGTTTGCTTGATGTGTAGGATGATCACTTGAGTCTTGAGGTTGTTTTTGTGGTCGAATATCTCCAAGTGTCATCCTTCCTATCACCACTTGTGGATCTTCTTCTTAATCTATCACATGACGATCAACTTGCTCCACTTGGGAGCCATTAGTCTCATCAAACACTACGTCACGTGCTACTTTAACAATTCTAGAGGATTTGTTGAAAACACGATATGTGTAAGTGTTTGAGTCATAACCAAGCAAGAAACCCTCATCGGACTTAGAAGCGAACTTTGAAGTCCTAGACTTCTTGTTGAGAATATAACATTTGCTCCAAAAACACGAAAATAGGAAATATTAGTCTTGTTATCGATTAGGAGTTCATAAGATGTCTTCTTCAATATATGATGGAGCTACAACCAGTTTATGACATGGCAAGCGGTGTTAACCGCTTCTGCTCAAAACCGGTCGGACATCTTGTATTCATCAAGCATGGTTCTTGACATCTCAATGAGAGTCCTATTCTTCCTCTTGGCCATCCCATTTTGTTGAGGGGAGTAGGGGACCGAGAACTCATGCTTGATGCCTTATTCTTCCAAAAATTCTTCAACTTGAGTGTTCTTGAATTCGGTGTCATTGTCACTCCTTATAGTCTGGATCCTCAAGGAGAACTCATTTTGAGCTCTCCTCAAGTATTTCCTGAGGACACCTTGAGTCTCACTCTTATCATGCAAAAATAACACCCAAGGGAAACATGAAAAATCATCGATAATGACAAGGCCATATTTGTTACCGCCAATACTTATGTAGGCAATTGGACCGAAGAGGTCCATGTGTAGAAGCTCCAATGGTCTTGTTGTCATCATGATGTTTTTGGATAGATGTTGAGCTCCAACTTGCTTTCCGGCTTGGCATGTGCTACATGGCCTATACTTTTCAAACACAACATTCTTTAAACCATGTATGTGCTCGCCCTTAAGAAGTTTTTGCAATCCAACATGGGCTAGTCTTCTATGCTAAAGTCATCCCATGTTGGTTTTTGCAATTAATCATGTATCGAATTAGGCTTTATCCACGGAGAAATCCACAAGATAGAGCTTTCCCTTGAGTACACCCTTAAAGGCAATTGAGTCATTTCTCCTTCTTGTGACGATCACAACCTCATTAGTGAAAAGACAATTATAACCTTTTTCACATAGTTGTGATATTGACAAAAGGTTATAATCAAGTGAATCAACATGTAAAACATTTGAAAGAGTATGATTAGGGGATATAACTATTTTACTGGTGCCAAGGATTTTCCCTTGGCTATTGTCCCTAAAGTAGATCCCTTCACTTGGATATTCATTCTCTTCATACTCCACAAACATCTTCCTCTCTCCAGTCATGTGATATGTGCATCCACTATCAAGAATCCACTTGGTTCCACTGAAGGAGTATGCCTACAAAATAGAATTAAGCCTTGGCTTTAGGTACCCAAGCGGTGTTGGGTCCTTTGATGTTAGTCAAGAGGAACTTGAGCACCCACACACAAGGTTTTGGACTCTTGCGGTGTGGCCCAACATACCTAGCATAAGGTTTTCCAAACTTGTTTCTTAATAAAACATATGAAGCATCGAAATCATGAAACAATGGATGAGGTTCCTTTTTAGGCATGTTCTTTACTTTTTCATTGTTGTATGAACCTCCTTTGACAAAACAATCAAGTCTTTGCCATTCTTTGGAGTTTTGGTGTTTTGCCTCTTCTCCCTAGAATATCCAAGACCATCCTTGACAAGAGGATGTTTTGTGTTGTATATACACTATGTGCATATGCCATCTTCTCCTTGTCAAAAATGCCACCTTTTGGTGCTTGTTTGTTTTGTGCCACATTAAGCTCATCTTTATGTTTTAATATCAAGTTAGAGCACTTGCAAGTTTGAGATATTTCGGATTTGACATTTGTGGAAGGTGAGCTTTTAGAGGAAGAAGGTGCATTGAGCTTGAGAGACTCCACTTGTGTTTCATGGATATTGTTAACTTTTGTCAACCTAACAAGTTCATCCTTTAGCACAATTGTAGTGTTCTCAAGGTTTGAGTAAGTTTCCTTGCTCAAAGTGAGTTCACGCTCAAGTGCATTGCTTCTTTCTCTTTCAAGCTCCAAGAGCTCCTCAAAATCTTGACATCTCTCCTTTTGTTGGATGTATAGGTGGCCAACGGGCCGTGTCGGGCCGGCCCGAGCCCGACCGGGCTCGTGCCTTAAAAACATGGGCCCGACACGGCCCGGAAAAAATCGGGTCGTGTCGGGCTGGCCCACGGGCCGGGGGTCCAGGCCCGGGCACAACCCAGATCCATTTTAAGCATGTCAGGCCGTGTCGGCCCGACCCGTGGCCTGTTTTAGTTAAAAATATAATAAAAATAACAGAAAAATCACTATTCAGGCCTAAACGGGCTGTGTTGGGCCTAATCGGGCCGTGCTGGCAAGCCCAATGGGTCGAAGATCTAGGCCGGGGCATGACCCGTGTCATGCTTCGGGCAGGCCCGAGACCAAATTTTTCGGGTCGGGCCGTGCTCGTGCCGGGCCATTTTAGTCGTGCTTCGAGCTGGCCCGTTTGGCCACCTCTAGTTGGATGAGCATGTCCTCTTGACGATTGATGAGCTCTTCCTTCTCAAATATCTCATTCGACAATATCTCCAATCTTTTCAAAGTACTCTTACTCATATCTTTAAGCATATATTCATTCTCACTACTACTATCAAAATCATCATGTGAAGAAATCGAAGAAGATGATTTAGATTTAGCCTTCTTTCTTCCCTCCTTGGCCATGAGGCAAGTTGGCCTTGAGTTCTCCAAGTTGGGGAAGAGCTTGTTCTTCGTGGTTGACTTCTTCATAGCAATAGTTGATATCTTCTCTTCTTCATCGGAGGAGGATTCTTCATTTGAATCCCACTCCTTCCCAAGGTGGGCATGTCCTGATTGCTTCTTCTTGAAGTATTTCTTTTCTTGAGACTTGTCTTCCTTCTTCTTCTTGTTCTCTTCATGTGGGCAATCCACAATGAAGTGGTTGTATTCCCCACAATTGTAGCAAGCCCTCTTTGATATTTTCTTGGGCTTGTATTTTCTCTTACCTTCACTATGGTAGCTCCCCCTCCTCCTTCTCAACATACTCTTTGAAATTGTTGATGAAGAGTGCCTCTTCCTCATCGGTGTTGGGTCTCTCTTCATCACTTTCTTCTTTTTCTTGTGATCTTGAGGATGTTGTCTTGAATACAACATCTCTCTTCTTGGAGGAAGAGAGTTTTCCAAGGTCTTTGTAGAACATAGCCTCTTGCTCCATCATATCATGGTTGATGATTCTCCCTAGCACTTCTTCAGGAGTCATCTTATGGAATCCTGGACTTTCACGAATTAGTGAGCAAAGAGTAACATTTCGATGCATGAATGCCCGAATCATTCTCTTCACCACTTCGTGGTCTATCCACCAGGTGCTTCCATAGGATCGACTCTTGTTGATGAGAGTCTTGAGGCGGTTGTACATGTCTTGGGGGTCTCATTATCCATGATAGTGAACCTCCCAAGTTCTCCTTCAATCAATTCAATTTTGGCCTCCCTAATAACACGGTTGCCCTCATGTGCCATTTTGAGTGCCTCCCATATTTCTTTGTCCACCTCCAACCCTTCAATCCGATTAAACTCCTCTCGAGTCAATGAGGAGGTGATCACTCACACCGCTTGAGCATAGCGATGAAGTAGGACCGCTTGCTCTGGGGTAACATATTTCTCATTCTTGGGAAGATGAACACCTGCCAAGACAATTTGCCACAAGCTAGGGTTTAAGTAAATGAGGTGCATCTTCATGTTATGCTTCCACATAGAGTAATCATTTCCATCGAATTGGAGAGGTTTCCCAATAGGAATAGACAAATAGTGATTGCTAGCAGTTAAACGCTCATAGTTGTAAGGATAACGGGAGTAGTATTGTGAACTACTCCCATTATTGTTGTTGATTGGATCAATCGCCTTGGTCACCTTCTTGGGAAGACCTAGCTTCTCACGAAGCCGCGCCTTGAGTAGATGCACTTCCTCCTCGTCATTGGTAGGGATGGCAATGGGTCGGGTTCGGGTCAGGTTGAGCAAAAACCCGCCTGAAACCAAAAAGGATGCATGTGAAATTTGAGACCTGAACCCGCACCCGCGGGTGAAATTTGACACCCGAACCTGCACCCGTTGGGTTTCGGGTGCCCGTCGGGTTTGAAAGTAAACAAGAGTCAATGACTAAATAAATTATTCTAATTTTAATAGACATAGTCTGGAATCAAATACTCTGATAACAAGGAGCAGTCAAAGGTGGCACACAATAGATCCAAGTTACAATTTCTTTTTACTGCAATGTTAACTCATGAATTAAAAAAACATGATACAACAATAGAGAAAACTTCTTGGCTGTGACATATTTTACTGAACAACTCGACGGAGGAAGCAAATGTGAACAAGCAATTGAGGAGCAGGGGCGATGCATCAGGGAGGACTGGGGGCAGCGCTGCACCGAGGGCCAGGAGACTAAGGCATCATGCTGGGGGCCAGGACACAATGTTGTAGCGTCGAGGACCGGGAAGCAGGAGCGACGCAGCGGGGGCAACACACCTGGTGCCGGACGATGGGGTCAACGCGCGTCACGCGCCGGGATGGTACGGGGGCGGCGTTCTGGACGGGATGCGTGTGGAAGGGAGGCGACACGTGAGTGACTGGGCGGTGGGGTGAGTAGGCCGGCTCAGGAAAGGAATTAGGGTTGAAGGTGTGGGCTGGTTTTGTTGGGCTATTGTGAGATGGGTGGGATAATTTACTGGGCTGTTGTGGGCCAAATCTTGTATTTCGGGTAACCTGACACGTACCTGCGGGTTGGAGAAAAAACCCGAACCCGCACCCGCAAAATTTCGGGTGTGGTGCGGGTCAGACCTGCACCCGTCGGGTGCCAAACCCGTTGGGTACCCGCACCCGCGGGTTTTTTTGCCATCCCTAGTCATTGGGATCATCTTGTAGCACATCGACGTTCTACGTCTTGTCATCGTCGACGATCACTAGGACCTTGTTGTCACCCCTTCCAGCCATCTCCTCTCCGAGTTGTTAGACTCTTGGTGGAGAGACCTGCTCTGATACCAATTGAAAGTCGCCTAGAGGGGAGTGAATAGGCAATATGACCTGAAATAGCTTAATCAAACGAGATTAGAACTCTGAGGCTGGACTAGTCTGTTCAGGGCCGGACTAGTCCGCTCAGCACAGGGTGAAAGCCTAAAAACTTGATTTCTACAAGTTGTGTGCGGAATTTAGGTTCAAAAAAGATAGATGCAATGTTTGGCAACCTAGTACAACTTAGATTAACAAGTGTAAGCAATTATATTGCAAGATTTTAACGAAAAACTATACAAAGAACGATATGAACCCTAAAAGCAATTCTAGTGATTATGAAAGGTAAAACGAGAAGAGAGACACGATTTATCCTGTGGTTTAGCTCCACAAATAAGCCTACATCCACGCTGAGAAGTCCACACAAGGACCAGGTCTCGCTTGACCCTCTTCTTACCAAGCCACCACAAATGGTCGGCTTGGTTTCCACTATAACAAAGGGTAATCACCAAATTTTTTGGGCTGCTCACAAGTTGAGGCTCCCATGAATGAATACAACAAGGAGCACACGAAGCTCAACTCACACAAGCTACAAAATGCAACACCAAGTGCAAGACATCAAATCGAGAGCCAAAACACAATTATTTTTCTTCACCCTCATTCCCAAACCCTAATCTCTTCAAGATTTGGTTTTAGAGGGCAAGTAGGATGAGTAGAAGGCTTTGGAAGGTTCAACGACAGTTGTAGCAGTGCTAGGGTTCAAGATACTTCAAATAGGAGCTGGGGGTCCCCTTTTTATAGGGGTCCCGACAACTAACTGTTGCCAACAACACAAACCCAGACTAGTCCAACTCTGGACCAAGGACTAGTCCGGCCTTTTGGGACCACCGACAATTATACATCACCGATCGACAAAGCTGGTGACGTACTCACCAAACGTTTGAATTTCAAATGGTCACTGGCAACCCAGACTAGTCCAGCACAAAACAGACTAGTCCGAAGTCGGACAGAACACTTTAGTCCGGCTGAAAACAGACATCTCTGGGAGGGCCCATACTAGTCTGGCCCCCGGGGCGAACAAGTCCGGCCTCCCAGGACTTGGCTTCGAGATCTCATACTAAGGCTCAAACGGACTAGTCCGTACCAAAATGGACAAGTCCGAACTCGGACAGAAACATTTAGTCTGTCCTAAAACGGACTACTCTGGGGGGTCCAGACTAGTCCGGCCACTAGGGAGGACAAGTACGGCCTCCTAGGACTTAGCTCGACAGATGCTCACCCAGGCAGAACAGACTAGTCTGTACCTATACGGACAAATCCGAACTCCAACAAAGACCTTTAGTCCATCCCAAAACAGACTACTTTGGCCACCCGGACTAGTTCGGCCTAAGGCCCGGACAAGTCCAGTCATGGGGAATTTTCTCTCAAAGGATTCTCATTTAGGTTTTTCTCTCAACTACCACTTTGAACCCTCTTTGATGATCTCAATGCACTTGATACACACACCCTCACACTTGATACAACTAGTATAAACTCAACACAATAGAAACCCTAATTTCTATGCTCGAGTCTTCGATGCCCATTTTAACCTTTTCTTTTTGAGGGATTTTGTCTCATTTCAGTCGTCACACTTGTGCTTAATATCAACTCAGCTCATTAGTCTCTTAATTGTCATCATCTATTATCCAAAACCCACGAGGATGCCTAGATGCACTTACAAACCTTCACTACTTCTTGGGCATTGAGGTCACAAGGAACAATAGATGACTGGTTTTATATCAAGGGAAGTATGCTCTGACCTACTAATGAGAGTTGGGATGAAAAATTGTAAGTCAGTATCGACTCCTTTATCTACTACTGAGAAGCTGTCAAGGTTCAAAGGGACACCACTTGAATCTGATAATATCACCAACTATAGAAGTATAGTTGGAGCCCTCCAATACTTGACTATAACTCGACCAAACATTGCTTTTTTTGTAAACAAAGTCTGTCAATTTCTCCAAGCACCTTCAACATTGCATTAGTCAGCGGTCAAAATAATATTGTGGTACATAAGTGGTAACACACATCTTCGATTGGCGATTACTCAATCAAAGTCCTTACTTGTTAGTGCATTTTCAGATGCAAACTGGGTCGGATGCCCTGATGATAGGCGCTCGACAGGGGTTTTGCAGTGTTTCTTGGTCCAAACTTGGTTTCATGGAGTTCTAGAAAACAAGCTACTGTGTCTCGCTAAAGCACAGAGTCTGAATATAAGGCGCTGGCTAATGCAACGACTTATCTTGGTGCAGTCGCTGTTAAGATAACTGTCATTGTCTCAATCTTTGTCGGCGGTCTTGTGGTGTGACAATTTAGGAGCCACCTACCTGTCAGCAAACCCGATGTTTCATGCAAGTACAAAGCATATTGAGGTCTATTATTATTTTTTGCGAGAGCAAGTGCAAAAGAGACTTCTTGAGATACAGCATATCTCTTCTGGTGATCAGATCGATTATGGTTTCACAAAGGCTTTAGCTGGTCCGTTGTTCAAGAAGCTTCTGATCAATCTCAACATTTGCAGTGGCTAAAGTTCAGATTGAGGGGGCATGTTAAACAAGGCATGACATCTGCAATATCTGTCACATTGTGCATGTCACAATTGTGGTTTATTCTTAGAGTTGTTTTTCTGTTACAAGGAATCAATCTATTGTTAGGATTCTGTATATGTAAAACTTTCCTTGGGTAACCCATTCAACTATCTATAAATACATGCGACTGTAGCCCGGCTTGGGCATCGCCTTCAATCAGTTTTACACTCCATTCGGTTCTTGGAGGATCACCACGAGGTTACCATGTCCGACACATCACCGATCGCTCCTTCCACTTCACGATATCCAACAAGCATGTCAGTCTCTTAGTGTCTTCTCTAAAAAGAATCACCACATAGTCATTCGATATTTACTTCTGTCTTTGGAGAGATGGAGGGGCAAACTGTACAAGAGATTTCCAACGATGGGAGGAAGAAAAAAGAAAAAACCGAACATTGGTCACAAGAAGAAAGGATCAGATTCCCAAAGTAAGAAAGAAGGTAACTTTTTACTCACCGATTGAACTACATTCACCGGTTAGGACTCCCAAGCAACATCATAAAGGACTATGGATTGGTCGCATACTTTGCCCAATCCCACAAGATCTCTGTGATATCAGTTTGAATGGAAGATTCCATGCGAAAAAATCCTCATCATACTTCGTTCGTCTTGCTCATCATCCTTCACGTCGTGAGTTCATCCTCAGTCGAGGTGGGCGCAACCCAGCTCACTCAACTACGGGACAGGTGACAGTACAATTCAAACTCAGCTTTCAAATTTAATGTCTTCTACTTGCTACATTTCAGTTCCTAGACCTAGTCATAGCTCGGCGGGCTTGAGTGCCTATCTCGGCTCGGGTCCCAAGCCCGTTGGCTCGCCTAGTGAGCGCAAGAGAGGCAAAGGATAACCTTCATGCTCCGCCCACTTGCCTAAGCCTTAGCGGTAAGAGGCCTCAACTGCCACATTTAAACCGCTACTGGGATAGCTCGCCTCGACACTCTAGTTATGGGCTTCAAGACTCTCAGAGTTTGCATGCACCACTGCTACACGGTCACTCATCTGCCACTCCATTGAATGCTGCCTTCGAGCGAACTCCACTTCCATGGTCTTCAAAGCTCTATTTCAGGTGCCTTAGACCATCCGCACCAGCATACTCTAAAGCATACTCTATACACTATTCTCCTTCAGCTTTTACAGTACGTACTCTAAATTACACAGCGAAACAGTGTATCCAGTATGCTTTACAGTACACCACTGCGGATGGTCTTAGTCCGGGTCACCTGAGATACTCATGTCGGAACAAGGTCTGATGCAAACTTTGCTATGCTTATGGCCACATTAGAAGGGACTGCGTCAATAATATCATGCAAACAAGGGTTTGGATGCCCCAAATAAAACATATGGAGGAAACTACCCTCAATAAATCTCCAAATACAAGGACCGGGATGTCAAAAGAAGTTTCGTCAGAGCTTCCCTTGTAGCTTGCACTATTAAATATGGAACTATGCACCAAACTGGCAACATTTCCACTTCCTCTAGCTGCTCGCACACCGGAGAGAGTACCCAACGACTTCAACGAGGTATCCCTCAATCTACACCTCACAATGGCTAATTTACCATTAAACCCATAGTGCTTCCTCCCTAATCAACACTTCCAAATTGAAGACGATGGACAAGATCGCATACCCAAAGCCACAGTTCATCTCCCTGGTCTGCATCACTCTCTGCATGAAGACTTTGCCATTACTATGGACATCAATGGAGTCCTCCATGAAGACGACTAGGATATTTCCAGAGTTATCATCAAAGGTCACACGGTTGAAGAACTTCGATAGGTGGTTCGTCTCTCTTGTTTGGCTCCACTTGGTTCGTCACTCTGTTGTTCTTGATTGAATTGCAGTAGGAAAAAATTGTAAAGAGATGGTTTGGAAAGAAAGAAGAGGCCACAACAAGTTCAAGCCACCATTGGGAGGATTTGAGAATACATATCTCCTTCAAACTCATTGAGTTTGAGGTAGAAAAATGTTCAAGATGATGACCCAATGAAGAAGCAAGAAGAAGCCTCAACCAAATCCTTCACCAAATCCAACCTCAACTTAGCATTTGATGTTGAACATAAAGCCTACGCCAAACTCGAAGGGTGTGAGTTTCTCACACAAAGGCTTTCATCACCAATTGCTCTTCAAGGTATGAGTCTATGATTTTGCATTGTTTGGTTTGCCTTAGAATTGAATGCCCTTGCTTGCAATTATGAGGAAGGTTGCCACTTCCTCATGATTCAATTCTCATGCATCCTCACAAGAGTAAGTGTAGGTATTATCTTTTGGATCTTCAAAGGAAATACCAACTTACTTGGAAAAACTAAAACAAGTACCTAAAACCCCTTAAGCATTGTTGTATAGACTTAGTCATTTTTTTCTAGGTTTATAAAAAAACTTTTTGGTATATGAATTGGCATGTAGCAACTGAATAGCGATGACCATGATTTTGATTTGACCTTCATGCATATATGGTGTCACTAGATTTCAAACTCCTAGGAATAAGTGATATCCTTGATCTTAATTTGAACCACATGATTATGTGGAATCACAAAATTTGAAATTCCTAGAAAAGTTCAGGAGGATAAAATTGAGAATTTTGTTTGCCATAATCCAAATGATAACATTTGCTCTTGTGTAAAAAGTTATGATGCTTAGAAACTTTACAAGATGAAGGGATCCATATAGTGTATTTATATCACTTGCATTATTATGAATAGGAGTTTTAGAAAATGTGCAAATTGATTTATCCATAAAGCTCCACTCTTATCAATGAATAATACATTATTCATGGATACACTTGAAAGTGGACCCAATGCATCTTTGATTTTTTTTCCCCGTACGTACAAATGGAAATTCGGTTACCTAACCCGAAGATTCATTTGTACAAGTATCGGGAGCTAACCATTTCTCTCATCATAGAGGGGAAGTTTGCAGGAGTAATATTACAATATTGACATTTAAAGATCCGATTGTTGGAAACCCTAAGAGGATTCCATTTCAACATCTCTTGGCCAAGGAGTAAAATAGTATGGTTGCTACCTATTGAAAATTAAGCCCGAAGGACAACCATAACTACGAGCCCAAAGACTTGACATGGAAACCCTCCATGAGCAACCAATGGGCCGCTACGAATATGTGAGAGCATTATGCTCTCAACTATTATAAGCACTCATTCAAGCTCAGGGGAATGGCCACCATCATTGGGTGTAAGTTATTCCTTTGTGGTTAAAAAGTATGATGTGCCTTAACCAAGGAATGACAAGATCACACCCAATGTATATTGGGTGCAAGTTGTTCCTATGTGGCTAGAAGGTATGTTATATCTTAGCCAAGGAACAACGGATCACACTAAACCCATGTTGAGTGCACGTCATCTCTTTGTGGTTATAGGTATGTTGTACCTTAGCCAAGGAACAACATATCATACCCAACACATGTTGGGTATATGTCACTCCTTTGCGGCTAAAGGTTATCATTACCTTAGCCAAAGAATGATGGATCACACCTAATGCATGAGAGGTACAAGTTATTTCTGAAGATATGATACACCTTAGCTAAAGAATGACGGAACACACTCAATGCATGTCGGGTGCACATCATTACTTTGTAGCTAAAGGTTATCATTACCATAGCCATGGAATAACAAAGTACACTCAATGCATGGGAGACGTTAAGGTGTAGATAAGCGACATCAACAACACTTTCTTCAACCACACTCATGGTACCTGAGGGAGGCAACACAACATCGACACTCAATCCTCCATTGTCGAAGCCACGCTGCAACAAGGATAGACCAACCTCATGGCCTACCTCCATCATTAGGGATTCAAAACCTATCGCGGACCTTGATCAAGAATAAGCTTGGGGGAGGACCCCTACTTGAAGAAACTTGTATCACACCCATTGCGTTTAAATTTCCATCCATTCATCCACCTTGCATTAAAAAATTTTAAAAATAAATAGTAATGTAGATTTGCTTTCCATCAAATAAAGATGTGTGGTAAGAATGATCTAGAATTCACATAGATGAATTGATGAACAGTTGCTATGTTTTATTCTTCTTAAGTCCCTAGTTTACAACTTGCTACTCTCCAAATATTGCTTTCATTGGCTTAAATTAATTTTGCCTTAATTTAGAAATTGTGGGTAGCAAAAGCTTAATCTAATTCTAGGTTGTTGTGAGATTTGGGATAGTGATGGGGCTGCTATTCCTAGTTTGAAAGTGAAACTTAGATTTCCGGAGAAATTCTAAAAAAGGTTTAAGTTACCCTCATTTGATTGGAAATACCTATCAAAGACATATGATGTTTTACATTGATAAATCCTATGCATATGCTATTTGCTTCCACATTGAGCCTAATCAAACTAGTATAGTCCTATGTGAGAATTCATTCATTTCCTTTTGACTTCAAGACTTCACTTGCACAAGCTAAAACTTCTACACTAGAAGTTAGCAAAAATTTTTAATTATATCATCATTGCACAATAAAAAGAGAAACTCCATGCCTTTCATACTTAGTACTCTCTTAAAGTTTAGTGCATAAAAAGGGAGTAGAAGACATGGCTACAAGAAAAAGAAAAAGAAAATGCATGCTTACATCATAAGCATGAGAAAAAAATACAGAGAGAAAGTAGCCATGTTTCACCTCTGCAATAAAGAGAGTCCACATCAAAAGGAGTCATCTCAACATTCGCTTCCACTTTCGTTCCATCACACATGCACAAGTCTTGAATCAAGATGTTTTGAATTGATTTCTCATAAGGCTTACTTTTTTGGCTTAGGAATATTATGTGTTGCAAATATGTCTGTTACATTTCCTATCAAGCTGCACATACAAGCCTTATTTAGTAGTAGGATTAATATAGGCAAATGCTTTGGTGGGGATACATTTCCATTACACAAAAAAGAGCGAATGATAGAATCAAATTAAGGTACTTAGAATCTAAATTGAAACTATCCGAAATTTAAGTGGAACTTGATATCTAGGCTATGCTTACTCCATTTGCTATTCTATCTTTCAACTACCCATGAATAGGAGAAGGGATAAGCCCCATAATGACTTAAGAAGGGTGAAGTACCATAGACAATTTTTGCAATACTAGGTAAAGTGTTTTGTTGTGCACTTGGTACTTTTGAAAGGCTAGAACATAGTAGCAACTTCTGATCATCGATCTAAAGTCTTGACTTTGCTTGGGACGAACAAAGGATAAGCTTGGGGGAGTTTGTTGACGGTTGTTATATACCAATTTCACCCATCAATATAACTTAATTATGTGAAGGATATGTCATTTCTTGCACACATCACCTTTCTACTTGACTTATTTCCACTTGTCCTTGGAAAAATAGTGGATGCAGACATTTTATGCAGGAATTGACGTGAAAGATGGGGAGAAATCCTAAGAATTATCATCCCAACCAATCAAGCACCGCCACGTGGCATCACATGGATCAAATGGCCCACAAATAGACATATCCGAGAAGATCCAACGATGTATCACCCATATCAGTCAATGGGACCCACCTGCAAGTGAAATGGAGCGAAGACGTGAAGCGGAGTGAAGACCACTTCGGCCGAAGTGGTGGTTCAACTGAACTGGTAAAAGCATCATTCTCGATCAACTTGCATGTGTCACTCTCTTGTGGCTTTCTAATCACGATGAAGACTGATTCACGTGCTTTTGGTGGCGGAAACCGACCATTTTTCAGCTATAAACAGGGCCCCTTACCCCTCACTTCTCACACACATCACTTGAGCATCATTCTATTGTATACACTACTTTTCTTAGTCCTTAGCGGAGTTAGGTTGTAGAGAGGAGAGTCTCTAGTTCCAAGTCCAAATTGGGAAAGGAGTAGAGGGATTCTCTCTTCTGAATTCCAAATTGGGAAAGGTATGGCTCATATATTCCTTCTTGTATTTGTGACTTTATGCATAATAAAGATATTATCTTTATTCTTTCTTTATACATATGCTTGGATGAAACGTTTCTTGTTTGATTGTGGAATCCATGTATGTGGTAGGAATAGTCTTTATGATTATACCATAATGATCTTACTCTATCATTATAAACACTATAAACCCCCACTATAGTCTAAGTAGTTATGATACGATCATGTTAATATGAATAACTTATGCTATGTCTCAACATTGGTTCAACGATGTTTAGGTTAGTCATTGCCTTAGAGAGGAACTTGTACTCGAGCCTCTAAGGTATTTACTTAACATGTAAGTGTGATGCTTAGATAGTTAAGTAGCGTTGGATGTCTTGTAGACCCACAGATTGAAGAGGTAAGCAGTAGGTGGTGACAACCCTATCTGTTCTTTGTAATCCTCCATGTTCGGCTATGCCATAGTCTCTTGGCGGGAGTCATGCTAGTATTGCTAGGGGTAAACCGGTGCCTAATGTGTTGAACAACTTAGCATAAGGATTCACCATTGACATGCTCATTAGTACCTAACCTTGGCTATGCATATGTATATTAGAGGCATTGTAGGAGCAACTCACCAACTCTTAGTCTAATTTCCATTAGGACCCATTTACTCTTTAGAATAGATTGCTTAGGTGTGTGCCACACTACCCATATTATTAACTTACCACTTTCATGATAATTGATTAGTATCCCTTAGATAGATCATAAGGATATTGTTTACTTTACTCCATTACCTTCCTTTGGGATAAATATGATACGCTTGGGAATACTCATGGGTGAAATGCTACAACGGTATCTTGTCTGCGACTGTGGATCTCATCTCTTTCGAGAGATGATATGTGGTGTTAAGAACCGTCAAAACTCATTACAACCATGGTCATCCGGCTTGGGATGATGTTGTACATGATCAGGGTAACCATGTACCTCAACACTAGCATGGGCTCGAGCAGAATTGGGGTTGGGCACCTTGGCCTCAGCCTCCCCAAGATGAGCACCAAATTAGCAACTCGAGCTCCCTTGATCCACCTTGGCAAGTTGGCTCGGTTCAATTGGAAGAAACAGCGCATGATCAAAGGAACACACAAACAATCCTTCATGGGTAGCCAATATACAAATTTGCAAGGAATGGGGATCAAGAACAACATCTGGACTGACTTCAACCCTTTGACTCGGCATCCCTGAGAAGAATGTTAGCAGTTGCCTTTCCCCAATCTTCAACAACATGGTAGAATTCCTCAAGCCAGGACCAAGTTAACCAGGGGGCATCGGTGAACATTCAAGTGTCGTCTTAGCTGGGATCTGGCACTCTTGTGGGCAACCCCACAATTCACAAGTCTTCGGTGGTCATTACATAAATTCAACAGGAAGGGGGCACTGGGATGGATTCTGCCACACATGAGACGATCCATCCTGGCCCATCACTTCAAACCCAATTGCCAGCTCATGACAATAACACCACAACAACCAAACTTCGGGCCCATGGGCCACACCGGACCAATCTAGTTGTCGTCTATACCCAAAGGGCGAAGAAGTCTGTGGTGCATAGGACCCAACAACAATTGATCATCATGCACAATTTGAGCAACTAGGTCAGAATAGGACAATCCACAGGTATGAGGCTTATCCTTATCAGGAGACTACTCTCCAGATAACAGGTCGTGGCCAACTCAGGGAAAAACAAAGGTGCACTTGATACACCAAGGAGGAGCCTAAGAATTAAAAGAATGTTGGATGGTCATAGCAAAACTTCTGGGGAGGATCAGGTGGAGTCAGGTTCTTCCAACCCGACGGGTAAAAACTTTTTCTTGGCCTTGTTAAATTCTCGTATTTAACAGATCTTGAAAACTGTTGCCCTCACCTTGAGATCCTTCCCATGGTTTTGCAGTACGTGGCAGTGTCTAAATGTGTTGTGCCACTTGAGGTGGCACACGAAAAGTTACTTTCATATCAAACACTTACCATTGATGAAGTACGTGAAGCTACCAGGGCCACCCAAACAAGGGTTGATGGATAAGGAAAGCTACAGGATGATGGATGTTAGAGATAGGGCTAGAAGGTATTGTATATACATGTGTAGGTTCCCATGGTGGGTCTGGTTGGCTTCTAAGTCACTTGTTTTGTTGAAGGGTACTTTTGTTGTAAGTTATGCTAGGGATGAGTGGGACCTACAATGGTTTGTCAACGGTTACTAGCCAATATTTTGTACTGTAAACATGGCAAGGAGCCTATTACCTTGGCTAAGCAATGACATATTTGTTACATTCTATATTCATGGAATGGATGTCACATGTTCACAATTATGCCAGTCGATCTATTCATCTGTCTCCATCACACTGCCCTCCAACATGGGGTTTTTAGCCCTAGGGCGATCAACCATCCCAAGATTAATTTAAATGACACATAATAATACTCGAAATTGGAACATTCTAAATTGGAATGTTCGAGGGATAAATGTTTCTAGCAAGTAGCTGACAGTGAGATAAAAAATTGACGAAATCATTGATTGCAATGTCTTTTGTATCCAAGAGATAAAGAAAGAGCACATAGATGCCTCATTCATGAAGAAGATTGCTCCTCGAAGGTTCAACAAATTTGCCTTCTCCCTATCTAGAGGGGCCTCAGGAGGAATGTTAATGGGCTGGAATGGAAATCTATTGGAAGGGGACAACATCCAAATTCTAGACTTTGCTATCTCAGTTCAATTTACTTCAACGCAAAATGGGATGAAATGGAAACTCATCACAGTGTATGGGACATGTCATGGGGTGCAAAGGATTGAGTTCATCCAATGGTTATGGGATCTAACACTAAATTCGGATGACTTGTGGATGATTATTGGAAATTTCAACTTCTACAGGAGTGTGAGGATAGGATTAGGTCGGGAGCAAACCTCAATGACATGCAAACCTTTAACAGTATTATTCAACACCTGGGATTGATTTAAATACCTTTGAATGGGAGGAGTTACACTTGGAGTAACATGCAAGAAGTACCTCTTCTAGATCAACTAGATTGGTGCTTCACATCCATCCAATGGACGATAACTTTCGCAAATACTCTACTTCTTCCGCTAGCAAGGGATATTTCATATCATATTCCTTGTGTCGTGCAAATTAGCATGAACATTCCCAAGTCACAATGTTTCCGGTTTGAGAACTATTGGTTGCAAAATCCTCAATTCATGAACATAGTGAAAGACTCTTGGGGTCAACCTCTACAACAGGTGAACAATTCAAGGTGAATTACATACAAGCTCCAGAGGTTGCGAAAAGACACTAAAGTATTGGAGTAAGAATCTGGGAAGCATCTCCAAATTAATATGTGCATGCAATGACGTACTCCAAGTGGTTGATAAACTCTAGGAACAAAGACTACTCTTCCCGCAAGAAAAGGAATTTTGTCATATAATCAAAGATCAATTGGCTTCCTTGTTGCAACAAAAGAACGACTAATGGAGACAAAGATACATAGTCAGATGGACCAAGCTAGGGGATGAACCTACAAAGTTTTTTCTTGCAGCTGCTACTGAGGGATGTAAGCGCAATACTATCACTATTATATAGGATGGAGATGGTACACAGCTCATGGACCATAGAGAGAAAGAATGCTTTATTTTGAAGGAGTTCAATGAACGTTTAGGTAGGTCAGAACTGAAAGTAGCCTAGAGGGGGATGAATATGCGATAATAAAAAATTTAGACTTAATTAAAAATTGTCCCGTCAATACAAGTCGGACTTGTTTGACTGATGTCGGACAAGTCTGACTCAACTCGGGTAAGTCCGACTGAACCTATGAGAAGGTACTAAAAATGAAGTTTTTATGCAATCTAATGAATGGAAATACATCCTATCAGTTCTAGTAGTTGATGGAAACAAGATTAAGTGATAGAAACGAAGTAAACATAGATAATAATTAGAAAGTAGAACTTCGCAAAAATGTAAATGATGACAATGAACAAGACATTTTTCTCCCGAGGTTCAGCTTCACGAAGAAACCTACGTCTCTATTAAGGAGTCCACGAAGGATCGGGCCTAACTGCCCTAACCTCGCCAAGACGCCCCAAGGGTCAAGTCTTGGATGTTCCACCATCACAAGAGATTATTGAAAGTGCATCTAGGCATCCCTTGTGGGTTTTGGTTGATTTATGACAAACAAATGAGATCCTAACCAAATTGTTGAGATAAGCGTAGGTCTTATAAGAAATATGAAGAAAGCGCAAAAAAAAAGGAGAATGAGGATATATATGGAAAAAAGCTCAAGAGCTAAATAAATTAGATCATTGTGTATGGAGTGTGTTAGAGAAACACACCCCAAGAGCTCAATCACAAGAAAACTCACTCACTGCACTAATTTATACAGGTCTGGACTAGTTCGATGATATCTGGACTAGTCCGATAACCCCTCTGTTCAAAATCGAACAAGTCCTCCCAGAGCGGACTTGTTTGCACAGTCCGAGTCTACACAGACCAGACTAGTCCGATATCACCATGGACTAGTCTGATATTTTCTGACTAAAATTGGATTAGTCCTCCCCAGTGCGGACTAGTCCGATACACTTCACAGATTTGCACGAAATCGGACAAGTCCAAATTTACCATGGACTAGTACGATAACCTCTCTAACTAAAATCGGACAAGTCCTCTAAATGCGGACTTGTCCCGATTCACTAAGGAGATCACCACAGTCGGACTTGTCCGAAAATAATTGGACTAGTCCGAACTTTTCTAGAGCCTAAATCGGACTAGTCCGATCTTCCTGATAACTTAGGGTTTCCTACATGCCGCACACCGGACTAGTCCGGACTCCACCACGGACTAGTACGGACCCTCGAAACCCTAACGGTAACTTTTGAAAACACCATATAAATGGATGTGCACGACCCTACTTTTAACTCTCTTGACCCCCTGCGTCGTCACACCCTCCAAGAGCTTAGAAAACACATCTTTGCACACAATCTAATGCAAGAAAGATCAATCCCTTGAGGATTCACTGTGGATCAAAGGAGAGACACGATTCCACACGCTTGAGCTCTTGGGTTTGATTCTCTAACACACTCCTGCTATTTTATTGTAAATCTTACGAGTGTGTTCTTGGTGGTGTTCGATTTGTAATCTTGGGGAGCCCTCAACTTGTGAGAAGGCCCCTTGAACTTGGTGATTTGCCCCTTGTGATTAGTGAAAGAGAATCGGCCTCCGTGATGACGAGGTTAGAGTTGGAAAAGACCCAGTCCTTTTGTGGACTCCTCAACGTGGATGTAGGTTGCCTCTATGGGAACCGAACCACGGGATAAACTCTTGTGTCAAACTTGTTTTTAATTTTCATATTACATTCTAGTGTTTTGTTAATCTTGCATAACCTACGTTAAAACTTTGAAACAAGAATTGGTTGCATTATACTTAGCTTCATTGACTCAATACTTGCAAGTTACATATTGTATTCCGCTGCGTACTATGCTTGTATTGAAATCATTGATCTAACTTGATCAATCTAGTCTGCACGCACCAGACTAGTCCACACTCTACTGGACTAGTCTGATTTCCTGGTATTTGATCAAGTTGCTAAGTGTTGGAGGTTCCGACTAAAATTTAAAAAGGCCTATTCACCCTGCCCTCTAGGCCACATTCAATTGTGTCAGTACCCTGCGTACTGAATACCCTTTGGGACTGCAAAGAGCTCAAAGGAACTTCACCTCTCTGAGTTGAAGACCTCCAAAGGCCCCACGTGTCATACGGAACCGGACCTGCCTCCCTTCTATGGTTAGTCCAGGTGCCACCACGTGTATCGTTAAACTGGAGCTACATCCCACGCATGGGAAAGCTCCAGACTAGATACCTGTGTAGCACCCCCGGACCTAACCCTCGACAGAGGGAAGCTCCGGTACCGACATGTGTACAACAGCACCGAACCTACTCGTCCAAGACAATAAGCTCCGGAGCTGCCACGCATCCAACCGCTGGACCTTCAACCTCAACAGGCAGAGTGGTGGACTTCCAACAGCTCAGACTTTCAAGTAACATTAAAGACCTCAAGACCCGATTAAGTGTCATTAATACTATCTTAATGACACACGATCGGAGGGCCCTTAATACCAGTAACGCCACCGTCGAGGCGCATTACCACACTATTAAGGGTAATGAAGTGCATTAATTGTGTATTTAGCATCAGTAACCGCCAGGGCCACATGTCGGGCCAGGCTAACGATGTAACGACCAGTCCTTGTACTATAAAAGGACTGGTCAAGCGATACACAGGGGGAGACTCCCGAACAGACTCACGCCTTAGACACAGACACAGACACGCATGCTGAGGCGAGTCACTCTAGTCTTTCATACTCAAGCGCTCAGACGGTCAATACAACAACAACACACACTTGTGGAGTAGGGTATTACACTCAGGCGGCCCAAACCATGTAAATCCTCGTGTCAACTTACCATCGTGTTCTAAATCTCTGCGCGCCCACAACCAAACTACAAACTCCGCGGGTTGCCAACAGTAGTACTGGGAGAATTGCCGGAATCACACTCTGACAAATTGGTATCAGAGCAGGACTCTTCGCAAGAGACTAATCGCTCGAGGAGAACATGTCGGACACAAAGGACGTGCACAAGAGTCTCAACCAAGAGAAGGTTGAAGATGAAAAAGCTCAAAATTGGAGAAGATCCTCGATGCCATTCAGGACTTCGAGGATGATGATGAGGAGATGCTTGAACTCAACGCGCTCCTAAGGAAGAAAGCCCTCTCCAAAGGGAAAGTGAAGATCGAAGACAAGAAGAAGGGGAGTAGTCACACCAACTACCCCTGATATCCTTTCAACTACGATGGCTTAAATTCTAACAATAGCCATTATTTGTCTATTCCTTTAGGAAAAGCCTCACACTTTGACGGGAATGATTACTCAATGTGGAGGCAAAACATGAAAATGCACTTAATCTCACTCAATCCCAGCTTGTGACATATTGTGTGTACAGGAATAGATATCCCGAATGATGATGAAGAGCTTACACCAAGCCAAGAGCAAGCAATTCATCGGAAGGCTCAAGCTGCAGCAGTCATCACATCTTTGCTAAGTCGGGACGAGTTCACTAAGGTGGATGGACTCAAAATTGCAAAGGAAATCCGAGACACATTGCAAACTGCACATGAAGGTGATCGTCATGTGCGAGAGGCGAAAATCGAAATGATTGATGGCGAATTGGGAAGATTCATCATAGAAGAAGATGAGTCACCATAGGACATGTACAACCGGTTAAAGACTCTCATCAACAAGGTTCGAGCATATGGAAGTAAGAAGTGGAATGATTACGAGGTAGTGAAGCTCATCCTTAGAGCTTTCATGCCTCGCAATGTCACCCTATGCTCGATGATTAGAGAAAGCCTCAGGTACAAGAAAATGACCCCAGACAAGCTACTTGGAAAGATCCTCAACTTCGATATGATGGAGAAGCAAGCTAAACATGTCAAGGAGATTACCGACCTCACTTCAGCAAAGAAGAAAGGGGTCGCCCTAAAATCTACTTGCAAGCCCTTGTCAAAAGAAGCTCGAGAAGCTCAACAAGAAGAGGAAAGCGATGACGAGAGCAGCGATATTGACGAAGAGGACATGATCCTCTTTATGAAGAGATTCAAGAAAATGATGAAGAAAAGACAAGAGGGAAAATCAAATGAAGGAAAATACAAAGAGAAGTCAAGACTAAAATTGAGGCGGGCATGCTATAACTGTGGTGAATATAACCACTTTATAGTTAATTGCCCGTATGAAGAAAACAAGAAGAATACCAAGGAAACAAAGCCTCAACCCAAGAAATTCTTTAAGAAGAAGAAGCAAGTTGGACAATCACACCTAGGAAAGGAGTGAGACTCAAATGATGAGTCCTCATCCGAAGAGGAAGAGGATATGGCTAGCATAGCCATCGAGAAGACAACTAAGAAGTCCACCCTCTTTCCAAATCTCGGTGCATGGAAGGGCAACGACACTTGCCTCATGGCGAAGGAAAGTAAATGAAAGGTAACAAAAAAATCTACATATTCATGTTCTTTTGATAGTTATAGTGACAATTATAGTGATGATGAGAACATGCTAGCTGGCTTAGACAAGAAAACCGCTGGCAAAATGAAATTCTTGATGGATAAGCTTATTGATAGGGAGGGGCTGATTGATCGTCAAGAAGATATGATCATCCGCCAAAAGGAGGAGTATCTCAAGATCAATGACTCCTTGAACTTGAAAAGGAGCAAAGCAAATCACTTGAACTTGAGTTAGCTTCAAGCAAGGAAGCTTGCTTGAAGTTAAGCGACTCAAATGCAATCATCAAGGAAGAACTTGTTAACTTAATAAAAGTTAACAAGATACTTGAAGTGCAAGTTGAGTCACTCAAACAAAGTGACCCTTCATACTCTTCAAGCTTGCCATCTCAACCCCTTAAAACTGACACTAGCTTTAGAGACAAGTCAACCTCTACCAAGGACAAGAACCCTTCCCAATGTGGCATATTTGACAAGGAGAAGGTCGAATATGCACGTAGTGCATACTTGGCCACAAGACCTCCTAATGTCAAATATGGCATTGGGTATTCCTATGGTGAAAAGCAAAATGCTAGAAACCATAAGAATAACAAGGAGCGCATTGCCTTTGTGAGGGGAAACTCCTCTCAAGCTAGAAATACCAATGATACTAATAAGTCCAAGATAGCTAACACATATAATAACCGGACTAGTCCGGTCCCTACACGGACAAGTCCAGTCCTCCGGACAAGTACGGTTTCCTGGACTAGTTCTGTTCATAAACAACAACAACTATTATTCAGGACTTTTGATGCATACTATGTTCTATTGAGAAGTAATTTTGGTAAAGTTTATGCTCATTATGTTGGGCCACGCTATGGGAACACCAAGTCTCATGTGTGGGCGCCCAAATATCTTGTAACTAACCTCAAAGGATCTAAACGAGCTTGGGTACCTAAAACCAAGGCATGATTTGATTTTATAGGCCTATTCCTCTGGTAGATCAAAATGGGTGCTAGACAGTGGATGCACCAACCATATGACCGGAGAAAGAATGATGTTCGATGAGTACAAAGAGAATGAGGATACAAGCAAGGGCATCTATTTTGGAGATAATAGTCAAGGAAGGATGCTCGGTACCGGTAAAATTGCTATATCGTCTCAACATACTCTTTCTCATGTGTTACATGTCGATTCCTTAGATTATAACCTGCTGCCCATATCTTAGTTATGTGACAAAGGTTATAATTGCTTGTTCACTAATGAGGGTGTGACTGTCGCTAGAAGGGGTGATGGTTCCATTGCATCCAAGGGTGTGCTGAAGGGAAAGTTTTACCTTGTTGACTTCAACAAAGATAAAGCCGAACTTGACACATGCTTCATTGCAAAGACCAACATGGGTTGGCTGTGGCATAGATGGCTAGCGCATGTTGGTATGAGGAATCTTCAAAAAATCCTCAAGGGCGATCACATCCGAGGTTTGAAGGATGTTGTTTTTGAGAAAGACAGGCCTTGTAGCGCGTGCCAAGCCGGGAAGCAAGTTGGAGCACCTCATCCTGCAAAGAACATCATGACTACAACAAGACCGCTCGAGCTACTTCACATGGACCTTTTCGATCCAATTGCTTACATAAGCATCGACGGTAGCAAATATGGCTTAGTAATTATTGATGACTTTTCGTGCTTCACTTGGGTTTTATTTTTGCATGATAAGACAAAGACTCAAGGAACCCTGAAGAAGTTCTTCAAGCATGCCCAAAATGAGTTCTCATTGAGGATCAAGAACATACGAAGTGACAACGGCACATAGATCAAGAATACTCAAGTTGAGGAGTACCTAGACGAAGAAGGGATAAAGCATGAGTTTTCAGCACCTTATTCCCCTAAAAAACGGAGTTGCCAAAGGAAGAATCAAACCCTCATAGAGATGGCGAGAACAATGCTCGATGAATACAAGACCTCGGATCTGTTTTGGATGGAAGCGATTAACACCGCTTGCCACACCATAAACCGACTCTACCTTCATCGACTACTCAAGAAGACATCATATGAGCTACTCACGGGTAACAAACCAAATATTTCCTATTTTCGAGTTTTGGTTCTAAGTGATGCATTTTGAACAAGAAGCCCAGGACTTCAAAGTTCGCTTCAAAGTCCGATGAAGGTTTCTTGCTTGGTTATGATTCAAACTCTTACGCCTATCGTGTCTTCAACAAGACCTCCGGACTTGTTGAAGTAGCACGTGACGTAGTGTTCGATGAAACTAACAGCTCTCAAGAAGAGCAAGTTGATCCATGTGTGCTAGATAGAGAAGAAGCTTCATGTCAAGCATTGATGAATGTGGCCTAGAGGGGGGGTGAATAGGCCTTTTTGATCTTTTGTGAGAACCTGCAACACTTAACAACTAGATTAAATCTCGAGATATCAGACTAGTCCGGTCGAGTGCGGACTAGTCCGGTGTATACCGACTAGTTTGATCAAATTGGATCGATTATCTTGATCCTATGATGTATGCAGCGTAAATATACTTGCAATTGAAGTGTTACACAATTATGAGCTAGGATGTACTACAAGTTAATCTTATATTCAATGTTTCAACGTAAATTGAACAAGATTGATTGAAACCCTAGATTGATATGAAGAGTAAGAACGATGTGCGCAAAGTAAGAACACAAGCACTTTATCCCGTGGTTCGTTTCCCACAGAGGCAACCTACATCCACATTGAGGAGTCCACAAAAGGACCGGGTCTTCTCCAACCCTACCCTCGTCAGATTGCCACGAAGGACAATCATCTTCACTAGTCACAAAGGGCAAATGACCAAATTCAAGGGGTCTTCTCACACGTTGAGGGCTTCCTAAGATTACAATATGAATACCACCAAGAACACACTCTTAAGATCACAATGAAAACCACAGGAGTGTGTTAGGGAATAAAACCAAGAGCTCAATGAGTGATGAATCGTGTCTCTCCAATGATCCAAAGTGTATCCTCAAGGGATTGATCTTTCTCGCGTTTGATTTTGTGGAGAGAGGTGTTTTCTAGGCTCTTGGAAGGTGTGACGGCGCAGGGGGTCGAGAGTTAAAAGATGGGTCGTGCACACCTATTTATATGGGGTTTCCAAAAGTTATCGTTAGGGTTTAGAAAGATCAGACTAGTCCGTGGTGGATACAGGACTAGTCCAGTGTGCTGCGTGTAGCAAACCCTAGGTGGCCCGAAATATCGGACTTGTCTGGCTGAGAGCGAACTTGTCCGATTTTGGTTCTGGAAATCTTCGGACATGTCCGATGGATCTCGGACTTGTCCAGATAAGTCAAAACCCTAAGTGAATTTGGGGACAAGTCCGCACTTGGAGGACTTGCCCGATTTAGGTCAGAGGGTTTCCGGACTAGTCCGTGGTAGTATCGGACTTGTCCAATTTAGATCAGAAAGATATCGGACTAGTCCGGTGTGTGATCGAACTTGTCCGATTTTGTGCAACTTGTGAAGTGTTTGGGGGACTAGTCCGCACTGGGGAGGACTAGTCCGATTCTAGTCAGAGAGATATTGGACTAGTTCGTGGTGATATCAGACTAGTCTGGTCAGTGAAAAACTGCATTGTGAGGACAAGTCCGCATCGTGAGGACTTGTCCGATCTTGTGCAGAAAGATATCAGACTAGTCCGGTGTCAATCGGACTAGTCCAGTCCTGTATAAATATGTGCAATGTGTGAGATTATTTGTGCTTGAGCTCTTGGGGTGTGTTTCCTTAACACACTCCATACACAATGATCTACTACACTTGTTTCTTGAGCTCTTTTCCGCATTACTCCTCATTCTCCTTTCTCTTTGGCACTTTGCTCAATTTCTCATTAGAATTTGTGCTCATCTCAACAAAGTGGTTAGGATCTCATTTGCTTGTCATAAATCATCCAAAACCCACAAGGGATTCCTAGATGCACTTTGAATCTCCCCCTTTTTGGTGATTGATGACAACCAATTGAGATTTCACAAAATATGATAAAAAGTTGAGATTTTCATAAAGTGTGCACATATGAGTTTAAAACACATTAAGCAATAAAAACATGATCCATATGTGCACTCTTCATGGTGGGATGCAGAACTAAGTGTATAGAAACAATAATCATGATGAGAATGACATAATTGACATCAACATGTTAACAACAATCATATATGCAATTCTTAGAGCAAAATCATAGATTTTATCAATATCTTCACAAACAGTTCAAAACATTGCATCACAGGACCAATAGTACTAAAAGAGCATATTATAAGTCTTACAACCCACAAATAGACAATAGACACTGTCGGTACCCTAAAAACCATACACCCCCTGAGGTTACAAAGATCTCAAGGGAAGGACGCCTATTCAAATTGAAGACCCTCGGAGGCCCACTTGTCAGACATAACCGGACCTGCTTCTCCAACATGGTTAACCCCTAGGTTGCCACGTGTACTGCCAGACCGGAGCTACTACCCACAAGGGTGAAGCTCCGGGCTAGGTACCGAAACGGAACCTCCGAACTTAACCCCTGACCGAGAGAAGCTCCGGACCTGACACGTGTCAGGCCACCCCGGAGCTTCCCGCTTCCCACAAGCAAGCTCCGGAGCTGCCACGTGTCCAAACGTCGGAGCTGGCCGCCTCAAACCTCTGGAAGACATTGTAACGACTCCGGATCTTCAAAGGATAGCCGCAGACTTCAAGACCCGATTAATTGTCATTAATTCCATGTTAATGACACTTAATCGGACAATCTTAACACCTGTAACGGCACTGTCGGAGCCCGTTACAGGGTTATTAACAACAATTAATCGTGTATCAATACTAGTAACCGCCGGGGCCACATGTCGGGCCAGGCTAACTTGTAACGGTTTGTCCTTGTACTATAAAAGGACAGACCGACGATACACGGGAGAAGAAGACTCTCGAACGCTCTCAGGCACACACGCATTGACACACAAACTAATACAACATCACACACCCGTGGAGTAGGGTATTACGCTCAGGCGGCCCGAACCACGTAAACCACTATGTCTCTCGTGTCCAATCGTGATTCACCTTCTTGAGTCTCTGCGCACCCACACCGAACTACAAACTCCTTCAACACTTTAGTAGTGTCAGGAGATCTGCCGACTCCAACAGTCGACAGTTGGCGCGCCAGGTAGGGGTGCCTGAGATTTTCAAGAATGGTGAATTTTGCGGCTGGATCATCCAACGGGCAACCTGCTGCTCAGGCTGTCGGGGGCAATCCCTCCAACATGCAGCCACCAGCAGGAGCCTCAGCACCAGCAGGAGTCACACTCCCACCACCACCATCTTCTCTGGCAAAACGTGCCGGGCAACATGATGGTGCGCCGGCGTCACATACTGCGCCGGCAAGTCATGACAACCCAGAACACGCGCTCCATGCAGCGCGTGCTCTTCTCCAGCGACCACCACCTCCGGATGCATCTCGAGATGCCATGGAGCAATGGAGGGCTGATGTTGAGCATTTGGTCGCAGCAGCGGCCGAACGCCTCAACAACCAGGGTCCTCCTCCTTCAGGGCGAGCCTCGTCGCAGCGACGGACGTTGTCTGGAAGACTTGGTCCGCATGTCTCCAACAACCGAAGACGAGCTGCGTCACAGCAAGTGACATCGTTGCCCTCTGGGGCACGACGCACCCATACGGTATCTCGGCTTTGGACACATGACCTCCGGGCGGAGCTTGATCGTCGATACCGCCAACAGGATGGCCGTGTCCATATCGAGCGAGCTCGAGAAAGACGGGATGCTCAAGACCTTTCTACTCTGGAAGGAGTAGGAGGAGGCTGTTCCGCCCTATCCATGCACCTGCGCATGGTTAGATGGCCACAGAAGTTCCAGCCACACTTGCCGGAAAAATTCGACGCGACTGTCAACCCCGTAGAATTTCTGCAGATATACTCCACTGCAATCTTAGCAGCTGGAGGAAACGAGGCCGTAATGGCCAACTACTTTCCAGTGGCCTTAACTGGGACCGCCAGGTCCTGGTTTATGAGCCTTCCACCCAACTCTATCGACAGTTGGGAGGAGCTGTGCCGTCAGTTCACTGCCAACTTCGGGAGTTCATACACCCGACCGGGCACTGAACTAGACCTTTTTGCGGTCGTGCAAAAAGGGGGAGAATCTTTGCGGTCATTCATCCAGAGGTTCTCTCAGGTACGCAACACAATTCCTTCTATCTCAAGCGCTTCTGTCATTGTGGCATTCAGACAGGGTGTACGAGACAAGAAGATGTTGGAGAAGCTGGCGATCAAAGAGATCACCAGCGTCACGGAGCTCTTCAGCTTGGCAGACAAAGGTGCCAGAGCTGCGGAGGGCCGTGAAATGCACTCCAAACCAGCCTTGGAGGATCACAAAAAATCCTCCAAAGAAGAAGCCGCTACCTCCGGGAGTGGCAAGAAGAAAAAGAAGACCAACGGCAAGAAGAAGCCGTCGGCCGGCACATCCAACATTGCAGCCACTGCAACTCCTGGTGGTCGGGGGCCACGCCCCGAGAAGCGACCTCGACCGTCTTCTGAAGACGGCGGAAAATCCAAAATGTGGTGCCCCATTCACAAAACGGGCAGCCACAGGCTGGAAGACTGCCGGGAGGTCCAAAACCTTGCCGAGCGCTACAACAAGCGCCGGGAAGGGTCTCCTTTCCGACAGAGGGAGGGAAAACAGAAGGTTGACGAAGCTCCGGCTGAAGAGGAGTTAGGGTTTCAGGACCCCAAAAAGGTCCTGAAAGCCGTCTACACCTCCGTCGACGATGATTCCGACGTCTCCGACAACGAGCGTCGGAAAACCATGAACACCATCTTTGGTGGATCATGGGACATCACTTCTCATCGTGTCATCAAGACTATGCGGCGGGATATGGCTGCTGTAGCTCCTACAGCTAGACCGGAGCCACATCGAAAGTGGATGGACACACCCATCACTTTTGATGCTTCGGACTGTCCTCGAAGCATGGTCGGAGCTGGCCAATTACCCTTGATGGTATCTCCCACCATCAACAACATCCAGCTCCATCATGTTATGGTGGATGGAGGTTCAGGGCTGAACCTTATAAGCTTTGAAGCTTTTACCAGACTTCAGCTTCGACCTTCAGATCTTCAGCCCTCTCGACCATTCTCCGGAGTAGGTCCGGGGGCCATTACCCCACTCGGAGCTATAATTCTCCCCGTTACCTTCGGGACACGGGAGAAGTACCGCACCGAGAAGTTGGTCTTCGACGTCGCTCAGATCAACTTACCATTCAACGCCATCTTGGGTAGACCTGCCCTATACAAATTTATGGCAGCTGCTCATTATGGATACTTGGTGTTGAAGATGCCAACACCAGCAGGCGTTCTCCGGATTCGTGGAGATCGCACCGCCGGAGTAACTGCTCTGGAGGAGCTCCATGCACTCACCACTGCGCAAGAGGAGGACTCCAGACAGGGGCATGCTCCAAAACCTCCGAGCATTCGGCAACGAGGCTCAACCTCTGCTCCCCGTGTGCAGCCAAGCGGCGACACCGACATCCCCGTCAAAGTCGTCCAAATTGGTTCCGATGTCACTCAAACCACCCGCATATCGGGTGGGTTGAATGACAAATAGGAACTCGCGCTCATCACTTTCCTCCGGGCTAACGTTGACGTATTTGCTTGGCAACCGTCACAAATGCCTGGGATCCCCAGGGAAGTGATTGAGCACAATCTGAAGATTTACCCCGATGCTCGGCCTGTGCATCAGAAACCTCGAAAGCAATCTGTAGAGCGACAGAACTTCATCCGACAAGAAGTGAAGAAGTTGCTCGAAGCCGGATTTATCCGAGAAGTCTTCCATCCAAAATGGCTGGCGAACCCAGTCGTTGTGCCCAAGGCCGGCGGGAAACTTCGGATGTGCATCGACTACACCACACTGAATAAGGCATGTCCAAAAGATCCATTCCCACTACCCAGAATAGATCAGATAGTGGATTCCACCTCCGGGTGCGAGTTACTGTGTTTTCTAGACGCATATTCTGGATATCATCAAATCAGGATGTCTAGGGAGGATGAAGAGCATACTTCATTCATCACAGTGGATGGATTGTATTGTTACACAACCATGCCGTTTGGTCTCAAGAATGCAGCTTCAACTTTTGTACGAGCTATGTACAAAACTTTCGAAGAACTCATCAGAGACATAGTGGAAGTGTACGTCGATGACATCGTGGTCAAAGTCAAGAACAAGGAGTCCCTCTTGGACACCTTGCAGGCTGTCTTCGACAAGCTGCGGGCCACCCGCACGAAGCTAAACCTAGACAAGTGTGTCTTCGGGGTTAGTTCCGGAAAGCTTCTTGGTTTCCTGGTAAGTCACCGGGGCATAGAGGCTAATTCGGCGAAGATAAAAGCCATTGAAGACATGCGGCCACCAACCCGCATCAAAGACGTCCAAAAATTAACTGGATGTCTAGCAGCCCTCAGCCGGTTCATTTCAAGCTTGGCGGAAAGAGCACTTCCCTTCTTCAAGTTACTGAGGAAGTCCGGACCATTCCAATGGTCTGAAGAAGCACAGAAGGCATTTCAGGAGCTGAAACAGTTCCTCGCCACCCTACCAGTCCTGGTAGCTCCGAACCCTGGTGAGCCTTTGTTGCTTTACATTTCAGCTACTGACGAAGTCGTCAGTATGATTCTGGTTGCGGAGAGACCGGAACTACCCAATACTCAGGAATCCAGACCCCTTCGGGAGGGTCCGGAGGTTCCTGAAAGCGGGTCTGGGTCCCAGCTCCCAGACTCAAACCCACAAGAAGCCACTTCAGAGGACCCGAACCCCTCTAAGAGGGTCCAGGTCATTTCTGAAGAAGCTCCGGATTCCTCCACCCAGAACCCGGAGGTCCCCGAGGAGAGTCTGGACCCCTCCGAGAGGGTCCGGATCAATGAAGAGGAAGCTTCGGACCCCTCCGGGAGGGTCCGGACCATTCAACGCCCGGTATACTTCATCAGTGAAGTGTTACATGATGCCAAGACTCGATACCTAGAGGTGCATAAACTGCTTTATGCAGTTCTTATTGCCTCAAGGAAGCTTCGACACTATTTCCAAGCTCACAAAGTCTCGGTGGTGACCTCATATCCACTTCGAGCGATCCTGCATAATCCCAATTCAACTGGGAATATTGCAAAGTGGGCAGCGGAATTGGCTGAATTCGATCTTGAATTCATTCCGAGACAAGCAATCAAGAGTCAAGCGTTGGCAGATTTCGTGGTAGAATGGACTCCCTCTCCATTAAACCCTGGGGGCCCCAGCGAGCAGAAGACGGAACCTCAAGTTCCAACCTTCACTAAGCCTCACTGGACCCTTTACTTCGACGGCTCCATGCAGAAGCAGGGAGCCGGAGCTGGAATCCTTCTCCTCGCACCAACTGGGGAGAAGGTGAAATACATGGTACACCTTGACTTCAAGGCAACCAACAACATGGCGGAGTATGAAGCACTCATCTATGGATTAAAGGTGGCACTATCATACGGTGTCAAGCAATTGCTGGTCAAAGGAGATTCACAACTCGTCATCAAGCAGGTGAAGGGTGAATGCTCCTGCAATAATCTCCAGCTGGCTGCTTACCTCCTTGAAGTCCAGAGGCTTCAGAAGGACTTCGAAGTCCTAGACCTTCACCATGTTCAGCGTGCTCACAACGCTGAAGCTGACGAACTCTCGACCAAGGCATCAACTGGAGCTCCGGCTCCTGATGGAACCTTTGTCCGGAGGTTGTCAAAACCCACAGTTCAGCCTGCCGAACTGAACGAAGGGGGCGAGATCAGCATCCCGAAGCTGACGGTCCCGATGGCCCTATTACCATGGCAGCCATCAAGGGTCGTAGGTGCTGCCGGAAGCTCCGAGCAACCCAGCACGCAAGACTCAAATGCTCAAGTCAGTTCCGATGCATGGATCTCGGAGATCCGGAGCTACTTGAAAGACAACATCCTTCCTGACGATGATGTATCCGCTGATCGGGTAGTCAGATTGGCTAAAAGATACACGTTGGTAGAAGGGGATCTCTACCGGCGCGGTGCCAACGGCATCCTAATGCAGTGCATCACAAGGGAAGAAGGTTGCGAGCTCCTCGCAGAAATCCATGGAGGCGAGTGTGGGAACCACGCATCTTCCCGCACGCTGGTCGGAAAAGCCTTTCGGCACGGCTTCTACTGGCCTACAGCGCTCCAGGATGCCACTGAGCTGGTGAAGAAATGCGAAGCGTGCCAATTTCATGCAGAGCAAATTCATACACCTGCTCAGTCCTTACAAATGATACCTCCCACATGGCCTTTCGCTGTGTGGGGGATGGACATCTTGGGACCCTTCCCTAGAGCCGTCGGAGGTTACAAGTTCCTGTACGTCGCCATCGACAAGTTCACCAAGTGGCCGGAAGCAACTCCCGTTGTGACGATCAACAAACAATCTGCAATCAATTTTCTACAATCCATCGTGAGCAGATTCGGAGTCCCAAATAAGATCATCACTGATAATGGGACTCAATTCACAAGCTCCGCATTTCAAGGATATTGCGAAGACCTCGGCATACAAGTTTGCTACGCTTCCGTAGCTCATCCTGCCAGCAATGGACAAGCCGAGAGAGCAAATGCAGAGATCCTTAAAGGACTCAAAACACGCACTTATGAGCGCTTGAAAAAGCACGGAGCCAATTGGATCGAAGAGCTTCCGCCCACTCTATGGGCCAACAGGACTTCTCCAAGTCGGGCAACCGGAGAAACACCCTTCTTTCTGGTGTACGGAGCTGAAGCGATCCTTCCTCCGGAAATCACCTTGGGTTCCCTCCAAGTCTGGACCTTCGACGAAGCCGCGCAGGACCAGCTCCGGCGCGAAGACCTAGACCTCCTCGAGGAGGGAAGGTGCCAAGCAGCTGTTCGGAATGCCCGATACCGCCAAGCTCTACGGCGCTATCACCAGCGGCACGTACACAACCGACAGCTCGAGGAAGGTGATCTGGTGCTACGGAGAATACTATCCAGAGAAGGGCAAAACAAACTCTCCCCCGGCTGGGAAGGGCCCTTTCGAGTGATCAAAGTATCCCGTCCCGGAAGCGTTCGCTTGGCTACCGAGGATGGGACACCTCTCCCAAATCCTTGGAACATCGAGCACCTCCGCAAGTTCTACACTTAATTCCACGGAGGTGAGTCTTAAGTAAATTGAAATGTATGTTATAGAGTCATTGTACAGATTCGGGTAGTTCCTCCGGGAGAGCAGCCGGACCTTTCCCGAAAGGTTTGAAAAGCTCATGCAACACTTGACACAGTCTCCGGACTACAAGTGTGGCTAACTACCCTGGGTCAAACGAGAAACCAAACACACTTAGCCTGGTTCCGTACCCTAAGAGTGTACTTGTTTCCCCTGTACCCCGGACCTATAATGAAAGACATCTTCATGTGAAATAGACTCCACGTGCATTCATTTTTGCATAGGCTCGACATTTTTATTTTTCTCTTTCTTGTCTATAATAGAAACGTGCAATTCTTAAGAAGTTCTAGTTTGACCGGTTTACATACGATTCGAGTTGAATTGTCAGATTTTTTTGGATTTAAATATCGTCTGTGGCCAACTCGCCTGAAAGCCGCCAAGCCATTCTAGGGCCGGAGTGCGCTATCGACTTAGCCTGGTCAAGCACCCTAAGTACGCCACTCTACCTACATCCCGGCAGGCCAAAGTAAGGTGGGTCCATGGACAATTGGATCTAAAAGAAAAGACAATTCATCCAGTCGTATTAAAAATCGTGTTCAACTTAAAATTTTCTTGAGAACCGTAAGCCGCGATGAGGTTATAGACAAGGAACGAATTTTACTATTTTTCTTGGATTAAGTGTGCAGGAAAAATGAACCCTACGTTGATGGAGAAAAACCGGAGCTAACCAAGCTCCGACTCCCACCAGGGCGTCAACCGTCGGCGTTGAATAAAAGATGGTGAGAAGACCCCGTCACTGGAGTCTGTTGCCAACAAACCAAGTGTGGCAAAGGTCATTGCCGGAGCTGCTAAGCTCCGACACCTTGGAGTATTAACTACCGACGCTCAACATGTTGATAGAGGCTATTGCCGGAGCTACTAAGCTCCAGCGATGGACAGTGCCGGAGCTTCTAAGCTCCGACAACTTCAGGGGACCTTCACTATCAAAAACTTCGGACCTAAATTCCACAAGTTCGAAGCAAATTCGTCTTCAACAAAACTCAACATCCTTTTGGTACATGTCCACAATCAAATTGTGCACATCTACCAGGGGGCCAAGTGAAGATAAAGATGTTGAAGACAAAAAAAAAATGAAATTCGCAAAAAATTGGGGATTTCATTTCATCTGAAGACCGGAGATTACATCTGGAGACAAGGGATTACAAAATTGAGGAAGAAGAGAAGATACAAGTAAAGGCTAAAAGAGACGGTCCTAGACCCTATGGAAGAACTCGGCGACCTTCTGGGCGACCTCCGACACGCAGGCTCGGGTAGCTTCGCCTTCTCCTTCGACGGGGCCTTCAAGCACCGGGTCCAGAGGAAATCGAGGGTTCCGGCTGGTGTAGCACGTCAACACATATTCTGTGACGTTTCTAGCCAGGGATTGCCCCTCGACCTCCAGCTGGTCCGCGATGACGTCGCCCACCTTGGAGAGCTTGCTGCCTGCGGTGCTCAACGCTTGTAACGCAAGGTCCGGCTCCGGCTCCGGATCATCCGGGTGCACGGGGCTGAAACCCATCAGCGTCAGTGCGTCGTCGGCCTTGCCCAGGAACTCCCAAATCTGCAGGGAGTCCGCCTTCCCCAAGTTCTTCATCTCTTCCAAGGATCTCCGAGCCGCCGTCAGCTCCGAATTCTCGCGGGCGAGGCGCTCAACTTCTTTGGCGTTTTGTTGGATCTTCGCAGCAACCCGCTTCTCAAGTCTTCCGAGCTCCTCCTCCCGGAGGTGGATCTTGTTCCGGCGGTCGACCAGGTCCTTCTCCCTAGCCTCCACTTTCTTCTCCCGGGTGACAAGGGCACACTCGTATTCGTAGAGTTCCTGCCCCCGCACCCAGGTCTTCTCCTCTTCCTCGAGGCAGCACTCTTCCAATTTCTTAGTGCGCTCCTCGAGGCCCTTGTCCGCCAGAGCTGTTTTCTCGGCAAGCTCTTCTTCCCGTCGCAGGACGTCATCCCGTAGCTCTAGGAGTTTTTGCTCCTTGTCCTCGAGCCGTCTTTCCCTCCCTTCAAGTGCCTCTCGGCGCTTGATGAGTGCGGTGCTGATGGCCTCGAGCTGATCAAACCGAGCATTGGCCGCGTCGTTAGCAGCCTTAGCTTGGTTGTGGAACTCCCGGGATTGAGCATCGAGGGCGTGAGTCATGCTCTCCCTCTCGTCCAGCAGCTTATCCCAGAGCTCCAGGCGGATCTTCTCCCGCTTGATCCACTCCTTGTCATCCGCAAGCCTCGACTGCGCCAGCTTAGTCTCGAAGTGGAGCCGATTACGCCACCGCCTAAGGGTTTGGCGCTCCTCTTCAAGAGCCTTGCTGTCGTGGAAGAAGGCCAGTTGGACCTGACGTAGACTGGAGCAGGCGTTGTCGATGGACATCGACAGCGAGATGGGCTCCGGACCTGCTGGGATCTCTTCCGCTGGTTCCAGCGGGTCTTCACATACAAAAATTGGGTCCCACTCTACGAGAGTGGAACCCCGAGCTTCCAAAGCGCTAGGGCCTTCCTCCGGGATGGCCTCAGTCGCCATCGAAGGAGGTCCCGCCACCAAGTCTTCATTTGCCCCCTCAGGCTGGGGGCCGGCGACTTCGTTCAGGCACTCTGGCTCTGCCACAGGTACCATCGACGTCGTCGCCTCCGGAGCAGGAGCCGCTACTGGCTCCGGCCGGGACACCTCTTCTGAGGGAGGCTCAAGCTCCCTCGCCTCTTCAGCCGCCGGCTCTGCGGCGGCGCTCCAACAATCACCGGCTCTGCGGCCGGAGCTTCGGAAGTAACCGGCTCAACTGCCGGAACTACTTCGACTTCCGGCTCGCATGCCGGGGCTTCAGCCACCTCCGCCTCAATCGCCGGGGCTTCAGCACTTTCCGGCTCCGAAGCCGGGACTGCTACTTCCTCCGACTCAACAGCCGGAGCTTCTACTACTGCAGCACCAGGACCCGGAGCTTCCACTTTCGGGATGGGTGCCGCTGGCGCATCTTCATTCCCGTGGTCCGGCGCTACCACGGGAACTTCTGGAGACAAGTCGAGGTCCATGACCACGACAGCCGGCGCCGGAGCTATCGCAGCCTCCGCTTGGGGCGGCACCGGGATTGGAGCAGAAGCCCTCGCAGCCTCAGACACTGTGGCTGAGGGTGGAGCTTCACTCCCCTTCTTGGGAACGCTGCAGATGAAGAACGAAGAAATTGAGCAAACAGATGCTACAATTAAAAAGTTAATCGAGGTAAAAAAGAAAAATTACCTTGGAAGGCTCCCGCACCAGCTTGCGCGGAACCTCTTTCCCGGACGATCCGGGCTGGCCACGGTCGGTGTAGGAGCTCCGGGAGGACTCCCAGGACTTGCCACAGCCGCGGGCGTTTCCCGGGTCGGATCTCTCCTTGATCGGGAGGAACTCCTGGACCTGGAGGCCCTCACCGCTCCAGATGCCGGAGTCGCGCGCCCGGAGCTAGCACCACAGGAGGGATCCACCACGGGGACAGTCGCACTCCGGGAGGATCCCACCGCCGGAACAGTAATGTTCCGGAAGGACCCCACCACGGGGACAGTCGCCACGGCGGCGGAGGATCTTCCTTCCTGAGGAGGGGGAACCGGAGGGGAATTGGCAGGCCCGATGGACCTTCCGTCAGCGTGTCGCAGCTTCCTCTTCCGGCTCTCCGGCTCCTCCGCCAGCTCCTTGCCCTTGCCGATGACCTCAGCTCTTGGCTGTGGGACAGGGGCGGAGCCGTCTTCGGACAACCCAGGGATCGCCAACCGGGTGGTTGATCTTCTCTCGACGACACCAAGGTCGTCAAGCGCGGGCATCGTCCGCCGGAGCTCCCTGCTGAACTCAACTTCCACGTTCAGAGGGAGGAAGGCCGGCGGTGGGGTCAAGTAATCTCCGTCAACGTCGATGCCGTGCTGGAATTTCTTGAGGTGAAACTCCAAGGTCTTCCCCACCATGCTGGACTTCAACCCGGTCTCAACCCGGTCCTCGTCCATCACGCTGTTGAGGGCCCAGGCGAGCTTCTCCCTCCTCTTCAGCGGCGCCCACCTGTTGGACAGGAAGTTGCAGAACACCGCCTGGGGAGTCAATCCTCCCTCCACACATTGGCGGATCCTGGTCAGGACAGGGTCGAAAGCTTCCGCCAGCACCGGAACTTCGCTCCATACCGACGGGTCAATGCCGGGCAGACCGTCTGGCAACTCCAACCGCTCATGCTCCTCCACCCGGACGACTATCCAATCTTTCTTCCAGTCATCCCACTTCCCGGAAGGGAATGACCGGAGGTACTTGAATGGGCACTTCTTGCGCTTCACGAAGTAGTAGAAGCCAAGATACTCATTGCTTCGGCCGGTGGTGTGTACGGTGAAGAAGGTTCGGAAGAGCTCGATGCAGGGAGGGATGCCCACCCACATCTCGCAGAAGTGGACAAAGATGGACACAAGGAGAATGGAGTGAGGGCCAAGGTGGTACAGCTGCAGACCATAGAAGTCCAGCAGCATCAAGAAGAAAGAAGAAAACGGTGGGATCAGCCCCACCATGGCGTACGAGGAAAAGTACACCATCTCGCCAGCGTGCTCCTTTTCAAAGGGGAGCTCTCCGCCGGCGCGGACCGAGCGGTTGAAAAAGTCCGAAGACCACCCCATGAGGGCCCGGACCTTCTTCAGATCGCTGTCAGTCTTCAAGCGACTCTCACGCAGACCCAACTCCATCGCAGCACAGCTAGGCAAGAGAAGAGGAGCAAAGTACGAGTTGGGAGTTTGAGCGCAAGAACAGATGGGAAGCGTAAAGAACTCCCGACGGTGCGCTTTCCTTCTTAAGTAAGCCCTCGCAACGCTTGGATGGAAACTGCAGGGGAGTCAAGGATACTACTCAAGAATTCAACCCTGCCGATGACAAGAGGGCCTGGGAACACCCTGACGATCAAGTCGAGGCTCTTACCCAAGCGAACAGTTGTCATCACGAGGCGGGAAACCCAAAGGCGGCGACCTGACAAGGCGCGCGGAACCGATACGGTTTTCGCATCGGGAACCGGCGACCTTCAATTGCGAGAGATCCGCACGTCAAAGGTCTTATCTGCCGCCTGAGGTGCGCCAAACATCGGGATTTAACCGTAAAGCCCCGCCAACGGCACCTCCGAAGACCCTTGAAGACCCAGTTCAAGAGTCGCGAGTATGGACCCACCTCCGACGGAATGACTTCACCCCGGTGACTTTTCCCGGAGGTAGGTCCAGGGGGCCACTGTCGGTACCCTAAAAACCATACACCCCCTGAGGTTACAAAGATCTCAAGGGAAGGACGCCTATTCAAATTGAAGACCCTCGGAGGACCACTTGTCAGACATAACCGGACCTGCTTCTCCAACATGGTTAACCCCTAGGTTGCCACGTGTACTGCCAGACCGGAGCTACTACCCACAAGGGTGAAGCTCCGGGCTAGGTACCGAAACGGCACCTCCGGACTTAACCCCTGACCGAGAGAAGCTCCGGACCTGACACGTGTCAGGCCACCCCGGAGCTTCCCGCTTCCCACAAGCAAGCTCCGGAGCTGCCACGTGTCCAAACGTCGGAGCTGACCGCCTCAAACCTCTGGAAGACATTGTAACGACTCCGGATCTTCAAAGGATAGCCGCGGACTTCAAGACCCGATTAATTGTCATTAATTCCATGTTAATGACACTTAACCGGACAATCTTAACACCTGTAACGGCACTGTCGGAGCCCGTTACAGGGTTATTAACAACAATTAATCGTGTATCAATACTAGTAACCGCCGGGGCCACATGTCGGGCCAGGCTAACTTGTAACGGTTTGTCCTTGTACTATAAAAGGACAGACCGACGATACACGGGAGAAGAAGACTCTCGAACGCTCTCAGGCACACACGCATTGACACACAAACTAATACAACATCACACACCCGTGGAGTAGGGTATTACGCTCAGGCGTCCCGAACCACATAAACCACTGTGTCTCTCGTGTCCAATCGTGATTCACCTTCTTGAGTCTCCGCGCACCCACACCGAACTACAAACTCCTTCAACACTTTAGTAGTGTCAGGAGATCTGCCGACTCCAACAGTCGACAGACACAAAAAGAGAGCTTTCCTCGCATCCTACAGCTAAAGCCTAAGAGTCTAATACTCCCCCTCAATCTCTCCCCCTTTGGCATCAAGACACCAAAAAGAAGGAGAGGAGGGACCTAAGGTCTTCAAGCCTCGCTGTCGGTCCACTCATCGTCTTCATCTTCATTCTCGGGCTGATGATGATGATGATGAGGAGGAGGAGGAGGAGGAGGAGGAGGAGGAGGAGGAGGAGGAGGAACGGAGCCACTCGAGTCCCTAATGCCAAAATAGGTAAGCTCGGAGGGAGTCAGGGGCCCGAGCTCGGTGAAGTCGGAATCAGAATCATCAGAAATGACTAGAGATCCAATGGGCTCGATCTCCAGCTTCTAGCAAATTTGCTTCACATTCTCTTTGACATATCTCATGCTGGCCTTTCTCCTCTTGTTCAGCTTGTGGGCTTTTACCTCAGCCTTTTTGCAAGAGGCAAAGATGGTTGATAGATACTTCAAGATTCCACTCTGGACCCCTTTTGAGGATGGGCCCTAGAGGCGGGAGCAGCCCTAGCATCTCCACTGGCTCTCACTGGAGTCTCAGGGCTGGAAGCTGGAGATGAGGCAACTTGAATGCTTGGCTGTTGAGGCTTCTGGGGCCTTAAGAGGAGATGCTCCACATCCTTGACAAACTCTATGCCTGTGACCTTCTCAATCATGAACATGAGGTAAGGTGCGTGGCCACAGGACCTGTTCGTCATGCAAGAGATGTTCACCATGTCGTTCTAAATATAGTCAAAGACATCAAACTTCATGTCTTTGCTAATGACCTTCATCAAGGTCCTGAGGTATCCCTGCACAGTTCCAGCATCCCCATCCTTGGGGGCAATGGTCTTCCTTAGAACCCTGTTCAACACCACAAAGAAGGTATTCATGTTCTTCGTGGAAGGATGATTGAACTTTGAGTTGGGTTCATAAAGAAACTTCATCCTGTCCTTCTCAATGACACCAATGTTGTGGATGATCACATTGTCATTGCTGGAGGTGTCAAGATGCAGCAATCTTGCAAACTCTTCACAAGTGATGGTGTCCTTGGATCCATGAGTCATCCAAGTCACCCTTTCTTCCTCATCACTCGCAAAGTGGCAAGTAGCATAAAACTGGGCAATCACCTCATCATTTCAATTGTTTCTGAAGGCGAAGAGGTCCTTCAAGCCATGTCTTGCAACTGCCTCGACCACCTCCACAAAAGGTGAGTAGCCCTTCTTCTCAAAATGCGCCCAATTTATCCATTGGTTGCACACCACGGGGGTCTTCATCGGAAGATATACAAACTTGTAGAAGTCCGCATGGAAGTTACTCCAAAACCTCCCATCAGCAGCTTGCTTGGGACGGCTGTAGCAATCCACATTTCAGAACTTTGCAGCCGTGTCGCTGCCCTTGCCATTCAATCTTTCCTCCGCGGGATCCCGGGCCCCTTCCCTTGGAGCTGACAACTTTAGGGGACCAATCGGGCCCATTGCAATCCCTTTGCCCTTGCCCTTTGCTTGGCGAGGGCCACCTCCAGCAGAAGCCTTGGAGGCAGGCTTCTTCGTGAGCACGTTCCTTCGAGCCTGGTGAGGGGAAGGAGCCGGCTCAGATGCGCACTCTTGGCGCTTCTTGCTTAGGCTCGTCGAGGACCGAAGCACGACTTAGCGGTCCATCTCGGCCTCGAAATCAGAGATTTCGTCGTTGGTGCTCGACATTGTCCTGGGAATAGATTTCACAAGGCATTGATGAGAATAGATGACAAGGAATTGCATTGAGGAATTGAGAAGTTAGGGTTGAGTTCAGAAAAATCAGACTAATCCGGTGTACAAGCACGGACTAGTCCGGTTGACCAGACTTGTCCGTGCATGGACCGGACTAGTCCGATGTTCAACCTCTAGAACCCTAACTATGAGACAAATGGTGATTCCTAATGCACAACTAGCTTAGCATCAATGTAATACATCATGGAAGCATGTATATGGTGATAGGAACTAAGCTAGTTGATCAACATTGAAGGAAATAGCAATTTCTAGGGTTTGGGATGAGATTTTACCGAAATTGCTTGATTCTCGGAGATGTAGGGGTTGAAGGATCGAACAAGTCCGTGGTCTTAAATCCCTACGCGAAGAAGGTCAATTTCCACCCAAACTTGCGAAGTTTTGATGGAGGAATCAAAGAATCGCCTTGGGGAGCTCGAGCGTGGAGAGAGAAAGCTAGAGGCAAGTGCGGGGTGAGGAAGATTAGGGTTTGGCGGCGGCTAGAGTTATGGACACGAAAAATCGGACAAGTCCGAAAATGATCGAACTAGTCCGAACTTTTCCAGAGACTATATCAGACTAGTCCGGCCTAACTATCACACTGCGGACTAGTCTGCACAGGCGGACTAGTCCGGGCAACCACGGACTAGTCCGTGGTCACCAGGGAAGAAATGCTTAGCCCATTCGTATATATTCTAAGGTACTTATTTAGAAAATAGGGAGGCAAAGCAAATCAAATAATCTTGATGAATATGATCAGTAAGCATACAACAATCATGCAATGATCATAATTCACCAAGATCTAGTAATTGACATAATTTTTCTGAAAAATTGAGAGAGATGATTTTCACAACTCAATCAATGAATTTTGAAGATAGCATTCAGGTATACAAGTTTTCAAGCCACACTCCGAGCATAGAGGATATTTAGTTCATTTCGGAGTTCGCAAAAGCATTTTTCATCAAGTGGCTTGGTGAATATATCGGCTAGTTGCTTTACGGTATCGACATGTGAAATGGCTATATCTCCCTTCATTGAATGATCTCTCAAAAAGTGATGTCGGGTGTCTATGTGTTTGGTCCTAGAGTGCTCAACGTGATTATGGGCAATTTTAATGGCACTCTCATTATCATAAAGGAGTGGAATATGGTTCATATTGTAACTGTAATCCCTTAGAGTTTGTCGCATCCAAAGGAGTTGTGCACAACAACTCCCGACTGCAACATACTCCGCTTCGGCCGTGGATAAGGCAATGGAGTTTTGTTTCTTGGAGGACCAAGAAACTAGGGATCTCCCTAGGAATTGGCATGTACCGGATGTACTTTTTCTATCTACTTTGCATCCGGCATAATCTGTATCGGAGTAACCGATGAGAATGAATTTGGAACCTTTGGGGTACCAAAGGCCTAGGTTGGGTGTATGAACTAAATACCGCAAGATTCTCTTAACGGCTGTCAAATGACACACTTTTGGGTTGGCTTGAAACCTTGCACACAAGCATACACTCAACATAATGTCTGGCCTAGATGCACATAAGTAGAGTAGAGATCCAATCATGGAGCGATATACCTTTTGATCGACATTTGGTCCATCTTCATTGAGATCTAAGTGTCCATTCGTTGCCATGGGAGTCTTTATAGGCTTCGCCTTGTCCATTCTGAACTTCTTGAGTATGTCTTGAGTGTACTTAGTTTGGCTTATGAACGTCCCTTCCTTTTGTTGCCTCACTTGGAATCCCAAGAAGTATTTTAGCTCTCCCATCATAGACATCTCAAACCTATCTGTCATAATCTTACTAAATTCCTCACAAAAAGATTTGTTAGTTGAACCAAAGATTATATCATCAACATAAATTTGACAAATAAAGAGATCATTGTCAAAGTTCTTTGTAAACAATGTATAATCTACTTTACCGATCTTAAAACCATTTTCAATTAAGAAATCTCTAAGACATTCATACCAAGCTCTAGGAGCTTGTTTGAGGCTGTAGAGAGCCTTACGCAATTTAAATATGTGGTTGGGGAACTCTTCATCTTCAAATCTCGGGGGTTGCTCCACATACACCTCCTCCTTGATTGGTCCGTTGAGGAAGGCGCTTTTCACATCCATTTGATAGAGCTTGAAATCATGGTGAGTAGCATATGCAAGTAGCATTCTGATAGACTCAAGTCTAGCTACTGGAGCAAAGGTTTCATCAAAATCTAAACCTTCGACTTGTGAATACCCTTTGGCCACAAGTCGTGCCTTGTTCCTTGTCACCAAACCGTGTTCGTCTTGTTTGTTGCGGAAGATCCATTTGGTGCCAATGACGTTGAACTTGGGTCTTTTGACTAGTTCCACACCTCGTTCCTTTTGAAGTTGTTGAGTTCTTCTTGCATGGCCACTACCCAATCCGGATCCTTCAATGCGTCCTCAACCCTGCGCGGTTTCAAAAAGGATACAAACGAATAATGCTCACATGAATTAGCTATGCGACATCTAGTAGTTACTCCTTTTTGGATGTCACCGATGATGTTGTCGATTGGGTGATCCCTTTGGATGCATTGGTGTACTCTTGGGTGTGGAACTTGTTGTCTTAAATCTTCTTCTCCCCCTAGATGGTTGGCTTCATTAACTTGTTGATCATTTTCGTCTTCTTGAGGTTGATCTTGTATGGAAGCTCCCCCTTGATCATTGGCCTCCTCTTGTGGTTCATTTTCCTCATGCATATGTAGAGGTGGTTCTTGTGGTCGAACTTCACCCAATCCCAATGTCAGTTTTACCACATGAATAGGTAACGATAGCTTCAGTTTTAAGTGGTTGAGAAGGTGAGCTTAAAGAGGATGAAGGGTCACCTTGCTTGAGTGACTCAACTTGTACTTCAAGGATCTTGTTAACCTTGATTAGGTTAGCAAGTTCATCCTTGATTGTAGCATTTGAGTTGCTTAACTCCAAGCAAGCTTCCTTGCTTGAAGCTAAGTCAAGCTCTAGTGACTTGCTTCGCTCCATTTCAAGTTCTAGAATCTTGTCAAGTTCAACATATTCCTCCTTTTGGGAGATAATCATGTCTTCTTGACGGTTTATCAACTTCTCTTTCTGAACAAGTTGATCAAGTAAAAAATTCAATTTTGCAGTTGTTTTCTTGTCTAAGCCGATGAGCATATCTTCGTTATCACTAGCAATTTCACTATCACTGGAATAGGTATGTACGGAAGGGGGTTTGATTGTTACCTTGCGTTTACCTTCCTTTGCCATGAGGCAAGTGTTGTTCCCCTTCCATGCGCCGAGAGTAGGAAAGAGAGTGGACTTTTTGGATGTCTTCTCGATGGCTATGCTAGCCATCTCTTCTTCTTCTTCGAATGAGGACTCATCATTTGAGTCCCACTCTTTCCCTAGATGCGCTTGTTCAGCTTGTTTCTTCTTCTTGAAGAATTTCGTGGGTTGAGGCTTCGTTTCCTTGGTCTTCTTCTTGTTTTCTTCATATGGGCAATCAACTATAAAGTGGCTATACTCACCACAGTTATAGCATGCCCGCCTCAACTTTGGTTTTGATCTTTCCTTGTACTTTCCTTCACTTGATTTAGACCCTTGTCTTTTCTTCATCATTCTTTTGAATTTCTTCATGAATAGTATCATGTCATCTTCATCCAAGTCGCTGCTCTCATCATCGCCATCTTCTTCTAATTGAGCTTCTCGAGCTTCTGTAGATAAGGGCTTGAGAGTGGACTTCAAGGCGACCCCTTTCTTCTTTGCCGAGGTGAGATCGACAATCTCCTTAACGTGCTTGGTCTGCTTTTCCATCATCTTAAAGTTGATGATTTTCCCAAGTAACTCATCAGGGGTCATCTTCTTGTACCCGGGGCTTTCTCGTATCATAGAGCATAGGGTGACAATGCGAGGCATGAAAGCTCTAAGAATGAGCTTCACCACCTCGTGGTCATTCCACTTCTTGCTTCCGTATGCTCGCACCTTGTTGATGAGCATCTTTAGTCGGTTGTACATATCTTGTGGCGACTCATCTTCTTCGATGGAGAATCTTCCCAGCTCACCTTCAATCATCTCGATCTTCGCTTCTCGCACATCATGTGCGGTTTGCAATGTATCTCATATCTCCTTTGCGATCTTGAGTCCATCCACCTTTGTGAACTCGTCCCGACTAAGTGATGAGGTGATGACTGCAGCAGCTTGAGCATTTTGATGGATGGCTTGCTCTTGGCGAGGTGTGAGCTCCTCATCATCGTCGGGGATATCTATTTCTGTACATATAATATGCCACAAGCTTGGATTGAGAGAAATCAGGTGCATTTTCATGTTCTGCCTCCACATTGAGTAGTCATTGCCATCAAAATGTGGGGCTTTTCCAAGTGGAATAGATAAGTAGCAATTATTGCTAGAGTTAAGTCGATCATAGTTGAAAGGATATCGGGAGTAGTTGGTGTGACTACTCCCCTTCTTCTTCTTCTCATCTTCAATCTTTACTTTTCCCTTGGAAAGAGTTTTCTTCCTTAGGAGCGCCTTTAGTTCCAGCGTCTCCTCATCGTCATCCTCAAAGTCTTGAATGGCCTCGAGGAGCCTCTCCAATTTTTGGTTCTTGTCTTCTTCAACCTTCTCTTGGTTGTTGCTCTTGTGTACGTCCTTGATGTACGACATGATATCTTCGAGCGATTAGTCTCCTTTTTGAAGAACCTTGCTCTGATACAATTGAATGTGGCCTAGAGGGGGGGTGAATAGGCCTTTTTGATTTTCTGTCAGAACCTGCAACACTTAACAACCAGATCGAGATATTGGACTAGTCCGGTCGAGTGCGGACTAGTCAGGTGTGTATCGACTAGTTTGATCAAATTGGATCGATTATCTTGATCCTATGATGTATGCAGCGAAAATATACTTGCAATTGAAGTGTTACACAATTATGAGCTAGGATGTACTATAAGTTAATCTTATATTCAATGTTTCAATGTAAATTGAACAAGATTGATTGAAACCCTATATTGATATGAAGAGTAAGAACGATGTGTGCAAAGTAAGAACACAAGCACTTTATCCCGTGGTTCGGTTCCCACAGAGGCAACCTACATCCACGTTGAGGAGTCCACAAAAGGACCGGGTCTTCTCCAACCCTACCCTCGTCGGATCGCCACGGAGGCCAATCCTCTTCACTAATCACAAAGTGCAAATAACCAAATTCAAGGGGCCTTCTCACACGTTGAGGGCTCCCCAAGATTACAATATGAAAACCACCAAGAACACACTCTTAAGATCACAATGAAAACCACAGGAGTGTGTTAGGGAATCAAACCAAGAGCTCATTGAGTGATGAATCGTGTCTCTCCAATGATCCAAAGTGTATCCTCAAGGGATTGATCTTTTTTGCGTTTGATTTCGTGGAGAGAGGTGTTTTCTAGGCTCTTGGAAGGTGTGACGGTGCAGGGGGTCGAGAGTTAAAAGATGGGCCGTGCACACCTATTTATATGTGGTTTCCAAAAGTTACTGTTAGGGTTTTGAAATATCGGACTAGTCCATGGTGGACACCGGACTAGTCCGATGTGCTGCGTGTAGCAAACCCTAGGTGGCCCGAAATATCGGACTTGTCCGGCTGAGGGCGGACTCGTCCGATTTTGGTTTTGGAAATCTTCGCACTTGTACGGATAAGTGAAACCCTAAGTGAATTTGGGGACAAGTCCGCACTTGGAGGAATAGTCCGATTTAGGTCAAAGGGTTTCCGGACTAGTCCGTGGTAGTATCGGACTTGTCCGATTTAGATCAGAAAGATATCGGACTAGTTTGGTGTGTGATCGGACTTGTCCGATTTTGTGCAACTTGTGAAGTGTTTGGGGGACTAGTCCGCATTAAGGAGGACTAGTCCGATTCTAGTCAGAGAGATATCGGACTAGTCCGTGGTGATATCGGACTAGTCCGGTCAGTGAAAAACTGGACTATGAGGACAAGTCCGCATCGTGAGGACTTGTCCGATCTTGTGCAGAAAGATATCAGATTAGTCCGGTGTCAATCGGACTAGTCCGGACCTGTATAAATATGTGCAATGTGTGAGATTATTTGTGCTTGAGCTCTTGGGGTGTGTTTCCTTAACACACTCCATACACAATGATCTACTACACTTGTTTCTTGAGCTTTTTCCGCATTACTCCTCATTCTCCTTTCTTTTTGGCACTTTGCTCATTTTCTCATTAGAACCTGTGCTCATCTCAACAAAGTGGTTAGGATCTCAATTGCTTTTCATAAATCATCCAGAACCCACAAGGGATTCCTAGATGCACTTTCAGTTGAGAAGAATGGCGTTGGGCGATATTCGACCACAAGCGCCATATCCAAATGCAAATGAAGAAGATGAATCACAAGTGGGGGTAAACGATCAAGGGGGAGCTTCCACACAAGATCAACATCAGAAGATGGAGATGATCAACAAGTCAATGAGGGCAACCATCTAGGGGGAGTAGAAGATGGTCATGAAGACTCAAGACCACAAGTGCCTCACCCAAGAGTACACCAATGCGTCCAAAGAGATCATCCCGTCGACAACATAATTAGGGACATTCAAAAGGGAGTAACTACTAGATCTCAAATTGCTAATTTTTGTTAACATTACTCTTTTGTATCCTTTATGGAATCGCGCAGGATTAAGGATGCATTGAAGGATCCGGATTGGGTGGTGGCGATGCAAGAAGAACTTAACAACTTCAAACGGAATGAAGTGTGGGAACTCGTCAAAAGACCCAAATTCAATGTCGTCAGCACCAAATGGGTCTTCCACAACAAACAAGACAAACACGGGGTGGTGACAAGGAACAAGGCGCGACTTGTGGCCAAAGGATATTCACAAGTCAAAGGTTTGGATTTCGATGAAACCTTTGCTCCCGTAGCTAGGATTGAATATATTAGAATATTACTTGCATATGCTACTCACTATGATTTCAAGCTCTATCAAATGGATGTTAAAAGCGCCTTCCTCAACGAACCAATCAATGAGGAGGTGTATGTGGAGCAACCCCCTCGATTTGAAGATGAAGAGTTCCCCGACTACGTCTTTAAATTGCGTAAGGCTCTCTACGGCCTCGAACAAGCTCGTAGATCTTGGTATGAGTGCCTTAGAGATTTCTTAATTGAAAATGGGTTTAAAATTGGTAAAGCTGATTATACATTATTCACGAAGCACTTTGATAATGATCTCTTTGTTTGCCAAATTTATGTTGATGATATCATTTTTGGTTCAACTAACAAATCCTTCTGTGAAGAATTTAGTAAAATTATGACAGATAGGTTTGGAATGCCTATGATGGGAGAGCTGAAATACTTCTTGGGATTCCAAGTGAGGCAACAAAAGGAGGGGACGTTCATAAGACAAACTAAGTATACTCAAGACATACTCAAGAAGTTTGGAATGGACAAGGCGAAGCTTATAAAGACTCCCATGGCAACAAATGGACACTTGGATCTTAATGAAGACAGACCAAGCGCGGATCAAAAGATATATCGCTCATGATTGGATCCTACTTTACCTATTTTCATCTAGGCCTGATATTATGTTGAGTGTGTGCTTGTGTGCAAGATTTCAAGCCAATCCTAATGAGTGTCATTTGACAGTCGTAAAAAGAATCTTGCGGTATTTAGTTCATACACCCAACCTAGGCCTTTGGTATCCTAAGGGTTCCAAGTTCAATCTCATTGGATACTCCGATGTAGATTATGTCGGATGCAAAGTAAATAGAAAAAGTACCTTCGGTACATGCCAATTTCTAGGTAGATCCCTAGTTTCTTGGTCCTCCAAGAAACAAAACTCCATTGCCTTATCCACGGCCAAAGCGGAGTATGTTGCAGCTGGGAGTTGTTGTGCACAACTCCTTTGGATGCGACAAACTCTAAGGGATTACAGTTACAATATGAGTTGTATTCCACTCCTTTGTGATAATGAGAGTGCCATTAAGATTGCCCATAACCCTGTTGAGCACTCTAGGACCAAACATATAGACATCCGACACCACTTTTTGAGAGACCACTCAATGAAAGGAGACATAGATATTTCCCATGTCAACACCAAAAAACAACTAGCCGATATATTTACCAAGCCACTTGATGAAAAACGTTTTTGCGAGCTCCGAAATGAACTCAATATCCTTGATGCTCGGAATGTGGCTTGAAAACTTGCATACCTGTATGGATTCTTCAAAATATGTTGATTGTGTTGTGAAATCATCTCTCTCAATTTTTCTCTGAAAAAAAACTATTTCAATTATTTGATGAATTATGGTCATTGTTTGATTGTTGTATGCTTACTGATCATATTCATCAAGATTACTTGATTGTTTAGGACCCCAACTTTTTATGATAACCTTCGAATATATATATGAATGGGCTAAAATAATCTGTTCTGGTGACCACGGACTAGCCCGCATACTGCAAACTAGTCCGCAGAGTGTCCGGTAGTCCGGACTAGTCCGGCCAACCACGGACTAGTCCGATTTTTTGACTCCATAACCCTAGCCGCCGCCAAGACCTAATCTTCTTCATCCTCACAACTTGCCCCACGCTCTCTCTCCTCACTCGAGTGCTCCCAAGGCGATTTCCTCCGTTCTCCATCGAATCCCTCCAAGTTTGGGTGGAAAATGATCTCCATTGCATAGGGATTGAAATCCACGGACTTGTCCGCACCTTCAACCCCTCCATCTCCAAGAATCAAGGATTTTTGGTAAAATTTCCTTCCAAACCTTAGAAATCGTGATTTTCGCCATTGTTGACTAAATAGCCTAGTTCCTCTTGGTTAATACATGCCTCCTTGTTGTATTACATTTACCTTGAACTTGTTTTGCAATGGGAATCACCATTTTTCGTCTAGTTGGGGTTTGAGATGATGAACACCAGACTAGTCCGGTCCATGTACGGACAGGTCCGGTACCCCCGGACTAGTCCGTACCTGTACACCGGATAAGTCCGATTTTTCCTGAACTCAACCCTAATTTCTCATTTCTCAATGCTCTTCCTTGTCATCAATTCTTATCTATACATTGTGTAATGCTCTCTTAGGACAATGTCGCACGAGAACACCTCCGACTTTGAAGATGAGATGGAACAAGACTTGTTGCCGCACACTTCAGAGTCTCGCGCTCAAAAGAGGCAAGAGCGTCCATTCGAGCCTGCACCTTCCCCACCTCAGGTGCGGCGCAAGGTACTTGCCAAGAAGCCTGCGTCCAAGGCAAAGGACGCAGCTGGCTCCAGCTCGGCAGCTCTTCGCCAAGTGAAGGGAAAAGGAAAGGAAATTGCATCGGGCCCAGTCGGCCCTCTCAAGATGCACGCTCTGAGGTAGGGAAACAGGGATCCCTCCGAGGATAAGTTCAACGGCAAGGGAAGCGATGTTGCTTCCAAACTCAAATTTGTTGATTGCTACAACCGTTCCAGGAAGGTTGCTGATGCTAGGTTTTGGAGCAATTTTCATGAAGACTTCTACAGCTCGGTTTACCTTACCATGAAGACTCCAGTGGTCTGTGGCCAGTGGATCGACTGGTATCACTTTGAGAGGAAGAGTTGTTCAGCATTTGATGAAGTTATAAATGCAGTGGAGAGGCATGGATTGAAGGAGCTATTTGCCTTCATATTTAACTGGAATGATGAGATCATCACTCAGTTCTATGCCACTTGTTTCTTTGCCAGTGATGAGGAGGAAAGGGTGACTTGGATGACTCATGGATCCAAGTACACTATCACTTAGTATGAGTTTGCAAGACTCCTTCATCTAGAAGACACCGGCAACAATGAGTTGACCATCCACAACATCGATGTCTTAGGAAAAGACAAGATGGACTTCCTCTATGACACCAGCCTGAAGTTCAATCCCCCCTCAACCAAGAACCTGAAGCCCTTATTCATGGTTCTCAACAGGGTGCTGAGAAAGACATTAGCACCAAAAGATGGGGATGCAGGAAGTGTCCAAGGTTACTTGAGGACCTTGATGAAAGTTATAAGCAAGAACAAAAAGTTTGACATCTTTGACTATATATGGAATGATATGGTCAACATCTCCTGCACGCCGAACAAATCATGTGGCTATGCCCCCTACTTAATGTTCATGATTGAGAAGGTCACATGGATCAAGTTCGTGGAGGACGTGGAGCACACTCCCTTAAGGCAACAGAAGCCTCCCCAAGCAAATGTCCAAGCTGCCCCATCTCCAGTGTCGAGTGAAGAGGCTCCGAGGAGAGCTAGAGGAGATGAGAGGACTGCCCCCTCCACTAGGGCCCCTCCCCAAAAAGGGTCTCCTAGTGGAATCTTGAAGTACTTAGCAGCAATCTTTGCCTCATGCAAGAAGGCCGAAGTGAACACTCACAAGCTGAACAAGGTGAGGAAGGCAGATATGAGGTATGTCAAAGAAAATGTCAAGCATATTTGCCAGAAGCTGGAGATCGAGCCTATTGGATCCTCAGTCATCTCTGACGATTCAGCCTTTGATTTCACTGAGCTCGGGCCTTTGACTCCCTCCGAGCTTTCCTACTTTGGCATTGGGGGCACTTCGAGTGGATCCGCTCCTCCTCCTCCTACCCAGTCAGAAGATGAAGATGAAGATGAGGAGAGAACCGACAGCGAGGAATGAGCCACTAGCTCCCTCTTCTCCTTCTTTTTGGAGTCTTGATGCCAAAGGGGGAGAGATTGAGGGGGAGTCACTAGTCCTAGCTGTAGGTTGAGAGATGAGAGCTTCATTTGTGTATCTCTTTATGTCTCTCTTGGGTTGTAAAACTTTAATACTGTTATCTCTATCTTTGGTATTGTAGTGTGATGAAATGACTCTGCTTATGTTATGAAATTTGTGTTTTGCCTTGAAATTGACATATATGTTTGATATTGGTATTTTAATGTCAATCACTTCATTCTCATCACAATTATTGCTCACACTCACGTAGTTTTACAACCCACCATAAAGAGTGCACATATGACTTGTGTTTTCACTGCTTAACTTGTACCTAACTCATATGTGCACACTTTATGAAAAATGTTGTATTTTTATGATATTTTGTGAAATCTCAATTGGTTGTCATCAATCACCAAAAAGGGGGAGATTGAAAGTGCATATAGGCATCCCTTGTGGTTTTGATTGATTTATAACAAACAAATGAGATCCTAACCAAATTGTTGAGATGAACGCAGGTCTTAAAAGAAATTATGAAGAAAGCGCAAAAAGAAAGGAGAACGGGGATCTATATGGAAAAGAGCTCAAGAGCTAAATAGATTAGATCATTGTGTATGGAGTGTGTTGGAGAAACATACCCCAAGAGCTCAATCATAAGAAAACTCACTCACTGCACTAATTTATACAGGTCCGGACTAGCCCGATGATATCCGGGCTAGTCCGATAACCCCTCTTTTCAAAATCGGACAAGTCCTCCCAGAGCGGACTTGTCTGCACAGTCCGAGTCTACACAGACCGGACTAGTCCGATATCACCACAGACTAGTCTGATATTTTTCTGACTAACATCAGACTAGTCCTCCCACGTGCGGGCTAGTCCTATACATTTCACAGTTTTGCATGAAATCGGACAAGTTCGAATTTACTACGGACTAGTCCGATAACCTCTTTGACTAAAATCAGACAAGTCCTCTAAATGCGGACTTGTCCCAATTCACTAAGGAGATCACCACAGCCGGACTTGTGTGAAAATAATCGGACTAGTCTGAACTTTTTCAGAGACTAAATTGGACTAGTCTGTCCTAAGTCGGACAAGTCCGATCTTCCTGAGAACTTAGGGTTTCCTACACGCCGCACACCGAACTAGTCCAGATTCCACCACGAACTAGTCTGAACCCTCGAAACCCTAACGGTAACTTTTGAAAACACCATATAAAATAGATGTGCACGGCCCTACTTTTAACTCTCTCGACCCCCTGCGCTGTCACACCTTCCAAGAGCTTAGAAAACACATCTCTCCACACAATCCAATGCAAGAAAGATCAATCCCTTGAGGATTCACTTTGGATCAAAGGAGAGACACAATTCCACATGTTTGAGCTCTTGGGTTTGATTCTCTAACACACTCCTGTTGTTTTATTGTAAATCTTACGAGTGTGTTCTTGGTGATGTTCGATTTGTAATCTTGGGGAGCCCTCAACTTGTGAGAAGGCCCCTTGAACTTGGTGATTTGCCCCTTGTGATTAGTGGAAGAGAATCAGCCTCCGTGGTGATTCGATGAGGTTAGGGTTGGAAAAGACCCGATCCTTTTGTGGACTCCTCAACGTGGATGTAGGTTGCCTCTGTGGGAACCGAACCACGGGATAAACTCTTGTGTCAAACTTGTTTTTATTTTTCATATTACATTCTAGGGTTTTGTCAATCTTGCATAACCTACGCTAAAACTTTGAAACAAGAATTGGTTTGCATTATACTTAGCTTCATTGACTCAATACTTGCAAGTTACATATTGTATTCCGCTGCGTAATGTGCTTGTATTGAAATCATTGATCTAACTTGATCAATCTAGTCCGCACGCACCGGACTAGTCCGCACTCTACCGGACTAGTCCGATTTCCCGGTATTTGATCATTGCTAAGTGTTGCAGGTGCCGACTAAAATTCAAAAAGGCCTATTCACCCCCCCTCTAGGCCACATTCAATTACAAACTTCCGCGAATCAAGAAATCACACGAGAAATCACCGGGGCGACGCCTAACCGTACCGTCTAGGGGAGAACGCCAAGATTAACAAACATGCAATCATGAAGAAACTCAACAAATCAATCGTTGCTCAACCCCCGATAGACTTCTCTTGCCAAATCTCACAATCACTCCTTCACTCTTCCCCAAAAACATTGGATTTGGACTCGAGGGGGTGAAGAAAAAGAGAGGAAGCTTTCTTGAGGTCTTCAGGTGGTTCTGAGAGTTTCTTTAGGGTTTAGGCTTAGTTTGGGGGATGAGATCCCCAGCTATTTATACTCCAAAAGCGATTTTTAGCCGTTAGATGACAGCCTGCGTTAGACAAGTCTCACATAATCTTGGACATGACCGACCTGCTAACAACAGAAACATTACGCGTAACCACTTTGATTTGAAACTACGTGCAAAAGCCATGTCGGACAAGTCTGACTAACCTCGAACATGTCTGACAAACAAGGGGAGGTTTTTCAACTCAGACTAATCCGAGGCACTAAGTCAAAAAATTTACCTCAGACATGTCCGACCCACTTGGGACATGTCTGAAATCGAACAGAGACTTTTCGAACTTGTCTGAACCCCATCTCGGAAAATTCCGAGTTTTAGACACTTAGAAAATTTTCTAAGACAAGTACCTCAGACATGTACGACCCGCTTTGTACATGTCTGAATACCAACAAAGATATTTCGGACATGTCGGGCATACAAATTTGTACATGTCTGAGATCCACCAGAGAGTTTTTGGACTTATCCGTCCCAAGGCGTCGGACAAGTCCGACCCTGAAACTAAGAGTTTTCCTAAAACCTACCCAAGGGGTTTAGCTCCCATTTGACTCACTAAGTTTCCATGCATCGTGTCCCTCTTAATAGTACGGATTTTTCTATGACTCAAGGAGAAATAAAAATTTATTTCTACTCCACTTTTCACATTTTTTCTCCTTTTTAATGAATTTCACTCCGTACTAAATTTTATGCACGAACTCAACCAAACTCATTAGCTTTTTAATTGTTTGTCATTAATCAACCAAAACCCACAAGGCACCTAGATGCACTTTCAATCTTCCCCTTTTTGGTGATTGATGACAACCAATTAAAGCTTCCAACAATTAAATAAAAATTTTGATTGTGAGTATCAAGAGTCTATGAGCTTTCAATTAAGACAGGTTTAAATGAGCTCATATACTCTTAATACTCGTGGGACGCCTACATGCATTTTGTGTGAGTGACATTGTGATGCATTATATGAAAGCAAGTGAATAAGCATCGATGACGTGAATCAAACTAAAGCATTCATAGCATGAATCTAGCACAAGCATCGCAAACATCATAAGTAGAATGACAAGCTAAAATTGTTCACACACACACCACAAAATAAATAAGTACATGTCCATGTCTATAGCTGAGATACTTCTCCCCCTTTGGCATCAAGGCACCAAAAAGAAGAAAAGCTAAGAGAGCCCTAGTATTTACTCGTCGTCGCTCCCTTCGGTATTGCCACTCTCTTGCTCCTCCTCATACTCGCTTTCTTCATCATCTTCATTATCACCAGAATGAGCAGCTGCGGGAGCACTAGGGGTAGCACCTGTCCCTGAGAAGTACGCAAGCTCTGACGCAGACAACTGGGGAAATTATGCGAGCTCTTCATCCTCGCTATCATCTGACACTGGGGGCAGTTGGAGCTGCTCTCTAATAGATGTGAGGTCTCTCTTAGTCCACTTTGCTAACTTCTGAACTAATATATGAGTGGAGCGGCACACGGAGAACATAGCCTTAAGAATCTTTAATAGTCCTGAAGAACAAGAAGGTTGATGTGGTACAGGAGGAGGAGGCTGAGCTGAGCACCTCCTGGGTGTGGTAGGCTGAGATGGTGCCGAAGGGGGTCTCACAGGACGATGAAGCTTTTAAGGCTTCTGAGGCACTAGAGGCCTATGCACCACATCCTACACAAATTTTCGACCAGAAACTGTCTTGATAAGCTTCATGATGTATGGGGCATAGCAATAATACCTGGCAGGAGTCTCAGAAGTGATGTAAATCTCCTCATATATATAGTGAAATGCATTGAACTTCTGTTGGCTGGCAATGAATTTGATGACATTGTGGCTATTGTGATTAAACGGTTGGCATCGCCGTCTTTAGGGGCTATCGTCTTTTGTATGAGTCGATTAAGCACTGCATGGAAGGGTCGTAGACCGTGGATGCGAGGAGGATGAGCAGGGTACCCCTCTTAGTAGAAGTACAGCGTCTCCTTAGTAGTCATAAGAGGCTCATCATAGATCTTCAATGGATGCCTCAAACAGTGCTCCATACCCAAGATGGTAGCAAAATCTTCATAACTGACAGAGTATTTTTCACCATTGGTCATCCAGGTGAAACCAAGCTTGTTTGCCCAATAGAATGTGGTGGCATATAACTGAATAATGACTTTGACATTCCATGGGTATTGCAGCCCCATGATGTCCTTTACCCCATGGAACTCACAAGCGTCCTTGCCCCTCAACAAATAAGACACCTTTCTTCTGCTGCACTGCCTGCTAGTCAATCCACTGCATATCAGTCATTGGATTTTTCTTTGTAGTGAGCACGGACCGATAGTAATCCATGTGAAAGTAGCTCTAGAAGCTAGGGTCTCTCCCAACCCTAGGAATATCATAGCACTTAACATCTCTCTGATGCATGGTATCCTGAATATTCCTCCTGTAGTTGATCTTGTCGACCGGGTGACGAGGGTCGCCTACTGGTGAGTGTACCACCAAAGGTCCAATCTCCACATTCTATTGAGCTGCTTGAGCACCACCACTAGAGCCTCCTGACACAAAAATGGCCCCCTGAGCGGAGTTGGCACAACGAACGGTTTGCTTGAGTCTCTTCAGAGCCTGAGTTGAGGCTTCTCTGTCAACGGCTTGCTTGCCTCTCTTTGCACCTTAATTTTCACGAGTCATGGCTAGAGAGAGAGACATAAAGGATAGGTAATTGACAAAGCAAGAGGGATACAATTATTGACTGATAGTTTGTATAGAAGTTAAGAGGTTAATGCTATACATGATCAGACTTGCCTGACTCGAAAGTCACACTTATCCGACACACTGAGTCGGACTTGTTGGATATAGATGTCGGACATATCGGACCTGTATAGTTTTAAACCTAACTTCTATCTAAATCGCGCAAATCAATTTTTTCTGCCAACAAGATTCTACTACAAGTTGTTAATCATGCTAGTGAGCAATTTCATTAACAAGAATACACCAACTTGTTGCAAGATCCAAAAGAATCATGGAAATGATGTAGAAGATATCTTGATAAGAGGGGAGAGCCAAAAAGATCGAATGGGTTGTTGATCTTCCAAGACATGGAGGAGATCGGCCGCACACACTCATCGCAAGAATCTCAAAATCAATGAAGATCTTGAGAGAGAGAGAGAGAGAGAGAGAGAGAGAAAGTGAACATGAGAGGGTAAGAGTTTGAAGTGAGGGGGGAGAGAGGGAAGAGTAACCGTCAACCTCTTTTGGGGGCCGCAGAATTCCCACATCAGACTTGTCCGATGCAAATGTCGAAAAAGTCCAATAGTCTCCCTGAAACCCTAACTGACCCACGTCGGACTTGTCTGACTCTAGGTTGGACATGTCTGACTGAGTCAGACATTTTGACTTATGAGTCAGACTTCTCCGACTCCCCTTGAATAGTTGCAGTGTGCAACTAGAGTTTTGAGGAGAGGTCAAATAATTTGGACATTATGGACAAGTTTTCAAAAAAACATCTTTGCAAACATGGTCAGTAAACAATCAACAACCAAACTATGACCATAATTCACAAATATCCAATAATTTTAAATAGTTTTGTAGAAAATCGAGGGGGATGAGTTTTTCACAAGCATGCATGAATTTTGAAGAAAATACAAGTAACAATCAGATGTGCAAGACTCAAGCCACATTTCGAGAATCTATGATATTGAGCTCACTCCGAAGTTCATAAAATCTTTTCTCATCTAAGGGCTTGGTGAAGATATCGGCCAGTTATTTTTTGGTTCTGACATGGGAAATCACTATGTCTCCTTTGATGGAGTGATCTCTCAAGAAGTGGTGGCGGATATCAATGTGCTTGGTCATTGAATGCTCAACTGAATTGTGGGCTATTTTGATGGCACTCTCATTGTCACATAGGAGAGGGATATGGTGCAAGTTTATGCCATAGTCCCTAAGAGTTTGCCGCATCCAAAGAAGTTGTGCACAACAACTTACGGCTGCGACATACGAGCAATGGAATTTTGTTTCTTTGAGAACCAAGACACTAGGGACCTACCCAAGAATTGGCATGTCCCGGAGGTACTCTTCCTATCGACTTTGCACCCCACATAATCCGCATCGGAATATCCAATGAGATTAAACTTGGAGCCCTTGGGGTACCAAAGTCCTAGGATTGGTGTGTGAACCAAATATCTAAGAATTCTCTTTACATTGGTCAAATGACACACCTTGGGAGCAGCTTGGAATCGAGCACACATACAGACACTTAGCATTATATCGAGCCTAGATGCACATAAGTAAAGCAATGGACCTATCATGGCGCGATATACCTTTTGGTCCACACTTGGACCATCTTCATTAAGGTCGAGGTGCCCATTGGTTCCCATTAGAGTCTTGATAGGTTTGGCTTTGTCCATGCCAAACTTTTTGAGTATGTCTTGTGTGTACTTCATTTGACTAATGAGTGTGCCTTCCTTGAGTTGATTCACTTGAAATCCTAGGAATAACTCCAACTCCCCAATCATGGACATCTCAAAACTTTCGTTCATAATCTTAGAAAACTCATCAAAAAAGTTTTGTTAGTAGAACCAAATATAATGTCATCGACATATATTTGGCAAATAAACAAATCATCATTGAAATACTTAGTGAATAGAGTATAGTAGGCCTTCCCAATTTTGAAACCATTTTGAGTTAGAAAGTCTCTAAGACACTCATATCAAGCTCTAGGAGCTTGTTTGAGGCCATAGAGAGCCTTACGCAATTTGTAGACATGGTTTGGGAAGTCTTGATCTTCAAAGCCGGGGGGTTGCTCCACATACACCTCTTCTTTGATTGGATCATTGAGAAATGCACTCTTGACATACATTTGGTATAGCTTAAAATCATGGTGAGTTGCAAAGGCAAGTAATATGCAAATTGATTCAAGCCTAGCTACGGGAGCAAATATTTCATCGAAATCCAAACCTTCGACTTGTGAGAACCCCTTGGCCAGAAGTTGTGATTTGTTCCTTGTAATCACCCTGTGCTCATCTTGTTGTGCGGAACACCCATTTGGTGCCCACAACATTTGCATTTGGCCTTTTCACGAGCTCCCATACTTGATTTCTTTCGAAATTGTTGAGCTCTTCTTGCATGGCCATCACCCAATCTGGATCTCGTAGAGCTTTTTCAACCTTGTGAGGTTCCAAAGAGGAAATAAAATAGTAATGCTCACAAAAATTTGCAACACGTAGTTACCCCCTTGGAGATGCCTCCAAGGTTGTTGTCAACAGGATGGTCCCGTTGAACACTTTGATGTACTCTTGGGTGTGGTGCTTGAGTTCTTGGAACTTCATCATCTTCTTCCTCACTTTCTTCATCTCCCCCTTGATTGATGCCTTCATTTTCATCTTGTTGTAGCATATCTTGAGGGTCTTGAGTTTGATCTTTTGAGGAAGAGTTTGCTTGATGTGTGGGATGATCACTTGAGTCTTGAGGTTGTTCTTGTGGTCGAATATCTCCAAGTGCCATCCTTCCTATCACCACTTGTGGAGCTTCTTCTTGATCTAGCACATGACAATCATATTGCTCCACTTGGGAGCCATTAGTCTCATCAATAACATCACGTGCCACTTCTCTAATTCTGGAGGATTTGTTGAAAACACGATAGGCGTAAGTGTTTGAGTCATAACCAAGCAAGAAACCCTCATCGGACTTTGAAGTGAACTTCAAAGTCCTAGGCTTCATGTTGAGAATATAGAATTTGCTCACAAAACATGAAAATAGGAAATATTGAGTTTGTTACCGGTTAGGAGTTCATAAGACGTCTTCTTCAATATGCGATGGAGATACAAGTGGTTTATGGCATGACAAGCGGTGTTAACCGCTTCCGCCTAAAATCGGTCCGACGTCTTGTACTCATCAAGCATGATTCTAGACATATCAATGAGAGTCATATTCTTCCTCTCGGCCACCCCATTTTGTTGAGGGGAGTAGGAGCCCGAGAACTCATGCTTGATGCCTTCTTCATCCAAAAACTTTTCAACTTAAGTGTTCTTGAACTCGGTGCTGTTGTCACTCCTTATAGTCTTGATTCTCAAGGAGAACTCATTTTGAGCTCTCCTCAAGTATTTCTTGATGACACCTTGAGTCTCACTTTTGTCATGAAAAAAGAACACCCAAGTGAATCGTGAAAAATCATCAACAATTACAAGACCATAATTGTTACTGTCAATGCTTATGTAGGCGATTGGACCAAAGAGGTCCATGTGTAGAAGCTCCAATAATCTTGTTGTCATTATGGTTGATATTTCATACGCACTACTAACAAATCATCCCTAGCAGTGGTGCCAGAAATGTTTGTCGATAGTTCTTAAATCACAGATACAAATCCGCAAGCGCACATAATCTATCGATGTAGCATTTTCCCTTTTATAGTATTCCCAATAGGTATCATTTATATTCTCCCAAAGGAAGTCTAGGTGGAAGCAAAGCAATCATCAAATGGAGAGGCTAGGTTGGTCTAGGTAGAGTTCTAGCAAGGATGGGTAAATAATAAATTGGAGGTAGTGTGACACACACAAGAGCATTCTATCCTAAGGGGGGTAAATGAGTTAAAGAGGGATTATGCTAAGAGTTAGTAGATACTCCTATTGTGCTTCTAATATACATATACATAACCTAAGTTAGTTACTAATGATCATATTAATTATAAATTCTCATGCTAAGTGGATTAACACATCAGACACAGGTTTACCCCTAGCAACACTAGGACGACTCCCTCCAAAAGCCAATGGCATAGCCGAACGTGGAGGATTACAAAGGACAAATAGGGTTGTCCCACCTACTGCCTACCTCTTCAATATGTGGGTCTACGAGACATTAAACACTACTTATTTATCCTAGCATAATGCTAGCATATTAAGTAATTACCTTAAGAGCCTAGGCACAAGCCATCCTAAGGCAATGAACTAAATCATCATTGAACCAATGTTAATACATATCATAAGTGATTCATATTAACATAATCATGTCATAGATAATTAGACTATAGTGGGAGTTTGTAGTGTTTATGATGATAAAATGAGAATTGTATGGCATAATCATGAATACTAATCCTACCACATATATGGAATCCACAATCAAACAAAAAATGCTTCATCCAAGTATATGAACAATAGAAGACTAAAGATAACATCTTTATTAAGATCAAAGTCACAAATACAAATAGGAATATGAGAGTCAAACCTTTCCCAATTAGGAGTTGGGAAGAGATTCCTTCTACTCCTCTCCTACTTGGACTATGGACTAGAGGCTCTCCTCTCTTCAGCCTAAACTCCTCTAAAACTATAGATAATAGTGTATACAATGGATGAATACTCAAGTGGTGTGTGTATGTGAAGTGAGAGTAGGAGGTCATATTTATAGGTGGAGAAGGGTCGGTTCCCGACACCAAATGTGCGCGAATTGGTCACCACTGACTTCTTCAAGCCGGAAGGAGCCAACACGTGGCGATTGATTGAGTTTGGCGCCAGGACCAAGTTGGTCGACTAGGGGGGTCGACCGACCTAGTCTATGCACCATTTCTCTTGTGCTTTCTCCAGGTCACTAACAGGTGGGTGCCATCCCTTGATATAGGTGCTACACCGTTGGATGGCCTCGAATACTTCTGTTTGAGGGTCATTTGATCCATGTGATACTACATGTTGTTGCTTGATTGGTTGGAATGGTATTTTATAGGATTGGTCTCCCTCTTTTACCTCATTTCCTGCAATAATTCCATGCATGCGCTATTTCTCCAAGGACAGTGGAAATAGGTTAAATAGAAAGGTGATGTGTGCAAAAAATGATAATTCCTTCACATAATATAGTTATATTGATGGGTGAAATTGTTATATAACAGCTGTCAACAAACTCCCCTAAGCTTATTCTTTGCTCGTCCCGAGCAAAGTCAAGACTTTAAGTTGATGATCAGGAGTTGCTACAATGTTCTATTTTTTTCACAAGTACCATGTGCACAACAGAATACTCTACCCAGTATTGCAAAAATTGGCATGATACTTCACCCATCTTGAGTCATTATGGGGCTTATGCCTTCTCCCATTCATGGGTGGTTGAAAGATAGAACAGCAAATGGAGCACACATACCCTATAATTCAAGTTCCACTCAAATTTTGGAGAGTTCAATTTAGACTTTACGTACCTCAATTTGATTCTCTCGGTCGCTCCTTTATGTGTAATGGAAATATGTCCTCACCAAGGCATTTTCCTAAATTTACCCTACCTCTAAAGAAGGCTTGTATGTGGAGCTTGGTAGGGAATATAGTAGGCATATTTGCAACACATAATATTGCTAAGTCAAAAAAGCAAGCCTTAGGAGAAATCAATTCAAAACTATTTGATTCAAGACTTGTGCATGTGTGATGGACTGGAGCGGATGTGGATATTTGAGATGACTTCTTTTTGAGTGGATTCTTATTTTGCGGGTATGAAACATGACTACTTTTCTTCTTCTTTTTTCCCATGCTTACGATGTAAGCATGCATTTTCTTTTTCTTTTATCCATGTCTTCTACTCTCTTTTGATGCAATAAATTTTGGGAGAGTACTAAGCATGAAGGATATGTAGTTTCTATTTTTATTATAGAATAGTGGTATGATGGGATTTTGCTTACTTCTAGTGTAGAAGTATAGCATGTGCAAGTAAAGTCTTGAATTCAAAAAGTAATGAATGAAATCTCACATAGGTCTATACTAGTTTGACAAAGCTCAATGTGAAGACAAATAGCATATGCATAAGGTTTATCAATGTAATGTATCATATGGCTTTGGTAGGTATTTCCACTCAAATGAGAGTAACTTAAACATTTTTAGAATTTTCTCCGCAAATCCAAGTTTCACTTTCAAACTAGGAATAGCAGCCCTATCACTATATCATATCTCACAACAACTTAGAATGGATTACGTTTTTGCTACCCACAATTTCCAAATCAAGGCAAAAGCAATTTTAGCCAATGAGAGCAATATGTTGGAGAGTAGTAAGTTGTAAACTAGGGACTTAGGAAAATTAAAATAGAGCAAATTCATCATTTCATCTATGTGAATTCCAAGTTATTCTTACCGCACATCTTTTATTTTATTTGAAAACAAATATATACTACTTTACTTTTTTATATGCACAGTGGATGATGGGTGAATTGAAAATAAATATGCAAGGGATGTGATACAATTTACCTCAAGTGGGGGTCCTCCCACAAGCTTGTTCTTCACTCACCTTCGTGATGAGGGTTGAACCCTTGATGACGGAAGTATGCCACGAGATCAGCTTGTTGTTGTTGTAGCGTGAAGTTGAAGTTGGTGAATTGAGCGTCCATGTGTTGTTGTCAGTCTTGGATACCTTGGACAAGCCCTTGGAGAGTGTTGTAGACATCACCTGTTTTCACTTCAAGCTCTTCCATACGCCTAGTGAGATCCGTCATTCGTTGGCTATAGTCACGATGAATTCTAGCCGAAGAGGAATGACATCTTCTCATGGGCGTGGGAGGCAAGCTGCTAGAGTTTGAAGTGGATAGGGGTGGCTCCCATGCGGCACCTAGCGATCCATGCCAGGACGGACCTTCGGTCTCATACGATAGAGGTTGAGTCCATCCGGATGCATCACCCGTAGGGTTCTCTTCCTCTTCGTACTCATGGACTGTGGAAGTTGTTGGAGGCATGGCCGCTCTCCTTGTACGGTTTCTAGTTATCCTGCCAGAGACATTACTTCTTCGGGCTTCCTCGATGGGAAGAAGATCAATGGTTAGTCTCCAGCATTTTTACAAATGATAATCCGGGTTAGGTAACTAAATTTCATTGACAAAACTGGGATAATAAAATAACAAAGAGCCATCTTTATCATGCTTAAGGGTATGTCCTTGCACTAAATAATCTTCATTAATCAATTCTCTTTCATTTTCAATATACTCAAATGAAGAATATTCTAGTGCTCCTACCCTAATAGCAATACGGGTAATCAATAAAGTGCATTCAATTGGCTCTGTTCTTGGAATGTGATCTAACCATTGTACCATCATGGCAATAACTGGAGCAACTTTTATCTTTTTAGTCATGGCAAATAAAATTTTCAGCTCATCATCATGCACTACCCTTACATCTCCTCTAGGAAACATAATCATAGTCACCCATCTGTGCATGAATCATAAAGTAGGGTTGTGCAAGTGGATATTCCTAGGTGCACTACATCTGACCTCACTAGTTAAATCTTGCCAAAAACTTTGTTTGTTAATTTTAGGCAAAGCGTCTAAATCTAGCAAATAATATTTATGTAATCCTAGGATTTCACTTAATTCTTTCCATATGATGTTGTAATTTTTTGAAATAATCTAAAAGAAATACCATCAAATCTTATTTTGAGTGTGCAAAGGAATTGCATGGAGAGAAGGTGTGGACCTCTCTCCGCGATGTGAGCAAAATTGTTCTATTCTAGTGCATGCCAAATAGAAAAGGATTCGGAATCCATACCTATTTTGGAGATCAAATCTAGATTGTAAGCTTTGGTATGAGAAAACTCACGATCTTGGAGGAGCTTGCGTGTTTGACCTTCAACTTCACTTTGTATGTTGAGGTCGTCGCCGTGAAGAAGTTGGTGCGGGTTGCCCCTCTAACCCATGGGAGTGTCCTTACATACACTCCTCCTCCGTGAACTTGGTGTAGCAACGGAAGAGTGGCGTGCACTTGAGTCTCCATCATGGATTGAGCTTGCAGCCTCCTTCCTCTTCCCAAACAATCTCTTCATTCCTTTCATGGACACAACAAGCAAGAACACAACAAAGCAAAAACTCGAAAGAGGTGATGTTAGTAAAAGCAAAACCCTCGACGAATTTTCCCTTAAAGAACTTGAGAGCAAATTGCAAATGCAAATAAAAGCTAATCTTTTTGAGTTGGATTTTGAGCAAGAGTACTTCAATGAGAACAATGTGAACAAAGAGTGACTTTGGGGAGGTGTGAAATGAGGTGAAGTGTGAAGAGGAGTGATCCTCACGTCCACCATTTATAGTGTACACTCCCCAACAGTCACAAGGGAACAAAATATAGCCGTTGGAGGAGAGAGAGCCAAAATGGCTCTTTCCCCATGTTGGCTGAACAGGGGTGTTGGCCGCACTAACAAGTGGGCCCCCCTATTCTCGCTTTTGGTAGGTGGCTCCCCAACGGCTATGAATTAGCACATTAGTCAAATACCACTTTTGCAGGTCAGAAAAACTGTTTTCAAATAATTTTTTTTCAAAACCCAACAATTCTCTTTTTTGTGAAAAAAAAAACAAAGAAATAAAAATGATATTTGATAATATAAGGTTCTCAACTTGTTAAGAAAACTCAAATATGCAGTGGAGAAAATAAAACTAAATGGGGAAAACCAAATGAAGAGAAAAGAAAAATCAAGAAAGGATAACTACCAATTTAACGTATTGGCTAGGTCTCACCACTGTCCGATGAGATGGACATTCCTCCTTCATTTCTTGTCATTCGGGCCTCAAGGGATGGGCTCATACGACTTTTCTTGCTTCTTCCGCCATTCCTTCTTTGGTAGCTTGGTGGACTTGGGCCTTTGGGAGGCCCGAAATTCTCCTTCTTGGGGTATCGTCATGGACGATAAGACAGGTTCTCTGCATAGATCAAATACCGCATGAATGCAATGAGCGGGTCCACTTTTGGAAGTGTGATTTCGACCTCTTGAATATGTTTAATATTCATCCCATTCTTGATACGAATCATGGAGCATTGCTCCAACTTTGGGCAAAAGTTAAACTTCTCCTCCTTGCCATTGATATGGAAGTGGATTTCTCCATCTCCCACATCTATGCGAGTCTTCGTGGTGCTAAGGAATGGTCGCCCAAGAATGAGTGGTGTATCCTTCTCGACCTTCATGTCGAGTACCATGAAATCCACAGGTATGAAGCAATATTGAATAATGGATCTCGTCAGATATAGACTGAAGAATAAGCCAATTGGAGCTGCATTGGTGTTGTAGTAAGTTCCGTGAAGTTCAACTGGTCGAAGACCACCTTGGCCATCACACTCACACTTGCTCCAAGTTCACAAAGGGTCTTGTCAAAGTAGTGAGCCCCAAATGAGCATGATATTGTAGGACATCCAGGGTCCTTCTTCTTTTCCAAAAGCCTGTTAACGATGGCTGCACTGCAGTCTTCCGTAAGCTTGACAACCTCAGTGGTGAGCAATGGCCACTTAATATTCAATATGTCCTTGAGATAGCTAGCATAAGTGGCTACTTACATCACATCAATCAAGGGTAGATTAATGTGGATTTTCTGAATAACCTCAACAAAGTGGTTGAATTGCTCATCCACTGTTGGCTTCCTTTGCCTGTGAGGGAATTGCAGTGAGTTGGTGTCTTCAAATTGCTTGGTCATTCTCTCACTAAGTGGTTCACTTATGCCAACTGGGACATCCTCCTTCTCTTTTGTAGTTGCCCTCTTCTCTCGTGTGGGATACAGTGGGTCACGAGTGGTCTTGCAACTTCTCGTAGCCACCACACTCACTTTTCCATTGGAAGAACAATTGTAGCAAGTTGAGCCAACTGAGTTTCCAACATCTTGTTGAAGCTCAATTGATTCTTGAAGGCTGAGGATAGTCCTTCGATCTCGGCATTAATGCTTTCGAGGGTCTTGTCATTAGCCGACAACTTCTTGGATAGAGCATTATTGATCTTGAGCTGGCTAATGGCAAGCTCTCTCAAGTTGGGTTGATTTCTATTGTTGCCATTGTTGTTGTACTCTCCTCGAAATAATGGGCGTGGTTGGCCCCACCCTTGACCTCTTAGGCGATAGCCATTGTTGTTTCCATTGTTGGTTATGTATAAGGCATTCTCACGAGTTTCTGGGCAGTCATTGCCCAAATGGCCATGTTGCCACAGACTTCACAAGTGATGTGAGAGTTTAGGGCATAAGCATTGCCACACACTTCACCATTGCTTTGTCCATCAATCTTCTTCATAAGGAGGTCCAATTTGGCAGCGATCATGTCCACCTCCGTCAAGGTGTGCATGCCTCACTGGCGGGTATGGAGACGCTCGTCTCTCCAATCCATGTTTGACACCATCTTATCGATCAAATCTTTGGCTTTGGGCACCGTCAATGAGAAGAAGACACCTCCAGCAGCAGCATCAACATAGTCACGAGCGGAAGGGATCAACCCATTGCAGAAGTTTTAGATAATGAGCCAATCATCCATCCTATGGTGGGGACAAGCCACACTGTACTCCTAAAGTCTTTCCCAAGCCTCGGGAATAGACTCCTTAGCGTCTTGCTGGAAGCTAGAAATTCTTCCACGTAGGACATTACTCTTGCCCAATGGGAAAAACTTGGTGAGGAATGCCGTAGAAAACTTCTCCCAAGTGTCTACAACACTTTGGTTCGTGTAGAACCACTGTTTCGCTCTCCCAAGAAGAGATAACGAAAACAGCCTAAGACGGACAACATCAGGAGATACGTCATTGATCTTAAAAGTGTTGCAGATCTCAAAGAATTATTGCAGATGAGCACTAGCATCCTCATTAGCCTTCCCACAAAATGGGTTGGCTTGCACCATAGTGATAAGATCAGTCTTGATCTCGAAGTTCATGTCTCCTGTGTTAACAGTGGACCCAACAGACACATTGTTAGCAGAGGGAGTCGAAAATTCACGAAGGGTCTTTTGGTTCAATGGCATTTCCGTTGTTCGTGCAGTTGCGCTGGCTTGCTTTTCTGCACGAAGCTTCTAAGGAGTAACGACACAAGGTCGATATCTCAGAAGGGATTCAGGATCTTCAACAAAGTTTTCCGACAAGCGGAAACCAGACATTACACTACCCTATTTTCGCAAAAAATGCGAAAACAAGAAGGGTTATCCTGCTAAAACTTACCCATGGTCCTATCCTATTCACTCAATCATGCAATACTTTGGTTGCCTTCTCCGACAACGGCGCCAGAAATTATTGTTGACATTTCCTACGCAGTACTAACAAATCATCCCTAGCAGTGGTGCTAGAAATGTTTGTTGATAGTTCGTAAATCACAGATATAAATCTGCAAGCTCATGAAATCTATCAATGTAGCATTTCCCCTTTTATAGTATTCCCAAAAGGTGTCATTTATATTCTCCCAAAAGAAGGCTAGGTGGAAGCAAAAAAATCATCAAACGGAGAGGCAAGGTTGGTCTAGGTAGGGTTCTAGCAAGGATGGGTAAATGATAAATTAGAGGTAGTGTGACACACACAAGAGCATTCTATCCTATGGGGGGTAAATGAGGTAAAGAGTGATTATGCTAAGAGTTAGGTAAATACTCCTATTGTGCTTCTAATATACATATATATAGCCTAAGTTAGTTACTAATGATCATACTAATTATGAATTCTCATGCTAAGTGGATTATTACATCGGGCACGGGTTTACCCCTAGCAACACTAGGATGACTCTCGCCAAGAGCCTGTGGCATAACCGAACGTGGAGGATTACAAAGAACGGATAGGACTGTCACTATCTACTGCATACCTCTTCAATCCATGGGTCTACGAGACATTCAACGCTACTTATCTATCCTAGCATCATGCTGGCATATTAAGTAATTACCTTAAGAGCCTAGGCACAAGCCATCCTAAGGCAATGAACTAAATCATCGTTGAACCGAAGCAATCACATGCATGATACGAACTTTTAATCACATTCAAATCATATATCATAATGAATATGAATCACATTCACAAGTTAACAACTATATAATACGAATCACATACATGAGTTAACACTAATCACATGTTATGATAAAGCATTACTTTCACAAGTTAGCAACTATATGATATAACATTCAACTCTAATCACATACAACTCTAATCACATACTTGCAATGCACCTAATATTTTACCTTCTCACTTAGAGTTGAACCAGTGGGCAAGGTGGACGGGGACGCCGACGACCGAGGCGAACGAGGACGCTGGACAGGGGCCGGACGGAGGGCGCCGGACGGGGGAGGCGGAGGGGACGCCGGCCGGCCGACGGTCAAGGTCGCCGGATGGGGCGTCGGACAGAGGGGGCGGACGGGGGGCCGGACTGTGGGTCGAACGGGGAGGTGGAGGGGACACCGGCAAGGTGGCGGCAGGCGGGCGACAGCCGAGGCGGGACAGGGCGTCGCGGGCGCCGGCGATCGAGTCGGATGGAGCGCCGGACAGAGGGGGCGGACAGGGGGTCGGACTGGGGGCCGGACGGGGAGGCGAAGGGGACGCAGGCCGGCGGGCCGACGGGCACGGCGTCGGCGAGGCGGCGGGCTGGCGGCGGCAGCGGCGGGCAGGGCGCCGCCGAGTAGGGTGCTCGGGCGGGAGAATGGAGTACGTGGGAGAAGAGAGGAGGCAAGAAGGGATTAGGTTTCGAGTGGGGCCCGCTTAAGAACGTCTGTTTTTCCCCGACCAACGCTCTTAGAGCCGGAGCCAGCCGGGCCCGCCATATGAGCATCGGTTTAACTGATGCATATATTATAAGTGTCGGTCTGGCCGACGCATTTAATATGTGTGTCGGTTTGCTCCAGAAAACCGACGCCTCTAACTTATGGGTGTCAGTTTCTAAAAACCAACACCCCTAGACGTGTTAAATGCGTCGAGGCCGACGCATATAGATAAGCCGACACCCTACTCATTGTTTCCTGTAGTGCTCGGACATGTTTGACATACAGATTCAGACATTTCTGAAATCCAACAGAGAGTTTTCAGACTTATCCGTCCCAACGTGTCGGACAAGTCTGACTCTGACCCTAAGGGTTTTCCTAAAACATACCCAAGAGGTTGATCTCCCATTTAACTCACTAAGTTTCCACACGTTGTATCCCTTTTAATAGTACAGATTTTCCTATGACTCAAGGAGAAATAGAAACTTATTTCTACTCCACTTTTCACGTCTTTTCTCTATTTTCATAATTTCCGCACTAAATTTTCTGCACGAACTCGAACAAACTTATTAGCTCTTTAATTGTTTGTCATTATTCAAACAATACCCACAAGGAACCTAGATGCACTTTCAAGAACCTATCCAATAGTGGCCACAGTTGCAGGATATGATGCTAGAATAACAACATATTGGGTGGCTATGTGATCTAGTCACTAGTGACGAGGTGGACAAGGCTCTAAAAGAGATGCCAGTGGATCAGTCTACCAGTGCAAACACTCCAAAGAAAAGATAATCATTTTAAAGCTTGACTTTGAGAAAGCCTTTGATAAAGTAGGACAAATGTTCATCCTCTTAATGCTTCAGAATTTGGGATTCACGGAACAATGGATAGCTTGGATCAATGATATCCTATCAACAGCTACATCAGCAATACTACTCAATGGGGTTCCAGGAAAAAAATTTCAGTGCAAAGGAGTACGCCAAGGTGATCCCTTATCTCCTCTATTATTTGTCTTGGTAGCAGATATTCTACAGATACTCATCAATAAAGATGCTGCTATGAGATTGCTATCTCTGTCGATTCAACAACCTAGAACGGTTGAGTTCCCACTAGTTCAATACGTCGATGATACAATCATTGTCCTCAAAGCATCACAGATGGAACTAATTTTTTTCTAAAAATATTTCTGCATCATTTGGGAGGGGCCACAGGCTTGAAGGTCAACTGGGGAAAATCAAGTCTTATGCCAGTCAATTTCTAGTCAATCTCTCGGATGAAGAAACAGACAACATGGTAGGGACATTGGGATGCAAGATTGGTGTCTTCCCCTTCACCTATTTGGGACTTCCTATGGGCCTTTTGAGTCCAAAAACAGAAGACTTCTCCCAACTGATCACTAACATTGAGAGGAATTATCTGCAATAACATCTTGGTTGTCTATGGTAGGTCGATGTACACTGGTAAACAGCATTATCTCCTCCATTCCAATATATGCATTGTGCACCATCAAGATGAAAGGCCAAGTGCTACAAGCGAAACTATGCCTGTGGAGGGGATCAGACCTAGCAGAAAAAGGTAAACCACAGGTGGCTTGGGATCAGGTCACAACACCATTAGACAAGGGAGGCCTAGATCTCAAATGCCTAAAAAGGATGAATAAGGCACTTCTTTGCAAATTCTTATTCAAGATCTGCAACAAGCAGGATGTATGGTGGGTTCATTTGGTGCTAAACACATATTGCAGGACTGGGAAACCTTCTCAATGCACAAAAGGAAAAGGTTCATTCTGGTGGAGAGATGTGGTGAGTCTTTGAGATGAGTATAGACCACAAGCAACAATGAGATTTGGAGTTGGAGATATGGTCATGTTGTGGTAAGATGAATGGGAAGGACACCTATTCAAAAGGGATTTCTCAAGGCTGTTTACGTTTGTTAGGAAACCCAACATCTCATTTACTCAATTACCCTTCTAATGGATACTACACAACATTTCTTTCTTCCCCTTTCAAAGGAGGCCAAAACGGAGGTGAATGGCATGAATTCTGTTATACAAGAAGTGACTAATAGGGGTCACCAGGTGGATATGTGGACTGATAAAAACAACAACAGAGAATATTGCTCAAAGAAAGGATACTCATTCTATTTCAGAAACATTACACCGCCCCCACCTTTCTACTGGATCTGGCAAACTAGATTGTTGAAGAAAATCAAAATCTTTACTTGGTTGATGTTTAGGAACAGATTGAACTCAAAAAACATACTTAAAAGGAAGAACCTAAGCATCGAAGGGGATGATTATACACGTGTTCTGTGCCCTGCAAACATAGAGGAATTCACATACCACATGTTCTTTCTCCGCCCTTTCAGAGAGGCTTGTTGGAATGCACCGGGAATTCAATGGCACCATGATCTCCCGTTCTTTGATACAATTGCTAGAGCAAAGCACCATTGGAACAAGGCTTGTTTTATGGAGGTCTTCACCACTGCTTCTTGGGAAATATGGAAACAGTGTAATGCAAAGATTTTTGGAGCTTCCCAACCTTTCGGTGCAATCTCGGAAGGGTTGCTTTATCACCTCATTGGAGGCTCGGTTGTGTCATTTCAAAGACTTAGGTAGGGCTAGCTTGTTAATCTGGTTGGAGACCCTTTAGTGATCTGTCCTATCTCTTTGGGGTTTCTACCGTGTTTTGCTTTCTGTACTCTTGTACCTTTTTGAACGTTTATTCTCAATATATTCACTGCAGGGGTTTTTCTTGCAGTTTTGCATTAAAAAAATTATTGTTCAAGTTCACCATGCCAATGGACTATTTCATTTTGTGGTTTTCAAGCATTGTTTCATTTTTTTTCATAGGAACACATGCAAGAAGCAAGAGACAAGTTTTGAAAACAATGTAGACATGATTTCATCTAGATGAAAACTCTTTCATATCTTTCTTCATTCACTTGTTGCCACATCATCAAAACTGCTTACATAGGCACACTATTTAATACTAATGAAACTTCTATTAGGAATAGCCTCAGTCAGGTTCTTTGCTCTGCTGCAGGGATTCAAAAATCAGCAGCCATTTAACCCTCCAGCCCAAGACGAAGCAATGCCCTGACATCCAATTTCCTTCTGAGGCGTGGCATATAACGAGGATTAACAACTACGTACCACATCGACCATACCCTAGAATCAGCCGACGTTGCCGAGGGGAAGGAAGCGAGGGAGATGCGTCTCGCAGCTGCGGCTGCGTGGGCTGGATGAACCTGACCGACCCGACCAGGTTCGGGTTCGGTGCGGCGTGGGGCATGGGAGGAGGACGAGGCGCTTTAGGATTCGCGCGAGCACGATCAGCGCCCATCCACCCAAAAGCCAAGGACACGCCGTCCCTTGTGGCCTTGTCCTGAAGGCGGAATTCCTCGAAGGCTCGGACGACGCGGCGACTCCGATCAACGCCCACGTCCTCCTCCACCGTCGCCGCCGCAGCCGAGGCTACTCCGGGGAGCCGCCATGTCGCGGTCCATGAGCATGAGGTCGCGCCGCGACCTGCCTCCTCCTGAGAAGGTCAGGGATCCCTCTGCCCCGTTTGTCCCTCCCTCCCTATCTCCCCCTATGGCCTCTGCTAGCGCCCCCCGGTCGTGCGGTGAGCTCGTGCATTGTTGAGCGTGTCCAGATTAGCGGCAAGCGCGCGCGATTTCTGGCATTTGCGCGGTGGGCGAGTTGGATTTCGGGTAGTGGTATCTGCGCCCCGCACAGGAGTTGCTTTGGCGTTGTTAATTTGTTGGAACTAGGGTTCAAGTATCGTTCACGTTCAATGCCTCTATTACAAGGATGCTTGGGCGAGCGGATAAGTTGAATATTGGTGCTGATTTTGGCTCGGTTTAACTTGGGTGTATTTAGAGAGAATGGTGTAAAGGCAACGAGTATATAGAATTTCAACGTTGCTGTTTTCTCCATTGACAAATTATAGCCACCTTGCAACCAACAATTGGTTTCTGGGCCTTGGAAACTGTGTTCCCTCGTGAAAGTTTATTGGCTATAGAAAGTTGTCATTACCCTGTTGTGATTTGGAGAGTAACAGATGTCTTGATTTAAGGGTAAAAATATTCATGAAGTATTTACCCCCACAACCTGTTGTTTCGTGGCAAGATAGTGGGCTAGCAAATGGCACCTTGTCGTAGAAGTATTTCTCTGCTTTTGTAGCACCAGCTATCACGCGACTTTCTTTGCGCCATAAGTGTTATTTCACTCACAAGGTGTCTGACTCAATTGCTGATTAATCTTTTTTTTATGGTGAAATATGTGTTTCAGACCATTGAAAAGCTTGAGAGCATGGTGGATGGAGGAAATTACTATGAAGCCCAACAAATGTACAAGTCAACCAGTGCTAGGTACCGTTTATATGCTCTGATAATCTTATGCTTCGATCTATTTTGAAGTTTGTATTACACGATTGAGATCAACTGTCCTTGTACTTGGGTCATATGAACAATGCATACCGTGCTGGTTAAATTATTTTGGGAAAAGAATAACATTTGAATATTTATATGGATACTTATATATACCATATAAAATATAACAAGAACCAGTTGTCAATAATGTAGGTTTCAAGGATCAAAATACATCAAATAACCTGAGGACATAAACTGTGTAAAAAATCAATTGGGGAAATAATACGGCTTGTTGGATGAAAATATACAAATAACCATCTTACTAGCGTTGGTGCATCTCCTACAGGTATATTGCTGCTCAGAAGTATTTGGAAGCTTTGGACATCCTTCAGTCAGGTGCTTTGGTGCAATTGAAGCACGCACAGGTTAATTTCTTTCACTGATATTCCAGAGCAAGTTTAAAAGATATTGCCAGCAGCTAATTTCATATATTTGCCCTCTTATTGTGACTCTACCCCCACCCCCAGCCGTCACCAGGGTCCTTGTAGCTCATCGCGTCTCATATCTCGCCTACCCCAACCATTGTTCATTAGTCGTCCGACTAATTGTGATTAGTTGGACTGATCACTCGCTGGTGCTCGATCAGGGCAAACGACACGACTTGCCTGATCAGGAATCTAGTCGTCCGATCAGGGTGACTAGTCGGGCGACTAGAGGTAAGCGTCGACCAGACGACCAAGAGGCGCGCTGCGGGAAAGGGAAGGGGAGGCGCGCCACGGGAGGAGGAAAGGGGTGGGGGGGGGGGGGGGGGGGGGGGGGGCAAGGAAGGCGCAGATCGGCTGGAGCTGCGGCCTTCGAGCGGAGGACATCGAGGAGGAGGAATGAGAGACGGGCGACTGGATGAAGAGTTCATGGATCCAACGGTTGGAATTGAAGATGAAAGGGTACCCTAGGGTTGAAGTTCATTGGGACTGTTTGGCTAAAATTAGCCCCACGCCCCACCCCAACACCCGCGCCTACCTCCGCTGGGACGCGGCTCCGTCCGCCTCCGCCCCTACCTCCGATCTGCACCGGCGCAGTGGCGCCCACCTCGCCTGCTGCCCTCACTGCTCCAATCCCTGTTGCCCCTCCTTTGCTATGTATGTACTCCCCCCCCCCCACCCCCCCCCCTCCCCCCCCCCCCCCCCCCCGCCCCCCCCCACCCCCCCCCCCCCCCCCTCCCTCCTGGTGGCCTGGTCCGTGCAGCGCGCGCTCCCCCTTCTGCTTCCTCAGCGTGCAGGAGCCAGGAGCCCGGCATGAGTTCATCTCTTTGCCAATTGCTATGGTCAATCTCTATATGTTATTAGTTAATTACTGCCTCTACCTCTATGTAATATATATGTATATGTTGATATATATAGTGTTGACTAGAAATGTCTTCCAAAAACATTGGACGACTAGGGTCGACTAGGCGACTAATGAACCTTGACCCCAACTTACTTGGACAAAAGGTAAAGGCTTTGATGTTGTTGAAAGTGATCTTAATGTATTTGTATCGTTACTAATAATTTTAGGTAACTTGTGGTGCTGAACTTGCTGTCATGTTTGTGGACACCCTTATCAAGGGAGGGCTTCTTTATAATGAAGAAACCTTTGGTCAGTACCTTTTCTTTTAATTCAGGACAGCACATTTCCTTAAGTTTATCTTATGTCTTTAAAATTGTCTATTCTGCCTTTAAGTAGCAAATCAGACAGTACTTGATCTCAGAACGTATGTTTTCATGAGCATGCCCCTAGCAAGTTCATCTGCAGAAAACCATTGAAGAACCTTCTGTACAGAAACTCTTATTGTTCCTTTTATGGTTCAAAAATCAACTGAATAAAGCACCTTTCCTTAAGAAAATTATGACATGCATTAAGTTTGGCTATTGGATATCACATTTTGTGATTGTTACTGTATCATATAAATATGACATGCACTAACTATTGTTAATTGATGTCGCATTTTGTGATTATAACTATATTATATTAAATTAACTACCATATGCAATAGTTTTGGATAATGGATATCACATTTTGTGATTGTAACTATATCATATAACCATAGATCGTATCAGAAGGATGTACGAGGCTTTCCCCAGGATATCTGTTCCCCATTTCCTTGGGGATGACTATGACGATGATGGACACAAATTATCGGAGGCTATTTCTGCTGCAAAAGTGCGCGCAGAGAGTTGTTCATCATTTCTGAAAGCTGCTATCAGGTGAAGCTACACTTGTTTTACTAATACTAAATGCAGGTGAATCTGCATATTTGCAGTGCTATTCGATTTCAATGTTTAGACTTTACATTGCTGAAAGCCATGAATAATTCAGCCTAGAGCTGTTAGTGTTAACTCCATCGAATGAATATTACTGACCAAGCAGAGAAGATCAATGAATCTATCGAGGTTGTAGTGATTGGAGAGTGTATGGTTGTTGTCATTTTCATTTGCTCCATCTCATGTGAAAATTCGGGTGGTTCAGTTTGTAAAGTTAAAAGATAATAGAGGTATTTTTCTGTAAATTATTGCTCGCATGGGTGATTATTACCCATGGTAATTATTAATCTCGGCAAATAGAACTCTAAAGTTTTCTTTCTTTTGCAAGAGAATTCTAGAGTTGGTCCTGCTGTTGTTATTTCAAGATGAATTCCGACTTCTGCTAATATGTTCTGTAATTTTGATGCTGAGATACAAAAACCTAGTTCCATAAGATATTTTGAATTCATATCTTTGGTGTTTTTAAACCGTTAATGGATGTTGTGAAGATTCTCCTTTTCTAGCTGCTATCTTCGTATGGCACTGATAATGTATGATTCATCTATTAAGGTGGTCTGCTGAGTTTGGGACATCAAAAAATGGATCTCCTGAGCTGCATGTTATGTTAGCGGAATACATATATTTTGAATCTCCAGAAACGGTAACTTGCTACAACTTATTGTCTGACAATGATGTGGATACCTTCGAGCCACATTTTTATTACTCACTAGTGCTGTTATAATTTTCATTGCTTTTGTGGTTGTTCTCCCTTTGATGTTTAATGCCTTGACAGGACATGACTAAAGTTTCAAGTCATTTTGTGCGTGGGAATGATCCTAAAAAGTTCGCTTCTATGCTGGTGAACTTTATGGGCAAGGTAATTATTTTACTATTAGCATCAAGTGTTTCATATTATGATTGTGAACTATGCTAACTTTTTCTGTTGTATTTTGCAGTGTTACCCAGGTGAAGATGATACTGCAATTGCACGTGGGATCCTAATGTAAGATATCCTTTCAGTTTATTCCTTTTTTAGAAGGGTAGTAGGATATCCTTTTCATTTACAAGTGTATACCATTGCATTTAGCAGTGCAGAGATTATGTGGTTTCTGTTCTACTTACAATGAAGTACAGGTTTTGAGTTTTGACAGAACTGTGCTGGTGCACACAATTAATGGATTGGCACCATTATTTAATACTGTTACTAACTAGTATGTACTGCATCATTGAAATATCTTGATGGATCATACTCGATTGAATAGTGTATCATACTGTATAGTAAACTAGATTATTTTATTTCAATTATGGATACAGTAAATTATTCTTTCTCTGTCCTACTTCTCTTTTTCTGTACAGTTTTCTTATTTCTTTCTCTGTCGGTGCTTCTGTATTTCCCTTAAGAAGTTAAGAAACAGTAAATTTGTGTCATTGGGACGAAAGAGAGTTAGTTTCCTGACATTTTATTCTTTCCTTCAGGTACCTATCTCAAGGGAATCTGAGAGATGCAAATTTACTCATGGATGAGTTGAAAGCACAACTAAAATCTGCTGACTTGGAGTTTCCAAAAACAGATCTGATTCAGTTCATCAAATATCTTCTACCAACGTAAGTTTGTCCTCCTTTCCCCAGTGTCGGTGATCAAAATTATTCTGTATTTTCTTATGAGATTCACATACAAAATATTGTGGAATGAATGTTGCAGTTTTGCATGAATGATTCCCGGTTGTCGACTACAAATCTGTTACTAGTATTTTTTCTAAAATTTTATAAAAATAATATTTAATCAAAGATCGGATGTGCGGCTACTGCCGAATTATTCCATAGTCTATTTTGGATGTTCTTTGGACATTAGGTTCATGTCTTGCTCTTGATGCATTGATGTGGAACGATTAATACCAGGTTAGCTGATTTGTTCATTCCTGGTCCATACAGGAAATATTTCCAGTATGGACCATGCATATATCATCACTGGATACAATGAAAGCAAATTTTGTTTTATTTTGACTATGGAATGCCATAAAGTAATTCAATGTGATAACCTGACAAATATAGCTCGCTCTTTTTGTTATCGTAGAATAGTATAACTTCACTCTTGACAACTTCCTTGTGAGCTGTTAGTTAAGTTTTAAATTGTTAGATTTGGTTAAATATTTTGCTAATTGTCTGTGTCATGCATTTCTTTCTCAATCCTATAATAGGGTGGTAGGAGTTGTTTCTTATTGAATAAATCAAATGTGATGTAATTTTTTGCACTGTCTCGTGCTTCGGTGGTGTATTATCCCATGTTTACAGTTTTATTTGTGATAATCTTAATATTCTATTTGCCCTTTTGGGTAAGGATAATTTTGTGCATATATTTTGTGATCAGTCCCCGAATTCAGGTTTCATTTTATGCTACTGTGAAGCTCATTTATTATTGTTTCCGTTGTTTGTGGGATTTATAACATGTATCATGTTTACAGGCTTGAAAGAGATGCTTACCCTCTTTTTAGGACACTTCGACAGAAGTATAAGACAAGTACGGATCGTGACCCTGTATTTGGAGAGGTAGTGCCTTTTATCTCATATTTTTTTTAGCTCATTTTAACTCTAGACATATAAGCATAATCTTCTAACAGTCTTAAATGTTTAAACCTTAAGTGTTCATGTATATTCCTTTATTTTAAGTTCCCTTGATTACTTTGCACTTTTGCAGCATGTGAAAATCATTTGAACCTGGATCTCAGGTAGCAGCATATCCCATCAGCTAGTTTTAGCTGGTTTGAAGTTGTACCTCTAACTGTAAACATACATTTGACAGGAACTAGGATAACAGTTTTGATTTTTGTAAACATATAGTGGTTTAAATTATTTTTTATAAACAATTTTAGGAGAAAGTATGTCGAAAATAGAAGTGTTGCTGCCATTGCTGAAAGTAACTAGCATAGGACCATATCAAAACTCGAAATTTTGCTAACTTAGAGCTCATGAGATGGAATGGTTGGCTTTTTGTAGTTACTGGATGAAATAGCTGCAAAATTTTATGGCATAAGGCGCCAGAACCCACTAGAAGGGCTTTTTGGTGAAATGTTCAAGGTATGCCATATCTCATCTATCTTGCACTAATGCTGCCCGCTGTTCCTCCTAAAATTTTTAAACCCACCATCAGGCACTGGCCGTTTTAGCTATACACATACTTACGATTTATATAAAGAAACAGAAATTAAAAAACACCGTTTTCTCATGTAGTTCCTTTCCATTGGTTCCCTAGCATATGAACTTTTCTCGATCACTGACCGTGGAGAAAAACCCCAAGATGAGTAACTTTGCTGTTTGTAGTATCATATTGGGCTCTCATCTGTCTCAAATGTTAACATTTATAGAACCTGTCTTGGGCAAACTGGCTAAAAAGTATAATTCAGCAGTGACATCAAATTAAGCTAACAATCCAATAGGTCCGAAATTATTATCATGTAACCCACGAGTTACAAACGTAATCCAATTCCAATGCAGTACTAATATTATTTACTTATGCAGGTATAGTAAGAAGAAAGAATTTGATTATAATGCCATCACAATCATTGTTGCGCCTTTGGTTCTCAAGAGAAGGTTCCTAAGTGATGATAATCTGAAGGCATACATTTATCACGGACCTTAATGAAGATACATGCTCCTGACCATATTGTAAAATCGTTGATTAGTTTTTATGATTTTTGTTTTTTGTAACTGATTTTTGTGCTATATTATCTCGTTTTCACTGGCCGATTTAGCAGTGCTACTCTGAGCCATTGGACTCAAGTAGTAATTGTTTTGTAGCTTGATTTATTTTACGGTAGTGTTGACATTTTTCCAATTTCCATAGGAGCGCGTTAGGCTTGTCCTCCTGAAACCAACAAATATACATATGCTCAGCCCAGGCCAGACTTTGGACAGCCGGTGCTCTCTTACTCAACCCCGTGCATGACTTTACATCTTGATTCATCCGTATGCTTTTTCCACTTTGATTGACTAAATTTTGATAAAAACTTTATTCACTTCCACGGTCTGATGGGCGATGGCGTGGAATTGAGAAAGTTTCAGTTTGTACGATACTCGTGCTTCATCAAGATCAGCTAACTTGTCATGTTCTAATTCAAATGGCTAATGCGATAAAAATATGAAAACTATGATTTCAAAATATTTACAGATCTAGGACAAGCCGCCTAGCACACTAGGATGTTTTTTCCTTAACGATTAATATGGGAAAAATCCTATAAAATTATAATATAGGACAAGCTATCTGGATGATCCATGCTCTGGCAATATTGGGGGCTGGACGGGGATGAAGCCACGTGCAAGATTGTATGGACAACTTGTTTATAACGTAATGCCCAAGTGAGCTTAATGCAGCATGAGACGTGGTAGCTGAGCCCCGGATTTCAGCAGGGTCGTTGGGGTGGGCAGGGCAGCATACGGCTTGATGTTGTACACAAGATGATCTTCCATGCCAAATTAGGTTGTTATTGCAATGAACGCGTAGCACCGCAATGTACCGTGCAGCAAATTGTTCTGCGCTGAGATAAAAAATAGTTGTGGGGATATTTTGAAGGGACACCTCATAACTTCTAACGCTAGAGCTATTCCACCTTTTAAAGTTAGGTTTCCTGATTACCATTGATGTAATAACTGAACTGTACTTATTAGGGGTCGATACATACATTTACTATCTCTGACTGTGTGTTTAGTGGGGATTGATCGATTATATTATAGTGATAGAACGTAATATTGCTTTACTATTGACCATTGATTTGGCACATAGACCGAGCTCCGTCTAGTTGCAATTGACGGCGCATGGTAAGTCATTTAAATATGTCCAATGTTACAGTAGCTCAGAGCAGCTCTGTCGCTTCTTTCTGGCTCGAGGGCTCAGATTAGGAATGATCTTATTCTTGTCATGTATAATAAACGTGATTGACCGAACATAACAAGTATCCTTGCAGTCATACAAACTGGCATCATAGAAATTGTAATAGACAGGTAAGATGTTTCCAAATACAACGACTCTCGCATACATGGAAAAAAAAAAGCAGCTCAAGAAGTCAACAGTCTACGTGATTAAAAAAGAGCATCATAGAAGTTGGAGTGGTACCATTTGTCCATTTGACTGGTAGGAGACGAAGTAACACTACTCGCCCAATCTTTATGGCTGGCTTCCTAGTCCTGCCTGCTTGTGATCCTGTTCCAACTTGCTCATCCTCGCTTAAAAATTTATCGGGTCCACATGTAAGTGAGCATCCACTGTGGATATCTAACATTCCCAAATGGTATTTGCAATTTGTAAGTGGTAAGTTTTGTTCAAATGGTCTACGTATGTCATACTTAGACATTTTAACCAAAATACCAACAAAATAACAGGTCAATGTTTCCCAACAAAACTTTTAACGTTCTATGAAAAAAGTATATTTAAAATCAAAACAATAAAGCATCGTGAGCTGCTTTGTAACCATAACTAACCTCTGAGTTGCTGTAGACCAGTTTCATCTTGGTTTAATGCCATCCAACGGCCGGGCTTCGATGGGCTTCGATTGTGAACTGTGGCTTCTAGACTCAGTGTAGTTTCTACAGTGAAAGGCATCTACGAAAACATAATTATCTGTAGATAAGAATGGGATACAAACTACGGTCACATACATGAGGATCAGTTCAGCTTTCGAGTGTTTAAATATGCCTATATCAGTCGAGAGAAATCTCCTGTGCTCGTCGAGTTTGCTGCCCTGAAAGGCAGAAGCACAACAAGGTTCATGGTAGATCTTATCAGTGGTACATTGCTCTTGCAATGGATATCATGGTTTTATTATACATCTCTAGGTACAACTATACCTGCAGAAGAAACATTCCCTTCTCGTTGACGCACATACGTCATGCAGCATCGACCACTGTTACCCATTTGCTGGTAACCCTCATGGCCTCATCTTGGTCCAATCCTGAAATACTACCTCCAACCACCAATGAATATCGCCAGTGGGAATTACGGGTGTTGCAATATTGAACTCCCAAGCAAATACTTAACACCATTTCCGAAAGCAGCAGGAGCCAGCATTCCTAATGATTCAGCCACCACTATCACCAACTATGCATAATATCCTCTCTTTTAGCTCTTGAATTTTCTGCAAGATTCAGATTGCAGCACAAAAATGAGTCACAATAGGATTATCAGAAAATGTAGCATGTAACTGTGGCCTCTCCAAGACGAAGGAACTTACAGGATAAGATCTCGAAGCCCATGTCTCAGCAGAAGTTGCAGCTTCTTTAAGGTGAGATTTTCTAGGAATCTCATGGGAAAGAGTAAAGGTAGAGCTTTCAGTTGCCTCAGCTACCCATATTTGCCTCATCTGGTCTTTCTGTCGCTTGACCAAGTTACTAAAACCAACCTGAGCAAAGAATGTAGCAATAAGTGAAGGTGAAGCTGCACTTGGTTTGAAGGACTAAATAAGAACAAACTGAACAAGCAAAGAAAAAATGCTGGAAAATGGTCTGTGATAACCAAGCAATGGATACAAAAAAGTGTTGTTCAATTAGAGATTCCATAACAAAACATATTAGTCTTAATAGAGTTAAGTTTTGAAAGAGAAAGACATAGCACTTACTATGTTCCCACTGAGGGCATAACTAAATAATGCAGAGTCTTCCCCAGCGGTTGGGGAAGAAACACTAACTGCTAGAAGACAATCTAAGTCTTCAGACTTTTGTCCAGAGATGAATTTAGAACCATCCGTCAAAAAGAGCCACTGCCTTTTCTGGTTGCCATATAAATAAATAGTACCAACATGCAAAATAACACCTGCAATGTCAAATTCACTGGAACAAACGAGCAGCATTTATGAGGTTTATTTGATACAAGGATAGAAGATCCAACATATTAATTTGGATTTAGACTCTACCTTGAAAGTGGCACCTCACCAAACTTCAACAGTTCAATTGCTTTACGAGGGGTGTAAAATGGTCTGCAACAAGAAAATATGGTCAAAGTTGATCAATGCGATGTATTTCCGTGTGCAGTCATGTCTCTTACTTAAAATTTGTAGTCTGTGATGATGCCAAGCACTTCCACATCGTAGATGATCCTCTAGCATGCATGTAGAGGGGCGTAGTACAATAGTTTGAAGGCATCAGTCCTGTGACAGAATAAACTTGCCCCTCCACCAGATCGGCTTTCTGCCAGTAATAACAATGAGGTTTTGGTGATTTAAACTAAAATATCATTCTTCTATTCTTAATGCTCAACAGAGACTAAGATTAAGATGCATTACAACACTTGTACACCACAGGGTGATTGTGCCATACCTGCATCTCTGTAGGGTTCCAAATTGTTACTAGCCCTTCCTTGTTACCATATTTTGAAGTGGAGCCTTTACTAACAAGGCCCACCACCCTCACTTTTAAAAATGGTGTAACATCTCTTGAGCTAAGATCAGCAACTTCAAGGGCCTTCTCAACCTTCTTCGTCACTTTGTTTTGCATAGCCACCTGCAACATATTTGTATAGCACTAACAACTTTCAAATATAAAGTATTGACTAATAGACGCTGGCAACACTTACCATTTGCTTTTCTTTATAAGATGAGAAATGCATCAATTGCTCCGAAGTCATGCCTTCTATTATAGCTTCAGGCTCAGCTGCCCGCTCAAGCATTTTGCAGATTTTAGCCCCTTCGTCATTGTCATCTGTGCTGTCACAGTTCTCTTGTTGTTCAAACAGAATGTCTTCTGCGATCTTTGATACTCTACAAGGATGGTAAATAGTCACTAGAACAGACCACGTAAAAAGTGGATAAATCAAATAAAAATAACCACAAAACATTCACAAATTGTGTCTGAAAACTCAATAGCACTAACAGGCAATCAAGACGATCACCATTATATAGAACATGAATCCTTAGTGCTTGAAATTTTAGCATGGGCATGGCACATTTACATAGGACAAGGAACCAAATATTTTAGAGAATGGCTGTAGTCATAGTTGTACAAAAAGAACTATTGTAAGCCCAGTTGTTAGTGATAGAGAATAATGACTCGATTAATTAACCCATAGGGGTTGGGTACAGTACATATATATAGCCCCATAGGGGGCTGGTACATGGGCCTAGCCAACACACGCACGAACCCCCTCCCACCCCCACCCTTCTTTTCCTTCATCTGTCGTTGTTGGGAATGGGTCTATCCTTCTGGTCACCTCAGTAGGTGACTCGAGATCTTCGGGTTCTTTCCAGCTCAAAAACATTCTTGTTGCTCCGGATATTATTCAAAATTTGCTTTTTGTTTGTCGTTTTACCACTGATAATCATGTTTCTATTGAGTTTGTTCCTTTTGATTTATCTGTGAAGGATTTTTACACCCGGCGTCTTCTTCTTCAATGTGATCGCGGCTCTTGTACACTCTTTGACTTCCTGCTTCTGCCGCATCTCCGTCTTTCGCTCTGACTACGACAGCTTCGTCCGCCACTTGGAACCGCCGACTTGGCCATCCTGACGTATATGACAGGTCCAAATTGTCTAGTAGTTCAGTTATCTCGTGTACTAGGGGCACACATGTGTTTTTATGTCATACTTGTCAGCTTGGTCGCCATGTTAGGCTTCCTTTGCCCACTTATGTGACTCATGTTGAGCACATTTTTTATCTTATTCACTCTGATTTCTGGACATCCCCATTATTAGTGTTTCAAGGTTTAAATATTATTTGGTGGTGTTTGATGATTTTTCGCACTATTCGTGGATTTTTCCTTTACGTTTGAAGTCTGAGACATACGTCACTCTTTCTCACATAGTTTGGATGCACTGTCCGAGCTGTCCAGTGCGATAACGGACGTGAGTTTGATAACTCGGCGTTCCGTAACTTTCTACTCGCTCATGGTGTTCAGTTGCGCATGTCTTGTCCATACACCTCCCCTCAGAATGGCAAGGTAGAGCGCATGATTCGCACCACCAATGATGTTATGACAGGCCTCCATTCCTGCTCGGTACTGGGTAGAGGTCCTTCAAACTGTCACTTTCCTCATTAATCGTCTTCCCACCAAGGCGATTTGTGCCCCCACCCCTTATTTTGCCTTGTATGGCACCACCCACTTTACGACTACCTTCGAGTTTTCGGATGCGCTTGCTACCCTAACCTTTCTGCCACGGTCCCACATAAGCTTGCACCTCGCTCTACTCGTTGTGTCTTCCTTGGATATTCCCTTGATCATAAGGGGTACTGGTGTCATCTTTTCATCTCTCGACACGTAGTATTCGATGAGTCCTCTTTTCCTTTCTCCACTTCCTCCTCTGTTTCCACCGCAGAGTTGGATTCCCTGTTTTCTACTGACACCGAGGCTACTCATCTACAGTTGTCTTGGCCTTTTTCTGCAGGTACGACACTCGCTGCGCCACGTGCGGCCTTGACGTCTCCGACGTCGACTGTTGTGCCCTGCGCAGTACCGGCACCTCAGGCGCCAACGGCTGCGCCTCCCACAACCCCGACTTCTCGGTTCACCAACCCCACTCTCGTCTACCAGCGACGAGCGCGGGTTGGTGCTCAGGCTTCGGCGTCTCCGACCTCCACAACCGCACCACGCGTGGCCCCGGTACTCCAGTGGGTGTACAAAGTGGAGTCAGATCTTAGAACAACCGGCACGAGTGTCCGGATGTTCTGAACCCCGACAGCCTGAGCGTGGAGAGCAGCGACGAGGGAAGTCGGGTACGTAGAGTGAGCAGCACCAACATCCAAGGACGTAGAGTGAGCACCAGCACTCCACGATCGGTGAGCTGTCTCCTCTTGCTGATGAATGAGCGGCCACAGAAGCATGATCCTGCTCCAGAGCAAGAGCAAGTGCCCGCTCGTGCTCGCGAGAGACAGCCAGGACCGCGAAAACACCGAAGGTGTCTAAGACCACAGTGGTGGTACTATCCGCGATCAGAGCAACAGCGGCACCAGCAGCGGGAATCGCGAACGCCAGCGGGACGGTAGCAATGGCGTCCACGTCGAGACCGTCCAGTAGGGCTTGAGCCCCGCGATGAACGGTGGCACCGACTACACGAGCCCGACAGAGGTGGCAGCAAGCCCATCCTACCCAGAGACGGTACCGACCGTGAGAGTGACAACGGCTGGACTGTAGAGTCTGGCCGCGACACCAGTCGCTGGAGAGGTAGATCCGGCGACGACGACTGGCCCTGCAACAGTACCAGCAGCCGGCCATGGAGCAGCACCTCCTGCGCCCGTCCAGGAGGCATCGACGGCCGGCCAGGTGGGGCCAGGGCCATGCAGCGCGGATCCAACAACCGTCTAGGTGAGGCCACGACCGTGCAATGCGGATCTGTCAGTTGGGCGTCAGATCCCGGCGGCGGCGGACGCCACAAGGTCGGGGGTGGCGGCTGGCGAACCGAATCCAGCGGTTGAGGGAGCACCAGAGGCGGCAATGGTGGTGCGCAGCCCAGATCCGGTGGTCCCCGACATGGCGGCGACAACGGTTGCGGCTGCCGGCCAAGGGGGCGGTGGCGCCGACCAGAGAAGGAGGGGGCGCGTCAGCCAGGCTGCGCAGATCCGCGGCGGCGGCGGGGGGGCCACCATAGGTGGCGGCTGGAGGGAGGGCCATAGGGTTAGGGTTAGGAAGAGCTGGCTAATGATACCATGATAGAGAATAATGACTCATAGGGGTAGGGTACATATATATAGCCCCATAAGGGGCTGGTACATGGGCCTGGCCCAACACATGCACACATACAGTCCAACAGTTAGCAACCCGGACAAGAAGCAATGGAAATCGATAAGCAGCAGTAGATTTTGAAAATATAAGTCCATAATTCTAATGCTAAAAACAGGACACCACATACGCACCAGTGGAAATGTGGATATGTTAATATATAATCTATTTCCATTTGAGGAATTGTGGGCATTCAGGGAACATTGGGTTGTTTACTATAGTGAAACAACTAAATACCTTTGCTGATACAGTTGCAGTGCCTTTCTTTCCATCCTTTCAGATCTCACAATAAAACGACCGTCAGGTAACCTGAAGTACGCAGTCCATTGAATGTTAGAGAGTTCACCTCATATGTGTAAACCTGATTCCAGTTCTGTTCAAACAATAGCAATGAATTTAATTTGCATCCAGACTTATACCTCTCCCTGTACAGAACAGGATATATCCTTGTGACTCCAACCAGTGTCCTAGGAACCTTACCACCAGAAGCTTTTATGCAATTGAATGCCAGTGGGAGTCCAACACGCTTGCCTGAGATGTATGAGGTTATCAAACAGGATAGTGATAAAAGGTATAAGCAGAAGGTGAAGTACAAAGATTTTATTTTCAAATATTAATATCATTGTATACTGGTCAACTGAAAATATGTTCTGCTTCCCATATAAACAATAAACTGGTATTTTTCCTTTTTAAAAATATAAAGTTAGTACAAAAGTACATACAAAATCCCAAGCTTTCATTCCATTTTGCACGATAGGTGCCATTTATATGAACCATTAATTTGATGGTACCAGATGCCTGAAAATATGAAGTTGTCAGCAGAGGAACTTGATTACATGCTAGTCATTTGAAGCAAAAGGAGTACCACTAGATTAGGGTCAGGCAAACCTCAGAAAAAGACACTGGCCCAGACCAACCACATAAAGAAGCTCCCCATATCTGCCAAGATGGAGCACAAATCAGGTCATGTATGTTAGTGGTAACTAGTAAGTAATTTAACTAGAGCCATATCCCCTTGACAAGTAAAAACGGCAAGGTACCCTAAGCTTCTGTCCTAAGAAAAGCTTTCTTTTCTCTAGTTGTTCTGAAAGTGCCACATCTAGTAATGCGTCGAGTGCATACCTGCGAAAAGGCAGACATTGTAAGTAGTTGATGTATTTCAGTTTCAACTAACGCAAGAAGAGGAAAGTAGCCACGTACCATCCATCAGTCAATTCAATTTTTGCAGATGTGTTCTTATTGGCAGACAAGCTTTTATTATCGTTGATGTCTTCAGTGGTACCTACCTTGTCAACCTCCAACTTATTGTTATTCAGGTCAGGAGAAGAGTAAATAGCTGAAATGCACAGGACCATCATCAAAGATGGTGAAGCATTTCCTTCTAGTATTTTCTTTATTGCTGATCGGTGGCCATGATTCACTTCTCTGTCATACCTAAAATGCATGAAATTTTGTGCATAAAATCATATGCATTCAAACAAGTAAAACGGGAAAATGAAAGACATGCTCATTATCTCACCTGTACTTCAGCTCCTCAAAAACATTGGCAACCGTCAAGAACTTACCACCAGCTCTAGTTGGATAGCATCTTTCAAGTGAAGCAAGTTTCCATACAATCCATTTATAGTGGTTAATGACCCATCTAAAACAGGAAAATTCAAGTGATTTGATATCCAGGATGTGCGTATTATTTGAAGATAAAAAACAACCCCATAGTGTGAGTGGCATCCACAATGCAGAACATGTAAGTCAACATAGATTAATCCTAGCATGATGGAAATGAAGAAAGCAAAAAATAACTGACATCAAATAAATAAGCGTCCTTAGAAAAAAGATCATTATTTATATCTCGGTAGAAAGACATAAAACTGAAAAGGAAATAGTTAAACATTTCATATCATGTAATGAAATATATAATTCAGGAATTATGCTTACTCTTTAGTTGCATATGACAATGAAGCACCACATGTGAGCAGCATCTTCTGAAGTTCATCTACCCCAGTACCCATGTGCTGAAACTTGTACTTCTCAGCTCGTTTAGGATCCATGAACTTCACATCATCTGCTACATATTCAGTCTGGTCAAAGAAAGATTCCTAGTTAACAAAGAGAGGAATTAATGCACCTGCAGAAAAGAAATACAATCATGCGACATTGCATGTACCAAACATATGAAGCAAGGAGGACCACCGAAATATTCATTATAAGTCTTCCTCTGATGTTGGAAAGGATATAATGCAGATAGCTTTGTCCTACAGGGACTCATATGAGCTGACAGTAGTTTGGATTCTCCTGTGAACGATAGTACAGCTAATCAGGTAGGAACAGATTTATAGAATGTACTTATCTAAGTATCACCCTTTAGCTTACCAGCAGATGCCAGTTTGCTGGTTTTCATCGGTGTGATGAACCTAATCAGTTTTATCAAGGATGTATCAGAATCATGACATCATGGAGTTTACAACTTGTTAGACGGGATGCAAATCAAAGGACCTGGATGAGCGGGGCCGTTTGAATGGAGAAATGGAGTTTCTTCCCCCCATTATTCTCTTTCCATTAGCGAAGTGATCCGTATTACCAGAATGTGGAGCCATGTAATTAGTGATATCAACTAATGCTCCAGAGGGTGTTTGGTGTTTCCGGGTATTGTATTTAACGTCACTTGCATTGTCACCTTCAGGTAAACATCTGGAGGGACGCCTCGGGACCTTTGGAATTTCATTGATTGCACAACATTCCCTCTCCAAGTGAAGCCTATTAGCATTTTCTTCAGTCGCAGGGGTATCAGGTAAAGCATATCCAATTGATCTACTAATATGTGATAAGTCAAATTCATCTCTTGGACAAATAGTTGTATTCCATAGCTTCTCTTTACTAGCTGATGCCAAAGAGTGGCCTACTGAATCATCTTGTGGATCCTCCAATTCACCCAGGAGGCTTTTTGCACGCTGTAGTGCATCGCTGGAGATAGCCATGGATCGACCACCCGTACTGCTGAACCAGATAGAATGCTCACCAGGATCAGAGGTGGTACTTTTAGAAAACCTTATGTCTTCATGTCTATCCACAAATATTCTGTTTTTGGGTGGGCAAAAACCTTTATGTGAGTCAACAGAAATTGCATTCCCAGAAGCAGCATCAAGCCTGCAGTCTAGATTTTCCCGCTCAACAGTTATATTTGTACCTAATTTTTCACCAACATGTCCAAAAAATTGTGTTGAAAGGGTATTCTCTTCCAGGCCCAACAACGTAGCTGCTCGAGATACACCGAGTGAAGATACATTTACTGTTCTTATACTGCTTGTCTTGAGATGTGAATCAAAGATTGGAAACTGTTTCTCCGTGTTAATCGGCCTGTGGTTATCTGAAGAAGAAAAACTAAATCAGTAATATCAACAATATATGTAAGTTAAAAAGCAAGAAACATGCACTTGTATGAATCCTTTAGAAACGAGTTTTCATCACTATGCCACATCAGCACTAATTATATTGCCCACACTGATCATATAACATGCCTTTGATATCCTGATCATATATCATGTATTTGAAATTTAGTATCATTGTGCATGTTTACTTCATTTATTAAACACAGATAAAACTGTCCCAAAAGCATCCAAAATGTATCATACTAATGTGCACTGCAGCTTGATTGTGGTACAAGTGACATAAAAGAAAATACAAAATTGTGCCCAATATGCAACACTGATTTCTTTCTTCCGCTGGCAAAACTTGAAAAAGAGGTGATCTTAGCACCCTATTTGAGAACTGGATTTAGTAGCCTAAGTTTATAATTATAAAGGCAACATGGGACACCGGGATGCTGTGGACTGGGCCCTGCCGCAGCCCACAGCCCTGCCGCACCAGCCTGGAGGATTCTAGAAGATTAAATAAAGAATAAATCTTTAGAGATAGAAATAAAGGATTAGATCTGTTTTTAGATGTAAATAAATGAATAGGAGATAGAGTCGGTTGGGAGTGTCCCAACCGGCCTCCAGGGGCGCACACGGCTGGTGGGGACGTAGCAAGCCTCCCTCACCTTATATAAACAGTTGTACCCCTTCGTGTAATTCTCATCAAAGAAATAGAGAATTATCACATTGGATTGTTCCCTTCCTTGGTCACCATGGCTGCTAACCCTAACCCTAGCAGCCGTTGTGACATCTCTTCCCCACCGCGCTACCCTCTCCGCAGCAACCCTAGTGCGGCAGCCGTGCTGCTCCCTCCCATGTGCAGCCCTAGGCGCAGGAGGGCTCCCTCCACTCTCGATTCACAGCAAATGGTATCATGATACAACGAAGCACCGACCATGTCCAACTCTGGGAATGATTATGGGCCAATGACCATGGGGGACCTCGCAGACCTCATGCAGCGCATGAACTCCAACATGCAGTACATGAACTCCGACATCACAACTTCCATCGACCGTCTCTCAGTTGAGTTGGCAACCGTTCGCACCCGCCTCGATCAGCACAACATTCTTCTTGCCCGTGTCAAAAAACAGCCAGAGACAACCTTCTAGGTACAGCATGAACAGCCACCACAGGAAAACCGCACGGGTGGCGGTGGTCTGTTCACCACAGACGTCAACGGCAGCGGCGTATGCACGTGCGACACTGGTAGGGGCATTGACGGCGGCGACGGCCGCAGCTATTAGATTTCCGGAACGAAAGTGCTTGTTTATTCCTCGGGTAATCCTGACCTTTTATAGCCCATTACAAATAAGAGTCCCCCCCCTAACTATTTTGGACTATATCTCTCTTCTCCAATTTGGGCTCTTAACCTTCATTTGGACTCTATTTCTAACACTATTAGGTGCACCCAAATCTGAATGCGTTTTTTCCTTCTAGAATACAACATTATTTCAACACACTCCTTAATCTTGTTTTCTAAGACACACTTAGGACGGAAACACAACTATCCATCCTACACACTTTTGGATGGACACAACTACACCCTTGAAATGGACACAACTATATCCCAAATACACCTAATTTGGAGTGGACACAACTACACTCCCAAGATGGATACAACTACATCTCAAACACATCTAATTTGGAGTGAAAACAATTACACCTCCAGGATGGTCACATCTTCACCCTGCACAATTTCGGGATGGACACATCTTCATCCTCGGGATGGGCTCATCTTCACCCCGCACACATTCATGTTGGACGCATCTTCAACCTCAAGATGGACTCACCTTCATCATGCACACGACCTCGAGATTGGCACATCTACACCCCGAGCACCTCTTGATGGAGAATCATAACAAATCTCCTCCGGGCGCAAGAAGTGTCCTCTCCTCTTTCTCTTTCTTGGTACACTCACTGGCTAAGTGTCCAAACTTCTGACAACTGACGCATCGAATCTCGACTTGTCAAATTTCTTCTTCTTTTGACTGCCCTCTTTTGCTTCTTTTGCTTTCCACTCCTCCCTTGTTAAATAGAGTTTCTTTTCATGGTCTTGATTGTTGAAGCCATGCACTCATTCTTCATGTACCTCTGTCAATGAGTTCCTCCACAGTCATCGTCTTCATATCAACAAATTGCTCAATAATAGATGCAATGTGGAAAAATTTTGAAGACGAAGCACGTAGCAATTTCTTCAAAATATAGCTTTCTTTAACTTCACCCCAAGACCACGATTTTTTGTGACGATGATTATCACCCTTGTGGCAAAGTCGTCGATAGAGTATCCTCCATTCATACGCATCACATCCAACTCAAGAGTTTGAATTCTTGCTTCTATCACATGTTCTTCATCCAAGAACTTGGTCTTGATCATCTCCCAAGTGTCTTTCGTCGTTCTTGCTCGGATATTCGCATGAGAGTATCTTCGTCAATAGCATGGTAGATGGCCACAAGAGTCAATTGGATCAACTTTGTCTTTTGTCACCTCCATGGCTTCCAATACCCCATGCGCCTTCAAAAATACCTTCATCTTGATAGCACATGTTGTATAGTTGATTTTTGTTAACATAGGATAGTGCAGCGCCATTTTATTCTCCATATTACACAGATTGACCCACAGATCAAATAGGCCCACAAATTAGATCGGCCCCTCATCAATCTTCTGTGCCAGCCCGATGGTCAAAGGCACAGTCGCGTGCTTCGGTTCAGCCCAACTGTGCGCGAGTCTTCTTGTGGATTTAAGCCCAAGCCCACAGTCACCGAGCTCTCCAAGTCCAACATTCCTTCGACTCAATCGATCGAACCCTAGAACCTTCGGTTCTGCGCGATACTCCTCCCGAGCGTCGCTTTCCTCGTGCCAACGCCTGACAACCAACGCTAACATCGAGATCTGCCTCACCACCGCCGATTCAATCCCGCAACTCCGCCGCCGTCACATGAGTTCTTCGTCGACTGCGCGTGGCGTCTCCAGCCAACATCCTGGCTCGATCCGCGGCGGTCCACTCAACGGGTGTCCACTTCTACCTTCGGTGCGGACCCACCGACGCCGTACTTGCCTTGTGCGCCGCCGGATCTGTCGACGAGGTACGCTCTCCCTCCGAGATCTACTAGCTCTGATACCAATTGTTAGATTTCCGGAACGATAGCACTTGTTTATTCCTCGGGTAATCCCGACCTTTTATAGCCTATTACAGATACGAGTCCCCGCTAACTACTTTGGACTCTATCACTCTTCTCCGATTTGGACTCTTAACCTTTATTTGGACTCCATCTCTAACATTATTAGGTGTGCCCGAATCTGGACGCATTTTTTCCTTCTAGAATACAAGATTATTTCAATAGCAGCGACAACGACGACTTCAGCCCGCATGGCTACGGCCGATGGCCCCAGGGACGTCGTACTTTTGACGACCGCAAGTTGTGCCGCCACAAGGTTAGCTTCCCAAAGTTCGACAGGGAGTTTGATCTGCTGCCCTGGCTGAATAAGTGTGAAACCTATTTCTGGGGAACGTGCACGATGCCCAAGCACACGATGACCGAGGACAAGGAGAAGATCTAGTTAGCTTCTCTTCACCTGGAGGGCGTTGCAGCCGAGTGGTACATGACTCTCGAACGTGATTGTGGCATCGTGTCTTGGCAGCGATCCGCGAACTTCGTGAACATGCGCTTCGGGCCTCTACACTCCAATGACCTGGCTGAGATTAAAGATCTTCGTAACCGGTACATTTGAGGAGTACTAGTGCCAATTTCTGGTACTTTTTCTGTCGTTGCGAGGATCACAACCAGCACCAGCAGATCAACCTCTTGACGGCTGACCTAAGAGAGCCCCCTTGTACTGACCTGGAACTGCAATTTCCCTCAAACTTGCAGACCGCCATGAGCTTGGCTCGAGTTTTCGAGCGATGACGGACGTCGGCTCACAGAAGGGCGCGGCTACACAACAGGTCGTGAGCCCCACTCCTGCCCCGCGCACCACTACAACAGGCTCTGGCACAACCCGGACTACCACGAACACTTCCACCCACCCTTGCATCAAGCGCCTCACAACCAATGAGATGGCAGTCAAGCGAGCAAACGACGAGTGCTACCATTGCTCCAAGAAGTACACGGTGGATAACAAATATGCCAACAAGGGGGTCTTCCTCTTGGAGCTCGGCGACAGCAACACTGAAAGCGATGTTGTCAAAGACATGGGCATCTCCCTTCATGCCCTAACAGGTACTAGTGGCGCCACTATGAAGCTTAAAGTGAAGATCGGCAACAAACGGTTGATTGCATTTGTTGACACTGGCTCCACCCACAATTTCACGAAGGAGTCTCTCGCCCATGAGCTCAACCTGATGATACAACTGCGGCCAACTGTGGATGTCAAGGTAGCGAATGGTGACACGATCTCCTGTAAAAAAAATTTGCCCCCATGTTCCCTTGTCCATTGCAGGAGAGGCCTTCAAAATCAAATGTACGCACTTCCCTTAGAGGGTTTGCCTTATGTTGGGATTCTAGTGGTTGTAATTGCTTGAAACAATCAGTTGGAATTTCAACGACCTCACCATAGAGTTGCAGCACTACGACAAGAAGACCCGATGGGAGGGCCTACACGACCCCTCTAAGGTCACGCCACAAGACATGATGAACGACTCACTAGCTTACACATCATCATTCTTCTCTCCAACAATGTTAATAAAAGAGGTCGACAGTGCATGGTGCTCCTACATCAACTATGACGTACTCCACCCCAAAACTGTCAAGAACAAGTTTCTGCCCACAGTGGTCAATGAGCTTCTAGATCGACCTTGGGACAAGGAGACTTTCAACAAGCTCGGACTTAGGCGTGTGCATCATGGAAGACCTGACCATTTTCCTCATTATGGAGAGCATTCGCCTTAGGGCCGTCGGTGGTGCCGCAAGGCTAACAGGTCCTAGACACCGACCTCACCCCTCTAAAAACTAGCTCGAGGACGAGCTGATGTTGGGAGGGGGGGAAATGTTGTGGACTGGGCCATGCCGCAACCCAGAGCCCTACCGCACCAACCTGGAGGATTCTAGAAGATTAAATAAAGATAGAATAAATCTTTAGAGATAGAAATAGAGGATTAGATCTGTTTTTAGATGGAAATAAATGAATAAGAGATAGAGTCGGTTAGGGGTGTCCCAACCGACCTCCAAGGGCGCGCGCGGTTGTTGAGGGCGCAGGAAGCCTCCCTCCCCTAATATAAACAGTTGTACCCCCTCGTGTAATTCTCATCATGGAAATAGAGTTACCTCATTGGGTTGTTCCCTCCCTTGGTCACCGTGGCTGCTAACTCTAACCCTAGCAATGGTTGTGACATCTCTTCCCCACGGCGCTACCCTCTCTGCAGCAACCCTAGTGTGGCAGCCCTGCTGCTCCCTCCCCTGCGCAGCCCTAGGCGCAGCAGGAGGGCTCCCACCACCCTCGATTCACAGCACGGGATCAACTAAAACGACATCATGTTGTTGTTGTTGTTGTTGTTGTTGTTGTTGAGAATCAGTCTCCTGACATTATGGTGTATTTTTTTAAATGTTCTTTGCCAATACACTCTAGTTTTACTCTCCATGTGGTCTTTTAGATTTGATATTCTAGAATGATTTCAGTTAAACTTCATAAAATTAGGCCAGCTATATATTTAGTATCTATAATGTTGGATGATCCTGGGTGTTGCGACTTGGGCTGGGCCAGGCACATGGATGGTGCAAATACCTCGAGACATTTTCACAAATACTATCTCGAGGCATTGTCACAGATACTATTGTAAGATTATGGTAATGCTAGTTTTTTATTGATATATTTACATAATGTAAAATTGCATCTCACATACACTAAAAACTGAATGCCACAACATAGACAGAATAAAGGTTATTGAATATGGAGAATATCAGTACGATAGCCATGCAGAATACCTCTGTTTGCATCAACTTCTTCCTCCATAACAGCCTTTGCCTTCCGCATGGACCTTGCACTAACCAAAACAGACTTTCCAGATCCAGTTTGAAACATTGGGAATGGACTTCCACAGTCTTCATATCCTTTAAAATTGCCGTAAGTGATTTTACATGTTAAAGAGTCAAATTAACCATGTATATTTTGAATCAAATACTAAAATTATATGTGTAGAAAGCACTACAGTGTAACTGAATTTTCCAAAGAATACCTTTGTTGGCGAATTTTCTTTGCTCCAAAGGGATACTGGCATTGTGACTTGAATTTCCATTTTCAAGAATGAACTGTCCTCCAGACTCGACCATTGGATTTTCTGAAAGGCCATCTCAAATGTCATTGTCAAGACTATCAAAATAAAGCAACACTGAAATCAAAGTGAACAGACTATTAATATCAAATGTAATGAACTACCTCTTTTTACACCCTCTTCAGCCTCTAAGACAATATTCGCCTTTTCTTTTGAGTTCTTGCTTGTTAAGACAGACCTCCCAAGTCCAGTTTTAAATAGTGAAGGAGCACAACCATCATCCAAATGAGCTTCCTCTGATGGAACGAAATAAAAACGTTTTTGTTAAATAGGGCATGACTAATTCTGATTCACAACCAGTTGACTAAGAGTGCATGCCAATTACACAATGCTGACATGTGATCTTTTAAGCAGGACTTACCTTCCAATTCCTTCGCAATATTTCTTGGCTCCAGAATTGCACTAGCCCTTTTAATTGAGCTCTTACTTACTCCAACTACCCTCCCTGACCCAGTTTGGAACAACGGCAAGGGATCACCAACCATGTTATTTTCTTCAGCTGGAATGAAAAATCAGATGGGAAACATGTAAGATGTAATAAAGAAGATGTTCAAAATTGTACTAATTACCGAGGAATTAAGCTTATGAATCATACTATGAAGCTCTGTGAGAGTGATTGAACACCACTTGAAAAAAGTGACCAATGTCACTTAAACCAGTTTGGTTTTATGCCTGGAAGGTCCACTATGGAGACGATTTTCTTACTCCGTCAGCTTATAGAGAGGTATATGAAGCAAAAGAAGGATCTACATATGGTGTTCATTGACTTGAAGAAGGCATACGATAAGGTAACAAGGCCGGTCATGTGGTGGGCGCTAGAGAAACACAAATTTCCAACAAAGTACATTAACCTTATCAAGGATATGTACGATAATATGGTGACAAGTGTGCGCGTAAGAGATAGTGAGACCGATACTTTTTCCATCACAATAGGGCTACACCAAGGATCAGCCTTAAGTCTATACATCTTTTCCTTAGTGATGGATGAGGTGTCGAAAGATATACAAGGGGATATCCCTTGGTGTATGCTCTTTGCTGATGATGTAGTATTGGTAGATGAAACTAGGGATGGTGTTAATAGAAAATTGGAGCTATGGAGGCAGACCTTAGAGTCTAAGGGGTCTAGACTTAGTAGAACCAAGACCGAGTATATGAGATGCAAATTTAGTGATGTCGGGTGCGAGGATGGAAATGTTAGTTTACAAGGACAAGTAGTACCTAGAAGGGACACATTTCGATATTTAGGATCAATGTTACAAAACAATTGTGATATTGACGGAGATGTTTGCCACAGGATCAAGATCGGGTGGATGAAGTGGCGACAAGCATCTGGAATCTTATGTGATGAGAAAGTTCCACAAAAATTGAAAATAAAATTCTATAGGACGGTGATCAGACCTGCGATGTTGTATGGAGCAGAATGTTGGCCAACTAAAAGGCAACATGTCTAACAAATGAGTGTTGCAGAGATGTGCATGCTACAGTCACACAAGAAGAGGCAAAATTAGGAACGAGGTGATACGTGATAGGGTAGGGGTGACATCGATTGAGAATAAGCTAGTCCAACATCACCTACGGTGGTTTGGGAATATCCATCGGAGACCTCCAGAAGCACCGGTTAACAGTAGAATTATAAAGAGTAGAAAAAATTTTAGGGGGGGTAGAGGTCGACCAAGGTTGACATGGTAGGAGGCGATGAAACGAGACTTAAAGGAGTAAGACATACCTAGAGATTTGGCTCATGATAGGACTGCATGGAAATTAGCAATTCATGTAACAGAATCTTAATTTATTCGAATTTTGTTACTCTTATCTTCTTTCTTATTAATCCATTTTTAAAATAAATAAAATGTAGAATCTTATTTTATTTGTATTTTTTATTTATTATTTTTTTACTCTCATCTTATTTTCTATTACTTTTCTTCAAAAATTGTTGGGTTTCATTTCTAGCCGACTCCAACTTGTTTGGGACAAAGGCTTGATTGTTGTTGTTGTTGTTGTTGGGAAATGTGTAAGATGTGTCAATAATAGTGTTTCTGTAATGGTGAAATACGAATAGATAATATACACATGAGAGACAAGGTTTTACAGTGAAAGTGGGAAAGCGCATACCTTGCCATGCAGTACTTCCTTCTGGGGTGACAGTTCTATCATTCATGATCAAACTGCTGCTCATCAACACAGACTTCGGTGTTTCAGTTTGAAACGATAAGGCACAAACACGGGTATCTCCATTTCCTAAATCAAACAGAATATGAAAAATTATTGCCCCAGCCACCAGTATATCGTGTAGTAAAGCAATAAACAAGTCTGTATGAGTGTTTTTACCACTTCTTTTTACATCTTCTCCCTCCAGAACAATCTTTGCCTTTTCAAGTGAGCTCTGATTCACAGCAACTGGCCTCCCTAGCCCTGTTTGGAAAATTGGGAGATGACCACCAGCATCCCATTGTCCTTCTCCTTCACAAAGAACTAACCACTTATATCTTGATCAAATTTAGAAAACTCCAAAGATAGATAGTCCCATCAATCTTACCAATAATTTCAGCACCTTCATCCATGATCGCAGTGCTGGATTTCTCAACAGATCTTTCACTCCAAATGGAAACAGCTCTTCCTGAACCAGTTTGGAACAATGGAACCTGTTCTATGACATCCACACGTTCTACATCTCCTGAAAAAAGAGCTAATTTAACCAAAAAATAAGGCATGTTTCAATTATGGAAGCATGCAGTAAAACATTATTAGAATAAGCTGACCTTCATTTTCTATTGTTTGACCTAGAACAGCCCTTGCCTTATCAATGGAACCCCTACTGACTGGGACAGATCTACCCATTGCGGTGCGGAAAATTGGCTGTCTGGCACCAGCAGTGTTCCCATTGTTTTCTAAAAAGAAAAGGTATCTCATTAATCACTATTGATGACAAGTTTGCGCGCACACAATGAAATAAAATCCTAAATTACAGAGAGATGACAAAATGGTCGTTCATGCACAAAATAATGAAGCACTTCCTACCTTCTAAAAGAGCCCTTGCCTTCTGAATTGAGCCCTCTCTGAGAGAGACTGTGTTGCCTGATCCAGTTTGGAGAATTGGCAACAAGCTATTTCTAAGAACACGTCCTGAATTTCACATTACACAATCTCAATACAGTACCACATAACTCTGTTACTGAACTTTTTGCACTTTCCCCTCTAGCTACAATATCCATGGCAGTCCTCAGAAAGGAAAAGGTAAAAAGCGTCTCTACCTCTCAATGGGACATCTGTTGTTTTGCTTAGTTCAGCATCTGTGCAAGTATGATCGTTGAATGATTGCTCTGCAATAGACAAACCCGTCAACCCAATACAGGCGTGAAAAGGAAAGAATAGAGGGTGTTAATTCCATGCCATCAAATTGTGGATCTGTGATTGTGTGCAGGAGCTCTTACTTGTGCTGTTAGTAGCATCTTCCTTCCCTTCCTCCTCTTCAACCAGCGCCCTGGCCCTCTCTACAGCCCTCTCGCTGATGGCCACTGAACTCCCCGACCCAGTGCAGAACAGCTTACCCTTCCCTGAATCGTCAGTCGCGCCAGCCACCCTATAACCTTCAAGCAACTTGCTCCGAGCTGCGAATGCCGTCAAGAGACAAGGCGGCGGCCAATGTCCAGTTAGTGATATTGCCACTCACGCAAAAGCCGGAGGTGGCAGTCGAAATCCACATGCGGTAGTGAAGCGAGGACAGATACAGAGGGAGAGGCGGTACCTTCGACGAGGAGATCGGCCATGGAGTGGACCCGCGATCCACCGTCACCGCCAGGACCTAGGGTTTCTGACGGGAGCCACGAGGAGGAACGAAGAGGATCAGCAGCTAGCAAACCATCCACGAACGAGGTCAACGGAAAATAAGAGTAATGCACAGATATATAACCTTCGATCGGCGCGCCGCCGGATGACGGGGCGTCAGGCGGACCCGCCCCCGCCGGCGGCGGCGGGGTCGGAGGCTCGTCCGGCGCGGGAACCCAGACGAGGGTGCCGTCGGGCTGGCCCCATACCTGCCACTTGCGCGGCATCTCCCGCAGGAGGAGGGGAGCAGGATCGCGGCGCGGGGACGGGGGCGGAGGTGACGACGAGACGGAAAGGAAGGGAAACTTTACGAAATGTGCTGCGAGCCGGAGGGAAATGGCCGCACGGCGCGGGAGCCGCTTTTCGACGCCGTTCGGTTCCTTTCCGCGTTCGCGCTCTTCGGTGGACCCGCGAGTTGCCTTGGGCCCGTTCAGACGGCCCTTTCCAAAACGGAGGAAACAGGCTGTACCGGGCCGAGTCATACGACGAGCAGTGGGGGCCCACCCGTCAGAGGACGCAGGGTTTGTTTTGGTCTGGGTGCCAGCGGCAGCGAGCGAGCACCGCGCCGCCGCCGAACCGGGCGCCATAACCGCCTTGCCGCGTCCGGCGTCATCCGCCACGCCTCCGGCTTGTCTTTCCGCCCACCCGTGCTACGATTACGAAACGGCGTGGCTTCTCCAAAGCTGCTAGACCTAGAAAACCAGCTGTTGGGGCGAAGGTAGCTAACGTGCCGCTGCCGCACGCAATGGCGATTGTTACTGGTTCAGTTAGCTAAGTCCAGGGCCGGCTCTAGGATTTTGAGAGACGAATTCAAGATCGTAGGCATTTGAAGCCAAATATTTTAAATTTTTTAATACTAATATATACGTATCTATACTATGCAACATAAATAAATTTTATTAAAATTAAAAATAAAAGGCAGAAGCAAATTGTTGAAAATATTGAGAAATATGAATACCTTAAGCAGGAGATGAACAATGTCTATTGTTTTTTCATAAAAATAAATTTCTTCAAACATTTTTTGAAGCAAAATCATTACGGACGGTTCGGAGATCAATGTTGTTTAAAATATTATTCTCAATATGTAGTCAGTCCATTCAACCTGTATTGTGATATTGTTGACCTTAAATTGTTTTTCAGAAATTTTAGTTTTGAGAAGCTTCTTTCGGTTGATGCAACATTTCAATAAGGAAGTAAATTAGGCAGCCTACCGGCCCATTTTCAGTGGCTGGACGGTAGGGAGGACCGGAGGACCCCGAACTTCAGAGGTATGACGCGACAACAGTAGTAGGCGATGAGCAGAACCAGTCAATGGCGCAATACGATGTTGGGCAAGGAAAAACGAGAGTAGAGAGGAAGTCCGAGAAGGGCCTAACAGACGCATTCAACTCTTAGACAATCTACGAGCTGACCACCTACTAAAGTTAATTCGAGTTTAGCGACTAGCTGTTTTGCTTTGTAAGCGTATGTGCAAGCCAGTAAACAATATACATCAGTCACATATTTTTATGGGCCCCTCTCCGCTGTGGGCCCTAGGCCATTGCACCTTTGGCCTATGCCTAGAGCCGGGCCTGGCTAAGTCTACTGAAAAGATTATAAAAATATTGAATAAATTTACACAGAGTGCATATACTCAAACTATAAGGTACATAAAGTAAAGTTAATAAGTATAAATTATGATTTAGAGTATACGAGTGCCGTGTGGTCTAAGGTCATAAGACGTAAAGCGACATGTAGCACCTCCCGATCGCATAGTCTGCGACATCACAAGACTGTTCGGAAGATGGCTAACTTGCATAAGCCTAAGTTTAGCCACTTGGCACACTTTTGGCGCACCTAAGCTAATTAATGTTATCATATGTTTGATTTGCTAATATAACTTAAACTTAGACGCGCCTAAGAATATGTGACATGTGTTTGACTTGTTACGATGAATATGCCTAGGCAAGTGGAGCGTCACAGTTGAGACAATTTTTTATTAGACAATAGAAGCAAAAGTTGTCTAACTTCTGTGGCACGCCTAATATTAATCAACAGTCAAACGTCTGTGTAGCACGCCTAATATTAATCAACAATTAAACGTCCGCCTAAAACAGTGTAGCATACCTAACATTGAGCTTAAATAAGTTAGACATTAAACTAAACAGGCCCAACATCAAACCAGCGCCATCCAAAGTTCGTTACACTGACACGGCGTTCTGACGGAGAAGAGCTCGTGGTACACTGTCACGAGAGCGCGTAGGTACCATCAGCTCACGGTGTGGGCAGGTGGGTGTAAACGCTCGCGTGGTGTCCACAGGCTACCCGCACCGCGAGCCGGCTGGCGTCCACGTCAAAACCGAAGCGAGGGGCGGCAGCGTCAGAGGTGGGAGGGGGGCTGGGGACACCGACACCTGCCGCGTCGCAAGGCGGCGCGAGGTGTGGGGAGATCCGGGCGGCCGCGCCGGCCGTAGAAGATCTGGCTGGCGCCCGGGGAAGAGACAACGAGGACACCACCGCCAGCGAGAAGGGGCGCGCGACCGATTCGAGGAAGTCTAGGGAGGAGGGAGCCGAGGAAATCTTTCTCTCTTCGCCGCTCGATGGAGCCGGTGGAGGTGCAGGGAGGGGACTCCTCCGGTGGCCAAGTCAGGTGAGCTGCTTCTCTCGTTCTCCATCTCTTGCCGCTCTTGCTCCTCTCGTGATGGGCTACTCGGTGAGCATTGACTGCGGCGGCTGGCGGCGGAGCTGCCTGGCGTCGAGTGCTTGAATCCGATGCGTGCCTCCGAGCTTGTGTTTGGTAACTGGGTGTTAGAGCGTGTTCGTGCCGAGGCGTGAGCTGGAGTTTGTCGATCTCGCTGCGTATTCGTGTGGCGGTGCATTAGGTGTGCCAAATCGGTCCGCCCTTACCCGCGTCTGTGCAGGTGATCTTGTGCCCCGCGGTCGTGATTTTTCTCCTCTCTTCAAAGAGAAGTTTTTTGCTCTTCCACGCGTCTGGGTTGAGAATTTGAGTTGGATGAGTTTGGAACAGCCAGTTTGGAAGTGTCCAATCGGGGTGAGAGTTCTTGGAAGCGGTCGTGGGGGAGCTTGGTGTGTTCTTGACGGTGCACGCCGATTGCTTGCTGGGATGAGACTGTACGAGAAATGGTAGTGCACAACGTGAAATACTCTATTTGTTTGTGTTGTACTTATATGTATCTAGTTTTCCATTGTTGCTGCTCTTTGTTGGAATGAAAGAGCGGTCTTTTTTGTCGCTTCAAATTCTAGATAGTTGATTTCGTTATTTATTATCCTTGTTATGGGCTTCGTTTTAAGATTGGATATGTGAAAGTGGATTGCCTTGTTTGAGTCAGGAAGAAGAGGATGCGAAGGAAAATCACTGGCCCTGACTCCATTGCCGAGACAATCAAGAGGTGGAAGGAACACAACCAGAAGATCCAGGAGGAGTCTGGGACCAGGAAAGCTCCAGCCAAGGGTTCCAAGAAAGGTTGCATGGCGGGAAAAGGAGGTCCTGAGAATGTGAATTGTGCATACCGCGGTGTGAGGCAGCGGACGTGGGGCAAATGGGTGGCTGAGATCCGTGAGCCCAACCGTGGCAGGCGCCTATGGCTGGGCTCATTTCCTACTGCTCTGGAGGCTGCTCATGCATACGACGAGGCTGCGAGGGCGATGTATGGCCCCACGGCACGTGTCAACTTTTCGGAGAGTTCTGCTGATGCAAACTCAGGTTGCACGTCAGCACTTTCATTGCTAGCGTCTAACGTACCACCAGCTGCTCAACGGCCTGATGACAAGGATGAGGTGGAGTCTGTGGAGACTGAGGTTCATGAGGTGAAAATGGAAGCAAATGATGACTTGAGAAGCATCCACGTGGAGCATAAGGCATTGGAGGGTTTCCAACCTGAGGAGAGTGTTTTGCGCAAAGAAGGGGTTGCAAGTTATGATTATATCCATGTCAAAGATCTTCTTGAGATGATAATTATAGAATTGGATGCTGCTAAAAAAATTGAAGTACATGAAGAACACCAAGATGGAGATGATGGGTTTAGTCTCTTCTCATACTAGATGTGTGGTCACATACTCACATGGAGCTGTAGGAATAAACTAAATTCTAGCTGTTAGGAAACGCTTCAACCTGAAGCTCTGTAGGCTTTGTGTTTTCGCCTATCTGAGACATAGCTATACTATAAGTGAACCGGTACAAGAGGTTGTCTTGTTTGTTGAGTTCGTGTGAAAATGAATCCATGTTTAATGAGCTCTCTTCGTTGTTGACATTGTACATTTTATTTGTTGAACTCAAGTTAGCTCCAAAAAAAGGAGTGGTGAGACCCAGATAAGACTCTAGAGTAGCATTAAATTGTTCAAATGGGCATATGAGGAGTTTTTTTTTTCTATAAGGACACATTCAATTGCCACGGAATAATATTGTACCACAAACATGCATATGGGTTTGTCATTACTTAGAATCACACTTTGCTAAACAATCATTCAAAGTACAAATATATTTATGAAAACTTTGTTAGGGGGAGCTGCATGCAGTCTCTGAACTCAAGCCACCTTGTTTCACTGTGAAAGGTCCTTTGTTTGTTAGGCCAGTATGTTAACCAAATCCATCCTCGGATCTCCCAGTCCATAGTCTTTCCTAATGTTGCACCACAGATCTTCCACCAGACACTGTCTCCATATTCATCACCTGCAAATATGACACCCCCCTGCTTTGTGAATGGGCGGTATGGATTCGAGTACCTATCACGGAACCAAGCTCTTGGCTGAAGCAACGAAAGCTTGGAAGGTTTTGAAGAATAAACCTCCCTTCCATTTACACCATCATGAAGAAACCAGTTCAAGGTTGCAGTGTTGCCATGCACAGACTGCTCAAATTTCCAGGGCTTCATGGCCAGTGTAAGGCTTTCAGTAACTGAAGCCTTAAGACCAAATGAGTTTGGGGGATCAAATGAACCCTCAAAGCCCTTCTCAAGACCAAACTCATGAGTGGGGTTGTCGTTGGACTTGCCAACTGAAACAGACAGTACATCAGATTGTTGCATGGGTGTTATTTGCAGCATGACACGTGAAGGAAAATGCTTCTCCTCGGAGCCATATCCGCGTTCTGCCATGAGAGTCTCAGAGACCAAGGAGTCCACATCACACCTGAGATGGATGACAAAGGTAAGTGTTTTACTTTGGATAGTTTGTGTGTAACTTTTTTTTTCTAAAAATGTTTTCTCTGAACAGTCGTAACGTGTGATATAATTATTTCTCTAAATTACAGGTAATTTTGACAGTTCTTATATAGACTAGCCAAACAAGAGTTTTACTCTCTCTAAGATCTGTGTATTGAACATAGGTGAAAACATTTTCAAATATATGCATGATTTGTAGCTCAAGGTCAATTTTTACCTAACTGCATGCATCGATCGAATTTTCAGTTATCCAGGATCTTACTTGGTAACTAAAAAATAGATTTGGTGTCAACTTATGCAGATATGCCCTATAAGTTCCCACAGAAAGGTAATTATTCCTTGTATTGAAATCAATTTGTTATATGCTACCTCGGGCAAAGAACATAAAATTGGTTCCTGAATTACTAATGGTTTAGCTGATTCATTTAAGATAATCAAATCCTTACATTCTAAAATCACTGACCTTATGTTGTCCACCTTCACCTCAATGTCAATCCAGTTATCCCTTTTGACTGTTCTATAGGCTAGTTGAATCACACATTCGAGTTGCTGATAAATGAGTGAGAAACGAAGCCGTTCATCCTGTGTTGCTTCTGCAGGTTCTTCCTTGCCCATGGCTATGACTGGGCAGTACAGCTGCACCTTCCAGAGCCCACTTGCTGAGAGAGCATATGAGAATAGTGGAGATGGCGCCCCTAATAAGTGGTTTGAGGATTGCAGCTCAACGATCCAGTTAGTTACTGCAAGGTTCATTGTCTGCATCCACTGGCCCTCAAGGTTTGCCCCGAGCATTTTGACGAGGTTTTTCGCTGCATCTTTGCACTTTGAACCAGTAAGTTGGATTCTCAGTGCATCTAAACACCCGGGACGAAGATCACGAGGAGACTCGTAGATGCAAACGAGGAAGGACAGGGACAAGAAAGCTATGTTGAACACGTCCTTGATGTTGCCCTGAGGCTGTGCCCCAGGAAAACGGAAGGATGATGACTTCTTGTCAGGTCCATACCTCAGCACTGAGCTGACAATGTCAACGAACACCTGTATCACATCTTGTTCGTCTAGAGTTTGCTGTGACTTTGTTTTCAGGTGGACTGGTCTTGATGTCCACAGAGAAATGGGCACGGGGTAGTTTGCAGAGATGTTGAATGTGACGTAGGAAGGCTGGGGGGTGGGAGGGGCCTTCACAACCGAGAGATTCAGGGATGGTTGTGATGATACAGACGCAGATGGAGCGCTGCAGATACAAAGGGACATGGCACTGGTGCGCCATTGGGAGAATGGAGGCAGGCTGGTGATCCAGCCCCATGCATCAGGAGCAAAGCTGTAGGCCATGGTTGTGGTGTTGGAAACTTAGGCGGATGATTTGATGAGTAGAAATTGGCGGGTTTTATAGAGGATAAAAGCAACTGTTCTGTGGATAAAATTTCGGTCATCGATGATTGAGTCCAGTAAGGCCCGGCAAGATTTAGGGTAAAGCAGATTCCCTGTTTGAAAACTGGTGTCCGGTTTGAAGAATTTGTGGTGTCTATTAGATCTTGAGGAATCTCCCTTTATACTTCCGTGCAGAGCCGATGGTCAAAATGGTGACATGTGCCGTAATGAAGAGACTACAGTGTGTGTGATTCTAAAGAAGTTAGGACACCGTGAGACTTTGTGGCGAAGGAATGGATGTTAGCCTTGTCTGTGAAATTTTTGTTTCCAATTGGTACTGTTAACAGGATAATCTCTCGTTTCGTGAGATTTCAGAATTTATCAACTCCAGTCGAGTGTAGTCTGCCTTGGTCAAGTCCGATGGAGGGTTATAACTGCCCAGTTTCTCCTCAAGTCTCTTGCTGTTCTGTATTTTTTTTTCTGTCATATCTAACTGTCAACTTACCTAGTACCTTGTCACGCTTAATTTATAAGGACGTTGATTAAAACAATGACCTGTGTCAGACCCGCTCTCCATATCTAACAGATGGCAAGTGACAGATCCTATTTCTATTTGTGCCTGTACGAAGATATCCAAACTTATAGTTTGGAGACGTTAAGGGCCTGTTTAGTTTATGTACTAAGGTTGTCACAATTTGATACAAATTTTTGCCTAACTTGACTAAGGTTAGGTGCTCAAATTTTCAGCCAGAACTTGGCAAGCCTAAGAGAATCTTGCCACACTTTTTTGAGTCTTTGACATGTGGAACCTAGTTAGATGGCAAGTAATCTTGCCACAATTGTGGCTATGAACTAAACAATGACTAAATTGGTCAAACTTGACTAAACTTAGGCGTGTCAAAATGTGGTAAGTTTTACCTTCAACCAAACAGACCCTAAATCAAAGTTCTGTTTGGATCCACTCTGACGCTGGCATCTTTGGACCCCCCCCCCCCCCCCCCCAATTTATCATGGTCTAACCGATCTTCTGAAATCTCACACAAGGTTCGCGGTCGCAGTTGCACGGCATCTCTGCACCTACGATAGTGAGTTTGGCAGGGTAAAGCTCTAGAGTTAGGACTATATTCCTTGCTTGGCGGCGTCCCAGATCCCACCAACCACACAAATCATACGCCACTAAACAGGAGTGTAGGTTGATCGGTTTATCGGCTCCATAAGAGAAAAATACTACAGCTATTGTTGTCATGGGTTCTCAGATTGAGCAACTCTGCTACTCCTTTCTTCTCATATTATTTGTTGTTTAAAACAAAGATTTTAGTTCATTTTGAACTAGAATTCTTATCCTAAACGACAAATAATATGGAAAGGAGGGAGTAGATCACTATCCGCATGATGATGTAAAAAACTCGAGCATGTACACTCGATCATGCAAATCCTGAACCATTCAATTTGTTCCCGCACCATGTACTCCCTCCGTCCCATGTAGTTCAAAAATGAACTACAAAGCGACAAGTTCATGAAGACGGAGGGAGTACATGCTACCGCCTACTAGGTACCCCCTTCGTCCTCATAAACTTGTCGCTTTGTAGTTCATTCATGGGGACGGAGGGAGTATAAGTTTCTCGAAAACTGGCAAAAGCAGCAAAAACTGCCAGAACATATAACAGAGCATAATGCGGGTGGCCTTGGCTACTGGTGGCGTTAACCCTGTGCGCTGAACCTGTTGGTTCCGAAAAGATGCACGAAAAAAGGGTGCCTGTCTCTGTACATCAGCAGCACAACACAATTTGCCAAACCGGTTACTGTTTACAGAAGCAGGTACACTCAGACCCAGCCTGTGTTGTACAAACCCCGCAAATCCATAACTCTAGAGAAAACGGTAGCTATTGAGAAATTGCAGTCCTGTCAAATGACGATAGCACAGGCAAAGCCCCTCCTCCCTATGGCCTCACAGCCAGAGATTGACCAGCCTTGCCCCTCATTGTAAACTTCCACCTGCGAAATAGCAAAGAAATTCAAGCTTCAAAAATGGCAAAGGAAAATGATGGAAGAGTGACGGCAAGACAGGCTCACAGTTTCTATAGTTTCTCCAGCATCATTGAGACCACCAATGAGGTACAAATTATCATTCATAGTAGCCGCACAAGCATATCCTCTTGCAACGCTAAATGGGCTCCCCATCCTCCACGAATTCGCACGCGAATCATAGATTTCCACAGTTGAATTGAAATTGTTTCCATCATACCCTCCCACAGCATATCTGAAACAGAACCTACCATGTTCAGTGTATACAAACTCATACACAGAGAGGAGGGGGGAGGGTGGAGACTCACAGGGATTCTCCCAAGACGGCTACGGAATGGGATCCTCTTTTTGCCGTCATACTTGGAAGAAGGGTCCAGAAACCTTCCCTTGGATCGTACCTTTCAGCTGATCTGTGTATTATGATCAATCCCATTTAATAGGTGAATGCAAAAAGGTATTTCAGTCTTAATACCATAACATGGATAGGATGGTGAGGGGTCATAACTGTAAGTACATGTTGCCATCATAACCACCAATTACATAGAGAACACCATTAAATGTGGCTGCAGCAGGGGCAAACCGCTGGGAAAAAATAAATCAAAAGAATGAATGTAACTGAGAACATCAAACCATTGAAGGTAAACCAGAGAAATGAATGGATCAATGTCACACAATATGATGAAGTCCTTACTCTACAAAATGCAAAATCCAAAGAAAAAGACCCATGACATGATTTCCAATTATCTCCAATAAATATGTTGGCATGCATTGCCATAATTTTTATCCGCAATTTGATATAGCCTGGATTTGGAAATTAAGTACTAGCTCCCTGGCACACCTCACCAATGCAGAGCTAAAAGAGTTATCTCAGAATGAACACTGTTCTAACCATTTAGGAGTAGGAAAAACTATTGCCACGACACCAATCAATTCGTAAGAGATGAAGAACTCAATAGATTATTGATATAGAACTGTTAGATATAAAGGTCAACAACTTATCTTTGCAACATTTTATTTCTGTTCTAACTACGGATTCTGATCCTTACAAAATGTCACGCCGGGAAAAAAAAATAGGCTGGTGATAGAACCCCATCATCATATTACATGGGAAATTCAGAAAATTCTACCCAAGAGCAAACAATTTAAGTGTCAATAGGGAATGTGAGACTGGGAGGACATACAAGTTGCCGCATCGACAAACTGTCGATCCATTTACCAATTGCTGGATCAAGCATCTCAACTTCTGAGAAAACTGTAGACCCGTCTCCAACCACCAAT